>RJVU01068486.1:3028389-3071420 GCA_003731715.1 Anabarilius grahami
AGCTTGATTTCACACATTTCTTCACACATCACGTCTCATATTTCATTGTGCCCTACACCAACACTATTGTGTCATTGGTTTATTACTGGATGTGTTGGAAATTGTGTCAGAGATACTTGTAATTTGTGTAAAAATTTATATAAATCCTTTTCACACAAAAATAAAATAGCAGTAATTTTTAAAAAATACTCTTATGACGGATTTTTATAGTGTACATTTGAAAGTATGTCTAGGAAAATGGTGAAATAATAAAATATCTACACTACTGTTGAAAAGTTAGGGGTCAGTATATTTTTTAAAGAAATTAATAGTTTTATCTAGCAAAGATGCATGATTCAACTCAGGAGAATTATAACACAACCATATACAACATTAACAACACGAAACACAGAACTGAGGAAACTAAGGACTAATGCTGCCTTCACATGCTATCAGAAATTTGATTATTCCCACTTCTGAAGCCGTAATTACGAGCTCATTTCATTCAACTTTTGAAATTTTTGAAATTTTTACCTAGAAAACTTGTATTTATGATAATTCCGAGAGCATGTGAAGGCAGCATTAAATACACAAGGAGTGGTAATGAACTGAACAGAAACAGGTGTGTAATTAATTAGGAACTATGGAAACTAATAGGGAACACAGACAGGCAAATAGGCAAACAGGAAAACCAAAACTCCATGATAATGAGAGTGTGTTTACACAACAATGATGTACTAAAAACAGAAAAGTTTTTCATTTGCTTTTTTCGCATACAGCCGACAGTGTTGTCACAAAGATCCCCGTTCACAAGGACCCACAAAAACAACTAAAAACACTGTATTCGGCTGCCGGGCCTGTAGTTGGTGATATCACTTTGTAAAAAACTCTACACGCCTATAGACTGAACATGTAATGCGTATGCGCATGACATCACCGTTTTCACAAATTCTCATTTTGTAGTTTACATGGAGACAATAATGGTATGGTTTTCAAAAACTTGGTCTTTGAAACCTGTTTTCAAAAGTTTGTGTTTTCAGTTCCCCAAAATGCCGTTGTCGTGTAAATGAACGGCCACAATGCATAAACAGTTTTTAAACAGAACTAAACAGAACATAACCATTACATTTACATAGTTACAATATATATATATATATATATAATATTTTTTTTTTTTTACAAAGAAATTGTAATGTTTTGNNNNTTTTGAAATTTCTAATCAAAGAATCATGGTTTTGACAAAAATATTAAGTAGATAACTGTTTATAACATTGGTAATATTAAGAAATGTTTCTTGAGCAGCAAATCAGCATATTAGAATGATTTCTGAAGGATCACGTGACACTGAAGACTGGAGTAATGATGCTAAAAATTCACAGGAATAAATCAAATTTTTAATTCAAGTAGTAAATACGTATTGTAAACTGATAATATTTCACAATATTACCATTTTTATCAAATAAATGCTGCTTTGGTGAGCATGAGAGACTCAAAAACATTCATTTCAGCAGTAGTGTGTGTATAAAACGCTTTGAAATGTATGGGGGAAAAATGAAGGCATGGTAAAAAAAAAAAGTTTTAATAATCTTCATATAAAAAAAAAAATAGAAGCTGAAATTTGTTGGTTTTAAAAGAAATCAACCCCTGCCACACAAAAGAAACGCAATCTTCCCTCAACAATGTGTAAAGAGGGCCTATTTTCAGGTCTCTTTACTCTTAAGAGGGCATTTAGTTCGTTTGATCCTGACCCAACTATGGTTAAAAAAAATTATTTGTTTGGTGGGCTGCCAGAAAATAAGGGGAAAAAAAATAATTCACCAATAAAACATGGACAACAAGAGAAGTCATCGAGAGCAAACCTTTAACGACGCCGGCACGATCTCTTTCTCTTTCTGTCTCTTTATTTGGGTAAACTCCCAAATGATGACAAGCCAATTAACCTGCATCATTAGTTTGAGGGCCCTTTTAAACAGAACCACAAGGAGGGAGCTTAAGAAGGCTTTTGCATTATTGATCTAATGTCAGTGCCGGAAGGACTTTGTCATTGGGGAGAGGAAAGCAGGGCGTATTACAGTAATGGCTATCTGCAGCATTTGAGAAGCTGCTCTCATTGTTAACCGCTAATGGGCAGTTACATACTGTTTGCATGTTTGCTAATGCATTGCAGATTATCTGAACCATTGTCTCTCCTCCCTTCCCCCCTCGCATCTGGAGGCAGGAGAACATGTCGTTAACTGAGCGCAGCAGTTACGCTAACATAAATAAGAGTTAAATGTAGCAGTTCTAAAAATTGTTTACATACAGTATTGAGGCTGTGCAATAAGTGCGGGCAATCAACTTTACAAACAAGCTTGAGTTTATGAAGATGTCTATGGAAAAGCACTGTCACAATGCTTATCAGGGCTTGACATTTGACATTGGATTTCAGCAGTGGTAGTGATGTCAAAAATATCAATTTTTCTAAACATATCGATACTGAGATATCTGAAATGCTTCCAATACTCATTTTAAGCAGGATAAGCTGCACTTTCTCGCTCTCTCATCTCTCCAACAGGGAGTTAACACACAGACCCACCTCCACTCATTCACTCGTTTCACCTCAGGGTGAATATTGTAGGTGTTCCAGGGGGTGAATTTTGATGTGGGATTGCACATATTGCTTTGGAAGCTTGTTTCCAGGACTAAAAAAAAAAAAAAAGGTTGCACCTTTTTATCTCACAATTCTGACCTTTTCTCTCACAATTGGGAGATTTAAACTCGAAATTGCAAGTTATTAAGTCAGAATTGCATGATAAAACTTGCCTTAGATATAAACTTGCAATTGCGTCTTATTTTATAATTTTATAATAACTTTATAATATACAATTGCGAGTTTATATCTCACAATTGCAAGAACAAAAGTCTGAATTTTGAGATAAAAAGTCACAATTACCATTTTTTTTTTAATTTCATGGCGGAAACGAGATTCCATATACTGCACATAATTTTCCTCGTTCCCACAGATTTTGTACTCACACCCAAAGTGCGCACACATAAATCCGCCTCTCAGTACCAAATTGAGTTGTTTTTTGCTGCTTAAACAGTCAAATACACACAAAATAATGCCAAAATGCCGGTCTTGGTGAGTATTCATGCAAACACAGTCAGTTATGTTTTAAGTGAACGTAAACAGTTGAGAAAGAAAACATGTGTAACAGTATAATGGATCCGTCCGTCAGGTCTTAAAGTGACAGCAGCCTAATAAACCTGTTGCCAAATTATAAGATTATGTTAAAAATATCTACATGGCAGTTTTTTTCCCCCCATGGTATTGTGGCCAGTGAAAAAGAATAGCAGAGTCCACATCACAACTATAACAATAACATCACAGAGAAACGATTTAATTGGAATCACTATCAGATTGATTTTTTCCAGCTGATGAACGATAAAAACATGGACAGCCAAACAGAATCCATCCTGCTTTAAAGAACTCAAGCATTTAAAGCGGCTGACGACAAAACTGCAGCGCGCTTAATAATAGACAGAACAATATCATCCACTGGTGCGGATGCTAATATAGTTAGCATTATAGTTATCATTTTTGGTGTGAACGGGCCTTAACACTCAGTGCAGTGTAATAGCGCATTCAAGTCCTCCTAGGAAGTTGGGAAGTGGTATTACATCAGAAGTCAAGTGACTTTTGTTGGAGCAAAATGGGATGTAGCTTTTCTACAAAATAAAGACAGCAATACTGATTTATTTACCTCTACATCTACAAAACGATGAATAAAGAACGCCCATCAGGTGTGTTTTTGCTTTTATGTGAACTGAATTCTATTCCTTATTCGGTCACACTTTAGATTAAGGTCCAATTCTTACTTTTAAATAACTTAACTACAAATTTTGCCTCAATAAACTCTTATTTACTGCTTATTAATAGTTAGTAAGGTAATTAAGTTTAGGTATTGGGTAGGATTATGGGATGTAGAATATGGTCATGCACACTCTAAAAAATGCTGGGTTAAAAACAACCCAAGTTGGGTTGAAAATGGACAAACCCAGCGATTGGGTTGTTTTGACCCAGCAGTTGGGTTAAATGTTTGCCCAACCTGCTGGGTAGTTTTATTAAACCCAACAATTGTTTACAAATTACTATATGTCTGGCTTAAAATGAACCCAAAATAGGTTGGAAATTAAAAATCAGAATCATAATTACCAGAGGCAACAATAATAATCAAAAAGATGAGCATTTATTAATAAGCAATTTAATAAATGTTTATCGTTTAAATGTTATTCAAAAAAAGTATTAATAAATGTTTGTTTATTAAACATATTAATAAAATGTTAATTTCCAACATATTTTGGGTTCATTTTAAGCAAGAAATACAGTAATTTTTAAACAATATTTGGGTTAAATAAAACTACCCAGCAGGTTGGGCAAACATTTAACCCAGCCGCTGGGTTAAAACAACCCAATCGCTGGGTTTGTCCATTTTCAACCCAACTTGGGTTGTTTTTAACCCAGCATTTTTTAGAGTGCAGAATAAGGCATTAATATATGCTTTATAAGTACTAATAAACAGCCAATATCATAGTAATATGCATGATAATAAGCAACTAGTTAATAGTGAGAACTGGACCCTAAACTAAAGTGTTACCCAACTCAGAAACCCAGGTTAAAGAAAGTTCTGAGTTTCCCCACTCATAATTCAGCTTTGTGGTGGCATTCATGTGCGTAAAACTTGCAAATATGAAATTTCCTCATGAGTTGAATGCATCATAAGCAGATCATATGAAAACGTACAAAGGAGATTCATACGAATTCACCACCAGTTTACCAAAATGTAAAATAGTTACACGTGTGTTAGATATTCTGGTCCCAAAGCAATGGCAAGAGCAAAGGAACCTGCCATTTTTTTTCTCACATTTTCTGCACTGACTGTGGGAGAAAATCAGCAGAATTGTGCGGAAGGGATTTAAAATTGGTTGTATTCATATTTTAAATGTTGTAAACAGCTTGCTGTCAGCCAAAAACTCAAGAGCCTTCAAATTATTTCTAGCAAAATTCTGCAGGTGTGTTTTTCGTGCATGCCCGCTATTGTTTTGGCTAGCTGTGACTGCCACTTGTCCATCCAGACTACTTGACCAAATGATACTTGATTTTAAGGACTCTTATGAGGTGCTCACTGAAATGAGTGGGTGCTGTATTACACAAGAGCACAGGAGATCCTTCGGTGATGGGTCATCTCATGCGCTAATTCACTTCAGACGCCGTCACTGATTGAAATGAATTCTATACTCCAATGAAGTATAATAAATTAGGGTTGTTGAGATGTTGACCTCTGTCTATTTGGGTTCTGTTACAGCACATCAAATTACAGTTGAAAAGTTCAGTTCATGCAGTTCTTACTTTGATTTAGACAGAAAATCAAGCAGCATGTAAAGACAAGCTCACGCTAGTGGTTCTGATAACTCTGTATGGCGGAGAGCCAAAGTAAACAATCATATCATATAACAGTCAGAATTTCTTTGTTTTAAACCCTTGGAAGCCCATGAAATTTCCCATTAACATGACTTCCGTTATATGGAAAATCTAATTCACCCACAGGCTGGAGAAAAAAAAAAAAAAATAGAAAGTTCAATAGAGAAACCTGATTTATTTGAACTTTACAACGACACTCTCTCACACATGTGAAATGCACCTTTTGCTTATCAGTGCCTGAGTAATTGAAATAAAAAAAGAGAGCCCCAAATCGGAAGTCCGGAACATTCTTTTCATCTCAATTTCAAATAAAAGCGTTAGCAGAAAGAGAGTTTTGGGGCCACATGTAAGGGGAAGGGAGCACACGATTACACCGCACTTCACATCTTGAAAACATGCACAGCTAAAGTGTTCAGTAAGCAGAAAATCACCCCAGTTGGGAAGTTTTTTTTGCTGTACTCCACGTCTCTTCTTTCAGCCTGCCCTCCATGGCCATCAGCGCTCACCAGCATCAAAGAGCATTTTCTATCCGCCTTCCCACGTGCACTTTCCTACTTTAGGAAATGTTTGCCAAATTTGCCAGCTCTTTATTCTTGCTCTACCCTTTCGATGCTTTTAGAAGTTTGGATTAGTACAATTTACACTGGATTCTGTGTCTGTTCTTGAGGTCATCCTCAGCAAACTGTGCCATACTGATATGATTAAAGGCTAAATGAAATGTTAAACTTTTTAAGTTTCATTTTTTTAGTGTGCAGAAAAAAAAATCTATTTTAAATACAATAATTGCATTTTTAAATGTCTGTTTTCAGAATATTGGCTAATTAATATTAATAATAAAAAATCTATGTACATTTTGATGGAGTATGATTTCACTGTCTATGCAGTTTCAAATGCTTTATGCAGAATTTGTCTTATGTTTCTGCACTTCCTGTTAGTGCCTTTATTCTGTGACATTCTCAAATTAAAAAGAAAATGGTTTGATATTTCCTATTTAAGAGTGACTTTTTTAAAAAATCAGGTTTTGTATTTGGCGATTTATGAATATTTCACATTTATATTGTCTTTGTGAAGCTCAATACTTCAACAACTGTATGTAAGGGAGAACAAATATATGTACAGTACTGTTAAAAATTTTGGGATCAGTAAGTTATTTAATTGTTTTTAAAATAAATTAATTACTTTTATTCAGCAAGTGTGCATTAAATTGAGCAAAAGTAACAGTAAAGATTTTTTACATTCATACTTCAAAGTACTTCAAAAATAAATGCTGTTCCGTTGAACTTTCTTTTTAACATTGATAATAATAAGAAATGTTTCTTGCATATTAGAATGTTTTCCGAAGTATCATGTGACACTGAAGACTGGAGTAATGATGCTGAAAATTCTGCATTGTCTTAAAATTAATTAATTAAATTTTAAAATATAGCTGCAAGCAGCAATTAAGGGGCCACGTACAACAGAAGCAAACAAGGAAGCTAGCAGCAGACCAACAATGTCATCTGGACTAACAGTTTAAATGCTAAATCACAATGTCGCACTAACCATAAGGTGAAATCTAGCATGTTTGGTATCACTGGACTGGGCAAAGTTTCGGGAATCTAAGATTATTTTCACTCCTGTGAAAGTAAGTCAACCACATCCAAAGTTATATGTAAATAATTTTTTTTCACCACTTGGTCCGAAACTTTTCAGACTCCTTCGGGACATCAAGCCGATGACCCATACCAAGTTTCATAATGATACATTTATGCGTTCGTAAAATACAGCATTTTTCAAAATGGCCGATATGGGAAAATTGGATATCATTCCACTTGGCATGATGCCCTGAATCTAACGAGACCACTTTTGGACAAACCGTTTAGAAGTTATAAGCCAAAATACAAATTTTTCGTATATCTCCGGACCAGTCGGTGGCGCTTCCCCAAAACACTGCATGTAACCTCATGTCATGCTTGTGATGACATGGACCAAGTTTGGTCTGAATACGATAAAGCGTTGACAGCTTACGTCTATTTTGCAAGTGCTACATAAAATTCTTTCTCACATTTTTTTGAAAACAATTTCACAAATCAACTTGTATTCCACAACTTTTTGTCGCCATGGTCTGAAGATGATCTGGTTCAGTTTTCGTGAAAATCAAAGCAACAGCCTAGGAGGATTTAGAAAACGTAGGGTTTTTTTCATGACAGATAATGCAATCGAATCATCTTGAGCCAAGGAATCAGAGGGGAAAAAATGTTTTAAGCCCTCATGGTTCAAAAGTTATTAGCAAAAATATAAGTGTAAGTTCAGACAGTTGGTGGCGCTAGAGGGATTGAGATAGAGACTCCAAATTTGCTATGGTGACAATTCAGACTGTTCTCTATCTGTGTGCCAAATTTTATAACTTTCCTGCAAGCGGTTTTATGGGCTACCATAGACATCAGAAGAAGAAGAAGACGACCACCAATGGATAAAATAGGTGCCTACACACCTACCTTGGCCCCTAAATATATTAAGAGAGAAAACAGTAATTTTGAATTGTAATAATATTTCACAATATTACTGATTTTGCTGTATTTTTAATCAAATAAATGCAGCCTAGTTGAGAATCAGAGACCTCTTTCAGTAACAATGTATATATATAATTCCTGAGAACGACTCTATTTATTCACAATGAGCACCATTCACAAACCTTTATGTTACACAGAATGTGAAATCGTCTCTCACATATATAATAACAGCATAATAATTG
Organism: Anabarilius grahami; assembly: GCA_003731715.1. Taxonomy (NCBI): domain Eukaryota; kingdom Metazoa; phylum Chordata; class Actinopteri; order Cypriniformes; family Xenocyprididae; genus Anabarilius; species Anabarilius grahami. The sequence goes on from RJVU01068486.1 coordinate 3,036,564, forward strand.
GCCATAATTTCAAAAGGTGTAAAGGTGTCTGGGGTAATTGTGTATTCAAGTCGTTTGTTCCCAAGTGGCCACTAGATCAGCAGGGCAAACATATCAAGTGACAGTCTCTGGCTTTAGCCAATGTTTTATCTTTTCTTTGCATCTCTTCCAGAGCCATTCTCTCAGGTAAAACACTCACGGCAGGCAGCAAATGTATTCTTAACACTACAAAATAGCACAGGCTCTGAGGGGGTTGGAGCTAACGCTCTTGCCAAAAAACGAGCACACAGCCTCTCCTACTCTCTCTTAGGAGCTCAAGTCAGATACGAGCTTTAAATACAAGCGTGCTCAACCAGTCAGAACAGCATTTGTTTAATTTTCTCTGACTTCGTTGCAATATTGCCAGAAAAGCCCTGAGGTTATTTTGCCCTCCTTTTTCGCAGGTGAAGATGCAATTATAGATGCTCTTTTTATATGTCGAGATTGCAGTGCGCATGTGTGCGCGTCTGTTTGTTTTGCATGTGTGTATGCAGAATATGCTCTCTGCCCGACTGCGGTACAGAGCTGGATTATGTTCAGGTAGGGCATTTGCTCCCCCTTTCTCTACCGTAAATGACATTTCCGATGTTCCCCTCAAGGTGAGTTTTCCCTGCTGCACCTGTAACCTTTCTCACCTATGTTTCTTCAACTCTAAGCCAGAGGGAGGAAGTGGATTTTGAGAAAGCAGCCCGGCCTGACAGATATGACAGTAAACACTTTTTTGGATCTCCTTGGCCCATACGCACTGTGTTCGTGGGGCATGTGTGGGCTTGCTGATGGAATGGCATGAATCCTTTGGAGTTATTTTAACATGACTGTGTGTATACTGTACTAACAATTTTATTACAATTCTGTTGCTGAATTGTTGATTTTGGAATAAAGAAGCAAAACTTTTTGAAATTAACATGAAAAGGCATTTGCAACCCATTTTACTTCTGTAACAGTGCGAAACAAGATATTCAACAAGACCATGGTAGTCAATGCGGGGCGAGATCTGTTTGGTTACTGACATATATCCAAATATCTTCCTTTGTGTTCAGGAGAACAAAGAAATTCATACAGGTTTGAAACTACTTGAGGGTGAATAAATGATGACAGAATTTAAATTTTTGGGTGAACTATGCCTTTAATGCACTTCAATTGTGTGGAAGTAGTGTTGAGGTCCAACTAAAGCTATACTTAAGTATATTTGATTGTGTTAAAGTGGAACTATTGCAAATATACTTTAGGTACACTTTAAATATCTTGCATTCAGAGACTAATATTATTCAAAGTTCATACAATCCTTATCAAACACATTTAGGCTTAATATTAAGAAATGTGCACAAGTAGTACTCCAAATCAAGTTCAATTATAATTTTAATACCAGTAAGTCTCAAGCGATATGTTGACTTTAGCAATAGCAATAGTGGAGTCCCTTGTGACCTTCACAATAGGAGTACAATTTGTATGGCTTGTGTAAGTGACCTTTATTGGAGTTGCTATGGATTTAGTTCACTCGCTTATTATCAGTGCTGAAAATTGCTAAGATACATAAGTTGGGGATCAAGAGTTTTTTTGTTTTTTTTTAAAGTAGTAAAGAATCTGCATAAATGACAGCTAAAAAGCATTATTGACCTTTTTTACAACTTAATCCCAAATTGTAACACATTACCAACGTTTGCTGACTAACTTTCCAAATGCTTTACTTTCCAGCTTTACTTTTCATTTGAAGGGATATTTCACCCCAAAATTAATATTCTGTCATCATTTACTCACCCTCAAGTTGTCCAAAAACTATATGAGTTTATTTCTTCTTGAACACAAAAGAAGATATTTTGAAGAATGTTGGTAACCAGACACAGTTGACTTTAGCCATTGACTTCCATGGTATTTATTTTCCCCTACTATGGAAGTCAATGGCTAAAGTCAACTGTCTGGTTAAAATATCTTCTTTTGTGTTCAACTGAAGAATGAAATTCATACAGGTTTAGGGTGAGTAAATGATGACAGAATTTTCATTTTTGGGTGAACTATCCCTTTAAGGTAGACATTTAGGCTAACATAACCGTGGGTATTATACACTTATCTATAATAGTGATAATAAATAAAGTTGACCCTGGGGATTAATTTAATCTGAAGTAAATTCTTGCTCTGAAATAAATTTTCTTGCTGATGATGCACACTGATAGAATATTCTGGCAGCATTCATGAAAGTCAACGTTGCGCAAACCCAGACACAACTGAACTCGGGATTTTTACAGCTTCTTTAGGCTAAAAACACGATAGAAATCCTTTCATTTCCCTTAAATATTGAAACCAGATTGAGCCACAACAGCGTCCCTCTCTAAATTTACTTCCCGGACTCTGCTTCACCCCATTTCCAGCCCTACTTATGATCATTCCATTTCGCTTAGGAAGCTGCCTGAGAAAGTAGCTGGCGATGAAGACGGTAGACAGCGAGGCAGCTCACAATTGGAACAGAACTATGGAACTTAATTCAGGCCAAAGAGCACGTGTCTTACAGACTGAATCTGTCATGAATAAAGAAACGAGCAGGAAAAGAACTGTTCCATGACCTTTACATGAACATCTTTGTGTGACATATTTTGCCTTTCACTCTCTATGGGTGGAAAGAATTTTTCCAATGTGGACATACAGTATGCTTTTCCACAGCAGTATTCATGCCACTTGAGACAGGGTTAGAACTGAGGTCTGCAGAAAACCATCTGCATGGCACATCCCCCAAAACAATACACTGCCCTCCAAAAGTTTGGAAACAACCCTAGAAAAGTGGGGTTTTGGACAATATTGGCATGAATCCTTTTTAATTTGTGATAATTTTGCACTGATAAGGGACAACGCAAACTATGAAAAAACATATTTTATTACATAAACAGTTTATACATAGAAAAAAACTAAAATTTTCGATTCATCAAAATGTCCATCATTAGCAGCTATCTGACCTAAACTGGGTTCTAATTGGTTCATTGTATTCTAAACTTAATTGGCAATCAATTGTTGAAGCTATTAAAGTGTTCTGAGCCAAAACTCTTTTACAAACCTGGGCCAAGTTTAAACCAGTAACCAGATCACAGCTGGCAAAGGGGCATGTCTGACTTTGACATGTATATATTGCCACTATTATGTAATCAAAATGAAAATTATTATTGCTGGTCTTCAATGATAATGTCAAGTTACTTTAATGTATTTGCACCAAAAAATGATAAGGATTTATGCTGATATCGTCCAAAACCACACTTTGCCAGGGGTGTTTCCAAACTTTTGGAGGGCAGTGTAACTCTGACATTATTTTCCCAGCCCATTCTAAACTGGTATGACTTTCTTTCTTTAATGAAAAAAAAAATATGTTGAAGAACATTTTGGCTGTTCTATTTTCTATAGGAGTGTAACAGTACACAAACATGATGTTTCGGTACGTACCTTGGTTTTGAAGTCACGGTTCGGTACGGGTTTGGTACAGCTGTGGTACAGACGTGACTTTGGCAGTTTGATACACGCTCCGAACCACTGATTCGAAACAAAAAATTCGAAAAAGCTTCAAAGCTTCATGAAGCAGTGTTTTGAAATCGGCCATCACTAGATATTGTTGAATAAAGTCGTTTTTTTTTTTTTGGGGGGGCACAAAAAGTATTTTTGTCGCTTCATAACATTAAGGTTGAACCACTGTAGTCACATGAACGGTTTCAAATATGTTTTTAGTAGCTTTCTGGGCATTTGAAAGTGTTAATTATCTTGCTGTCAATAGAGGCCTCACTGAGCCATTGGATTTCATCAAAAATATCTTAATTTGTTTTCCGAAGATGAACGAAAATCTTACAGGTGTGGAACAACATGAGGGCGAGTAATTAATGACAGAATTTTCATTTTTGGGTGAAATAACCCTTGAAGGATACAGACTGTATGACGCTGAAGGTATCACTGAAGGCAACAAATTCTCCCTGTACCTTTTGGAACAACTTCCATGTCAGGAGAGCACCTATGATGCCTTAAAATGCGGTCTTAGTAGAGAATCACAAATGTTTGTTATCAATGAAAGTGTTACCCAACTGTTTATGAAAGGCTTGGCTGAGTGTTGACGCAAACATGACATCATTCTCATTCCTAAGTGATGTTCAATGTGATGATCTCTTCAGGTCTGAGATCAGTATCAGTGTGTGTGTGTGTACACATATCCTGCTGTGATAGATCTGGAAGGTTCTGGCTCTCTGAGGTCGGTATCAAAGGAAGGCCAAGCTAGAGCCAAGCCGGGGGCCTTCGGCAGGCTGGGGTTCAAAGGCTGTTATCACTTCTTCTGTCAGATCCAGCAGAGCCCTGCGCTTTGATTGGCTTCTTGTCTTGTTAGAACTCTGCTCTTTCTCATTCACTCACACTCCCTCAGATGAGACGCAATCTCTTTCAGGAGATACAGAAGAACCTGATGCACAGCCCCGAGAGCGGTGACTGAGGACGTGAGGATGGGAACTGATTTGTTCAAGACAACAGCTAGAAGCCTCTGGCACATTGAAGGTGACACGCATCATATGCTGGGGAGAAATAGTATTTTTAGTGGTCGTAGGCCTCATAAGAAATGACCAAGACCAAGTTCATATAAAAACATCTTTTCTTTTTTTCTTAATATGAGAACACAAATCACTAAAACAGACAACGACTTTCTCATCTAGTCATTTAAGCAACAGTTCACAAATGATGAAGTATGTTCAGTTGCCAGGTACAGAACCTCACACATGACATGCAGAAGAAAAGATAGATATCATGGCCACAAATTAAGAATTGGTTCCATCATTTTAGTTAAAGGGGTGGTTGATTATGATTTCTCATTTTTAACTTTAGTTAGTGTGTAATGTTGCTGTTTGAGCATAAACAACATCTGCAAAGTTCAATGCAAAGGGAAATGTTTTCTTTAAAAAAATTATCTGTTTAAGGTCTACAACAAACAGCTGGTAGGGACTAAAATAATTATTAGGCTTTTTCCTGGGTTAGTGACATCACTAACCCTAAAATTTACTTAAACCCCGCCCCCGAGAACACAAAACAAAGGGGTTGAGGCCATGTTGGGCTGCTTTAGAGAAGAGGAAGAGTTGTTGTAGTAGAGTGTTGTTGTCATGCTGTAATTTTACGCCGGACTGCTTCACAAACGAGGATCAATTCAACGCTGGATTTGCACAAATGATTAACATGACGGCACATGCTAGTGGATGAGTTGAATCAACTCCACAGCAACTACATAAATTTATCCACTAACCATTCAGAAACGTCCAGTTTCATTCTAAAAGTTGTAACTTCTTCCTGAGTCTCTCCATCAGTGTCGACTCCGGTTTGAACAATGTAAGGCTGAACACCGTTACTGACAATCCTCATTTTGGCTGCGTGAGATTCTCCAGCTTTGTTGTTGTTGAGCAACTGAAGCGTGAGCTGTTAAAGCTGCGCCCTCTTCTGGAAAGGGGACCGGGAGCAGCAGCTCATTTGCATTTAAAGGGACACACACAAAAACGGCGTAGGGGCAAATTTAACAAGCTATAATAAATGATATGTGGGGTATTTTGAGCTGAAACTGAGCTGACACATTCTGGGGACACCAGAGACTTATATTACATCTTGTAAAAGTGGCATTATAGGTCCCCTTTAAATCATGCCAAAGTTTTACTAATTAATTTCTTTGAAAGCATTTTTTTTCATTTTTCATTTTATTTTTGTAAAAGAAAAAAAAACCTCCCTCAATTTGTACATATAGATGCCCAGGGAGCACTTTGTAAAATTCTATAGTGCTATCAGGGCATATTCAGGAGTTTGAGTGAGTGAGGCTGCTAAATCAAGTGAATGGTTGTGAAATGCTGTGGCGTGTGATGCCTGTGACAGGCTGGCCAGCAGCGTCGCACATGAAATGTATTATAAGTATGTGGAGAAGAGGGCGCCCGGTTCATTCACTTTCCTCTGATGTCCTTCTCACTTTGAAGATGTCCTCCAGGACTGCTCACCTTAGAATCTTTATCTAAGCGCAATAGGTGAGCAGTGAAATATAACCTCCAAGCTGGGGATTCATGCATTTTATGCTGAAATCTCTACTATTTCAGAGATAGACTTTCACACCATAAAAAAAAAAAAAAAAAAAACCTTTTATGAAAAATGCAGCACTTACATGCAGAAATATTGACTGGCAAGAAAGCTTACAAATAGTATTTTATAGTATTACAGAATTTGCAAAGGAGTACTGTACTGATATTCCTCCAACATTCTAAAGGATTGCACATTATAAAGATTTTAATTGGGAAACATTCAGTGATACAGAAATGTTTGCATTTTGAATTGGGATGGGTATTTCAGTTAGTCTTATTTCTTGCATTTGTTTTCATATTTCATTGCAATTGGTCTTATTACTTTCTTTCATTTGCTTTGTGATTGTAAATGGTCCTGTCTTTGTAACATGCAGCATATTTAACCATCTATATAGAAGTCAAGAATAGCCATCCAATTTTTCCAACATTCTTGGTTCCAAATAATGTTCCCCATTCATTTTCTCCATAGGATTTTCAATGAAGATTTCACAACATACCAACTTTGTTTTGAATAAAAAATTTTTTTTTTTTTTTAGGTTTTCATTTAATATTTTTATAATATTTGATTTCAGCTTTTGAATTGTCGAAAACAATTTTAATATTGCTAGTTTTACACTTAAAAAATGCTGGGTTAAAAACAACCCAAGTTGGGTTGAAAATGGACAAACCCAGCGATTGGGTTGTTTTAACCCCGTGGTTGGGTTAAATGTTTGCCCAACCTGCTGGGTAGTTTTATTTAATTCAACTATTGTTTAAAAATGACTGTATTGCTTGCTTAAAATGAACCCAAAGTATGTTGGAAATTAACATTTATTAATATGTTTAATAAATGAATATTTATTAATAAGTTTAATGAATAATAATTAAACAATAAACATTCATTAAATTGCTTATTAATAAATGTTTACCTTTTGATTATTATTGTTGTCTCTAGTAATTATGTGTCAGATTTTTTATGTGTCTAAGCAAGCAGTACAGTAATTTTTAAACAATAGTTGAGTTAAATAAAACTGCCCAGCATGTTGGGCAAATGTTTAACCCAACCACTGGGTTAAAACAACCCAATCGCTGGGTTTGTCCAATTTCAATCCAACGTGGGTTGTTTTAACCCAGCATTTTTTAGAGTGTAGGTTTAGTTGACAGTAACAGCTGCAGTGGATCACTATGTATTATTGAGTGTAAATTAAGCACAAAAATGATATTTAATTAACCAAAAATGAAATACTTAAGCAGACCTGCACATTTTATTAGATTTTAATGTTTCTTCAAACATACTGTATCTGTATTCCTTCTTCAGCTGATTGGTTTCACAAGTCTACAAGCATCATTTATGGTGTCTGGGACCGATCATAAACTAACAATCACTGTAAGGAATGTGTTTGTGTGTCTTATTTTCTTTAGCAGTCGATCTCTTCAACTCATGTGCCTTTAATCACTCACATACTCCCTTTAGGAAAACTATAAGAATGGGATCCAAATAAACATGAATGATTTACACACCCACCATCATAAAATGAAGGCGGTGGACGTCAGAGTCTAAGACCGGCTGAGGTGACTGTTCCTGGACAAATCACGGGACGGAAGCAGCTGGAAAGACAAAGAAATGGAGATGAGGGGATGGGGGGTTTGTCAGCACATGTTCCTCAGCAGGATCAGGTCAACATCTCTCTTATCTTCACACATCTGTTTCCTCAAGCTTCCACCAGGGTGACAATCCCTATTGAGTTACACCGATAGGAGGAAACCAGAGCTAGTGTTTGGCCAGTCATTCGGAGAAGACGTAGTGGAAGTGCCCAGCATGGAGCTACTGACAGGAAGTGATATCCTCCAGCAGGACTGCATCATCAGAGTATTGTTAAAAAAAGTTGAAAGGCAAACCACTGCTTTTCACAATATTACTTTTCACAAACTATTATTAGCTAAGTTTGCCAATATTTTGTCTAGGGATGTGAAGAAAATCCCATAGACTTACATTAAAGGAAGGACTCAAGACATCTAGAGACCAGAATTTCATAGAGACACGAGGGTCGCTCGTTTGACTTAGCGATACCACCCAGAACATCCAAACAGTGTCCTAATAAACATTCAGAATGTCTTAACCACAAAGCATGCTGGAAACAAAATGGAGAGATCTGACACTACATTTTGCTTGATTAAAGGGTTAGTTCACCCAAAAATGAAAATGCTGTCATCCTCATGCCGTTCCACACCCGTAAGACCTTCGTTAATCTTCGGAACGCAAATTAAGATATTTTTGTTGAAATCTGATGGCTCCGTCAGGCCTCCATAGCCAGCAATGGCATTTCCTCTCTCAAGATCCATTAATGTACTAAAAACATATTTAAATCAGTTCATGTGAGTTCAGTGGTTCAATATTAATATTATAAAGCGACGAGAATATTTTTGGTGATGGCCGATTTCAAAACACGGAGCATAATTGACACGCAATCAGAATCATGATTCGATACGCTGATTCATAACGCTCCGAAGCTTCATGAAGCAGTGTTTTGAAATCGGCCATCACTAAATAAGTCGTTATTATGTTTTTTTGGTGCACCAAAAATATTCTCGTCGGTTTATAATATTAATATTGAACCACTGAACTCACATGAACTGATTTAAATATGTTTTTAGTACATGAATGGATCTTGAGAGAGGAACTGAGCCATCGGATTTCAACAAAAATATCTTAATTTGTGTTCCGAAGATTAACGAAGGTCTTACGGGTGTAGAACGACTTGAGGGTGAGTAATAAATGACATTATTTTCATTTTTGGGTTAACTAACCCTTTAATATCGACAAATACTGACGTACATAGTATTTGACAATAACTTTTTTTACAGAAAACGTCTGATTATAACTACATAGGTATGTCAGCACGAGTTCTGCAAATCAGCACTTGTGTAAAGTCACGTCACGTTTATTTATATAGCATTTTATTTAATAGATTGCTTAAAAGCAAACAGCTTTACGGTATCAAACATGAAAAACAGTGTCAGTGCCTCATTTCATTAGAAGCACAACTTCATTTTCTATCCAGTGTGCACATGTTTTCACCCGCGGAGATCTTACCTCGAAGGACTCGACAGACGAAATGAGTCAGAGAAGAGTTCCACGTGAAAGAAGGCGGAGCCTCGGCGCACACCTCCTATCATCACGGACCACTAAGAAGGTGTTTTGCAGCTGGAGCGAATTTTTCCTGAGAGTTTGCTTTGGCAAGTCGTTTCAAACTCCCAAAAGGAACGCAAAATTAACTTTGTTTTGGCCTGATTTTGTTCGAAATTACATTACATCGGTTTGTTCTTTGGTTTTGTCTAAAGTATATCGGGGCTTTAAGGCCCCTTGAAGAAATCAGAAGTGGTCGAAAGTGGACAAAAGAGAAACAGGAATCTTAATACCAGGTGTAAACAGGGCATAAGAGTTAAGGTCCATTACACCAAAAACAATGACTATAACTATATTAGCGTCCACACCAGCGGAAGATATTGTTCTGTTTATTCTAAGCATGCGCTGCAGTTTTGTCGTCTGCCGCTTTAAATTCTCAAGCACTTTAAAGGGTTAGTTCACCCAAAAAGTGATGCTGACGCAGAAGCCGGCCAATAATGAGTCTGCGTTCTGACGTAGAACCTGGACGCGCTGGACATAAACAACGTATGAGAATGACACAGAAGAGAAGACATTGTTGAATAAAGTCGTTATTTTTGTTTAATTTTTATGCACAAAAAGTATTCTCGTTGCTTCATAATATTAAGGTTGAACCACTGTAATCACATGGACTGTTTTATCAATGTCTTTAGTGCCTTTCTGGACCTTAAAAGTGGTGGATAAATCCATCAAAAATATCTTAATTTGTGTTCTGAAGACGAAGGAAGGTCTTACGGGTGTGGAACGACATGAGGGTGAGTAATTAATGACATTTTTATTTTTGGGTGTACTAACCCTTTAAAGCAGGATGGATTCTGATTGGCTGTGAATGTTTTTTCTTGTTTATCAACTGGAAAAAAAATCTTTCTGAAAATGATTCAAACCATATCGTTCCTCTCTGCCGTTATCGTTATGTTGTGGTGTGGACTTTGCTGTTCTTTTATATTCAGAATGATTTTTAGAACTATATAGCCTATTTATCATTATCGCTATAGTTATCGTCCTTAACAGACCTTAAGGGTTGGAGTTTCATTCGAAATGACCTGTTGGAACAGCAAAGCGTGAGGCTAGACCTTACTTAACCTCTTCAGTTATTATTATAAAATTACATATTCCGCTTTAAGAAGTTATGCACACAAAACAGGCTGGGAAAGAATTATTCACAATTAGTTGTGTATTGTGCGGTCAATATCACATGGAAAAGAGAGATTTTATGGCTGTAGAAAAGTTCCCCACTCCACTGGAGTCTCTCCATCCATCTGTATGGCAGAAAATGAGCGACTGATTGCATTAGTTTCTCTTTCTCCTCTCAAAGGTCTCTGCAGATGTTGGAAGGAAGGGGGATGGAGCGACACTTCATAGACGTGCTGGGATTCGGCCCACGGGGGTTAGGAGGAGTGGGTTAGAAAACCAGCTGTAGCAGATAAACTCCGTCATTTCCCTTCTCATCCGTGTTTACAGAGAACAATCCGCATTTCCTCTGCTTTTTGAAAGGGTTGGTCACACTTCATTTAACAGAGCTCATGTTATGTGTTACCTAAGCAAATATTGAGTAATAATAAAAAAAGCAATGTACTTGAAGGAATAGTCCAGGTTATTTCCAGTATTCCTCAGTTTGTCCAACTAACAGGAAATGCATTTACAGTAATACACTTACGGACTTAATGGAAACTTAGCAGGCAAGCGGGCCGGAGGGTTTAAAAGCAGAAATGTGAAGCTTGTATTTTTGTTAAAGCACTTGAATTCTTCGGTAAAAATGAGTCATCCTTGAGTGTGCTGTTCTTTTGAACTTTCACTCTAAAAAATGCTGGGTTAAAAACAACCCAAGTTGGGTTGAAAATGGACAAAACCAGCAATTCAGTTGTTTTTCCGTTGGGTTAAATGTTTGGCCAACCTGCTGGGTAATTTTATTTAACTCAACTATTGTTTAGAAATTCCTGTATTGCTTGCTTAAAATGAACCTAAAGTATGTTGGCAATTAACATTTATTAATATGTTTAATGAATAATAATTAAACAATAAACATTTATTAAATTGCTTATTACCAAATGTTCACCTTTTTATTATTGTTGCCTCTAATTATGTGTCTGATTTTTAATTTCCAACCTATTTTGGGTTCATTTTAAGACAGTAATTTTTAAACAATAGTTGGGTTAAATAAACTGCCCAGCATGTTGGGCAAACATTTAATCCAGCCACATGGGTTAAAACATCCCAGTTGCTGGTTTTGTCCATTTTCAACCCAACTTAGGTTATTGTTCGCATTTTTAGAGTGTTCTATTGATTAAAACATCTCGAAAAAAAAGTATCATGGCTTCAACAAAAATATTAAGCAGCACAACAGAAATGTTTCTTGAGCACCAAATCAGAACATTGGAATGATTTCTGAATCAGAAATCATTGGAGTAAAAAAAAAAAATCTGTGACCCCAATTTGTTTTGGGTTGTGTAAGCGTTTTTTAAGTGCATTACTGTAAACAAGCAATTGAATATATGAACAACAACAACAAATAATTCTCACATGAACATTGTAATAAAAAAAAGTATATAAAAAAAATATTGTTGGCTGTGCATCAACTTCTCTCTCTTCCTCTCTCTCTTTTTATTTAAACCTGGGGCCTCTCTGTTATATGATTCATTCATTCCACCAAACTTAACTAAGTACAAAGTTAACCAGGGTGAAGCATTGTACTCCTCCGGTGGGGAGGTGGGCCAGTTCTTGATTGCTCTGCAATTCTCCACAAAACTCAAGATGCCCCCAACCCCTTTCTATTGAAAGAACAATGAATGAAACCAGAGGAGGAAAAGGACAAAAACACAGCTTTAACAGGGTCAATCCACAATACCACCAAACAAAACTACACTTGAACATTTTTTGAAGATAAACTTGTCTGTTCAAAATCTGCTGCCATGACGTTAGGGTTTTGCTATGCAGTTACTAAGGTGTTCTGAGTGGTTTGTGATGTGGTTGAGCCACAGGCCAAAATAGTTCACTCCCAAGTCTGAAATCGAACACTTACCTACAATATAGCATGAGTCAAAATAGTATAATGCCTATAGTATAATAATAGTATAATACATATTTGAAAAACAGTAGACGAAATGTGTTCAGATGACCTACTACTGCCGGAGTGTGCATTCAATGGACCCTTTCCTTTCTAATCACGAAAAGGATTTATGAATGGCAGTGAAGCGACACAACTGACGCTGGTAGGTCATGTGATACTAACAACTTGGCAGATGTAGTATGTCAGAATTTCATTCATACTACCCATATTTATATTATATAGAACATACTTTGGTCCCACTTTATATTAGGTGGCTTTAACTACTATGTACTTACATTTGAATTAATAATTTGATACAGTGCACTCATTGTCAACATATATGTTTTTAAATTGTACTTATCTTTTATAAATACCTGCATGTAATTACCTCTGTGATTCATTTCTGTAATTGATAATACAAATAACATTTTTGACCCATCCCTTACACCTTAACCCACCCTTAAACCTACCCATACCACCAAAACCTGTCCCTAATCTTACCCGTATCCCACCTCAATAGCAGCAAAAGTGTTCTGCAATACAATAAGAGTTTGTCCTTATTTTTTTATGTAAGTACATAGTAGTTAAGGCCACCTAATATAAAGTGGGACCCATACTTTTTTAACAGTTGCAAAGTAAATTCAAATTCAAATAAGACCGTATGTGATTTCGGATGCAGCATCTATGATATTCTAATCTCCAAATATGGCTACTTTCAATCTAACTATGGAATCTTTTGGTCTGTTTTCCATCTTCTAAGTACCAATTGTGAGTCAGATCACTTAGACAAGTAAAAGCACACATCTCCTCAACACACGATTTAAGGTATCATTCACGTCCATATGACAAATGGGATGAGTTATATACCAAAGCTGAAGGATGAAGTCATTGCTATCGTCTCTAAAAGCTGTTCCAATGCTCCCCTGCTGCGCTGCATTCTTCCTTCTTTGAGAGGAAATGTAAAAGCGAAATATTCAAATGTTCTCAAGGAACATTATAGGCTTTTGCCTGTTCATCTGGAGTGAGTATTACTTGAGACGTATTACATCGTGTTGAATCTTCATGAGAAGGTTGAGCGATGCCAAATCACTTTTCTTCCCTTGATCCCATCTTCACACACAATTCTAATGGTTCATTTGAAGCTCTTCCTTGGCATACAGGAGTATCTGGAGAACATTATGCGACTATAATGCCTGTCAGCCATTCGATCTTCAAGAAATAAGAAGATCACGAAGCTCCTCTGAGGTGCCATCAGGAAGCTAGCATGAATACACTACTCTAAGCACGTTCCACTACAGGAGAACTTTTCTTATTACCCAACCCCCCTTAAATGTTTTCCCCATCTGTCAGACCGGGCAGAAATCAATGCCCGTATTTATGTTGCCTCACACATGGGGATAAAAACAAGAAAACCCCAAGACATTTTTAACAAGTCACACCTCAAGCCATGCAAGCACAAGTACAGAGAAGTTCCTCAAACATTCAGGCTATTTTTGTTTACATCTGTTCTCGTCCTGTTCCACAAGTTTCCACAGCGTCTTCAAATAAAGACACATAACAAAACATTTTTAGCGTGGTACCAGAAGAGGTTCGCAGGTGGAAGAACGCGGAGCAGTGTATTGTGTCGCTTTTGAACATATGCCGGGGCGTTCTCATCTTCAAAAGCCAAGAGTAACAAACACAGTGTGGCGTTTCCAAATCAGACTCTCAAAAGATGATGTCTTTATACCCATCACTCGCACCTAAGACGCAACGGCAAGATTAGAGCAAACAGATGTAACAGATTTTTTCCTGGTTAACAAGACATGCAACAACAAAAACAAGCCGATCTGTGTCAGTCACATCTGCGTCTGCCTGAAGCCACCTCCGACAACTTGATTGAAACTCTATTTGATCTCTCAAAGGCATTGAATCTAATATGACAATTATACACTTGAACCGCATGCTAGCTGAGAGCTCTCTACGATAATGAAACTCAATATGAGTTAATTACATCCTTCTGCGGCCACAAGCCCGGTTATGGAGCGCTCCAGCATTTCATGCCACTTCAGAATGTGATTATTGCAAGGGCCATTGAGGAGATATTAACAAAAGGTTATTACAAAGGGATGTCCACAGGACCACTCAGCCAGCATCTTTTCCAGTCCCATCCACACCTCGCCACCATCGTGACATTGTTCTGAAGATGCTGGGATCCCATTACCACCATTAAATCAATGTAAGGGTGCAGAAATTAACAGCTGGCTGCTCTCGGGCCTTCGGGGCAGCGCCATATGGAACAGGGAGGAAGGGGGTATCTTACTCACCAATGCCTGTGTTCCTGTGATCAGCTGTCAAAGAACTGACCAACAGCTGCTAAACTGCCTTTGCCTTGAGCTTTACTGAAGAATAGCTGAGTAGAAAATCAAGGTCATCGCGTTTGGCATATGGGTCAGTGACTTTTTCTGTGAAGTTATTCAAAAATACATTCAAAATGCAATTTGCACAGACTTGAATACACCTCATCAATAATAAGCATGCTTTCAATTTCTCAATTAAAATTTATTTTGAATATTTATGTGGGGCTCAATAATAATAATAATTTTTAAAAAATGTATTTGAATATAATCTTGAATGATAATTTCCAAAAAACAAACCACAAGGTTTTAAATCAAATATTAAAATATTTGAACTGCGAATGAAGGTCTGAATATATGGAACGGAATTTGCAATATTTGGAATAAAAGTGCAAATTTGACAGTACTATAATGTATGGCTTATTACCTTATTATCAGAGAAATAGCCTTCTGAATTGCATTTTAAAAATTGGATTCCCTGATATTTTCCAATACTTTGCTGAACTAAATTTAGACAACAGCTGGTCATATTCCAAACAACACAAACAGTTTGGAGTCTACATCCTGTCATCTCTGACATTTCACACAGAAATCCCGATAAATTGCTGTAAATTACCAGAACTACTTTGCAGGTAAATACACAAATGTGCTCTTAAAACAAGCAATGGTATTCCATCTTTTTACTGTAAAGATACCATTCACATATCAGCTCCAAATAATTCTAATTCAAGTTTCATCCCATATATTCAGACTTATCCTCCATATATTCAGACTTTCATTCAAATGATCAGTTTAATTCCATATATTCAAACTTTCATTCCATATATTCAAGTTTAAGTCCATATAGTCAGACTTTCATTCAATTTATTCAAATGTAATTCCATATACTCAGACTTTCATTCCATAAATTCAAACTTTCATCATATATTCAGAGTTTCATTCCATATATTCAGACTTTTATTCAATTTATTCAAGTTTCATTCCATATTCAGACTTTTATTCCATATATTCAAGTTTCATTCCATATATTCAGATTTTCATTCCATATATTCAGACTTTCATTCCATATATTCAGACTTTCATTCCATATATTCAGATTTTCATTCCATATATTCAGATTTTCATTCCATATATTCAGATTTTCATTCCATAATATTCAAACTTTCATTCCATATATTCAGACTTCCATACAATATATTCAGATTTTCATTCCATATATTCAGACTTTCATTCAATATATTCAGATTTTCATTCCATATATTCAGACTTTTATTCAATATATTCAAGTTTCATTCCATATATTCAGATTTTCATTCAATATATACAACCAATCATATTATAAATACTATAATTTCCTGAATTGCATGCCATACCTGAACGGTATGCCATATGTATATATATATATACTGTATATATCTTTTTAAATCAGATGTAAAATGGGAAAATATGTAAAAAAAAAAAGATGTCAAAATATGTTTTACCTTGAAAAATATCATTAAAAACTTTTTTTAAAATGATGATAAAGATTCAAGGTGCCTTTTACCTTTCACTTTATGGTTACACCACTTGACATTTCAGTTATTCAAAATACTTTTAATAGAAAATTGATTGAAAACATTCATATTGAAATGTAAGAAACGAACATGAATACAAGGATTAGATTTCTTAGAACTTGGCACACAGTTTTTCCAACATTCGTATTTGTCATTGACCCAAACACACTCAACACATCACTGTGACATTAGGCTGTAAATTGTAGCACATTCACACAAAATTATAACGTTGGATAACTCCAAGTATAAAGTAAAATTGCATTGTTTTGAGTCTCACAATAATATTTAAATATACTCTTTTAATGTTCCATTTAGTCCCATTCCATGACAATAACAGCACTTAACCCAGTTAATTATTTTAAAATACAGAAGCTGCAGGATTTAATTTGATTTTTATGTGCAATGCAGGGCTCCTAGGGTAAGGGCTGTGCTGTTCGGTATCCATTTGAGGCAAAAGTAATCAAATGATTCGTAATGCTCTCTCTCTCTCTCTGCTCTGTGGAAAAAGGGAAATGCAACATCTTAAGAGATAAGAAATCAGTTTCTGCTGTGTTTTGATTTGATCAGATCTAGTGAGAGTAATGCTTCAAGGTACTCACTCTCTAGTGCTCCAAACTCACTCAAGACAAATGATAAATCTGACCTCCAATGCAAATGCAGAAAAAAACAGTCCCAACGCACTAAATAAAAGTGACATCAGTGCTTTCCTGTTTCCATGTCTTCTTCAATGCTGTGTGGAACAGTGTTGTAATCTTATTTTATATAAAGATGGCTACAAACCTAACAGACAGACTAAAAGTCACAAAACTTAATTTTGACTTAACATTTTGAGTAATATTAATTATGCGTTTCACGTCCAAAAAGAGTCTAGTACATTTTACAATATTTTAATCCACTCCACAATCAGCACAGAAAATGCCAAAAATCCCACAGATGTAGCCTGCTGATTAGCATTTCTAGCTCATTAGAAAATGCAAATCCGAGACTGTCAACGTTAAAACAGCACAGAAGCTCTTCCAGTAGTTTAACAGATGAAAACTCTTCAGCTCGAGTCAATGTGACCAGTCTTGACCTGCGTGACTGCACATAATGGGGCCATCTAGCATTTGTAAACTCCCATCCCTGAGGCTTCAGAGCAAGTGATTTGATTAGGGGTCTTAACATGACGGCCTTCTTCAGATAGCAACATGTCTTAACCACTGAGAAACTCAAGAACCTCCTAAGCCCCCCAGGTTGCATAACCCTGGTTGAATCCGATCATGGAAGAAATGGTTCACTTTGAACGTACTATTTCAGGGGTTTTATTCTATAGAAGTCAAACATAATCCATCATGCTCATATTTTTATTTAAGAACAAAATAAGCAACATGTATCATCCATTTTTAAGGTTTGATTGGTTGCTAGAAAAAGGGTGTTTTCACAGCAATGCCATTGAAGAACAATTTTGGGTTCCTTAATTAATCTTTCAGTGATTTTTATTTTATTTATTTTTTCCATTATAAAGAACCTTTTGTCCAATAGAAAGTTTCCATGGATTTTAAAGGTTCATCATCGAACCGTAAGCCCTGTTCAGATGGGACTAGATTTTTAAACGATGTTTGAGTTACAATTCTTATCACTCGTCGTCTGTGACTTCATTTACTGATTCGAACGGGACTTACTTATTGATATAACTTTAATTAATTATTAAAATCATATTAAAATAAACTTTACGTGAGTTTATAGAAATTACATAACATCTAGACATGTATAACTGATATACACTGATCACTAAATATCACTGTATGACATTGATATTATGGGCAGTCTTAGCAGTTTCCGGCTCTATTTATTAATTTATTTTTTCGTTGGATACCATTACGGTTGGGAATTGATTCCAATTCAGGAATCTGATACTTAGTTCGCATGTCCATTTTTAGCCAGCTGAAAACTGTAAATGCTCTGCTCTGTTGCTATGATTGCCGCAGCACTTGTAACTGATTTTGCAAATAATTTGTTTCAGACTAAAAATGTCAACACAATGTAGAGTACTTTCTATGTATGTTTGGAGACCAGAAATATTAATTTCTCATCCATTTTGTTCCATTCTCTGCTTGTTGATGTCGTTGTACAGCAAGAATATTGTGACAGTTGGTCGGTGTTGTATTTGTCCCGCCCCTCCTACACTCCGATTGGACGGCTGGCTAAAAAGTGACAGTGATGAGCGCAGTGTTTTACTCAAAGTTGAACATTCTTCAACTCCCATTTAAAACAACTGGAAAAGTACGCTAGCCACTGAAAAAAAAAAGGTCAGGAATTGGATACTTGTAATAAAATTTCAAACCATTTACAAGCGCAAGATGCAGCAAAAGAGAACTCAATTCAGCACTCGCACGATGTGCTGTTTTCTTTGCGCACACATCCAAAGAGCCGCCTCTCATATTGTGTGATACTGAATTCTCGTACGTGTCTTCTTGCGCCTGAACGCACAAATACACACAAAATTGTCCTCATAAACACAGTCAGTTTTGTCTTAAGTGAGCGTAAACAGTTGAGAAAGAAAACGCATGTGTAACAGTACTGTATATTGAATCCTGCATGAGGTCTTAAAGTGACAGCAGCCTAATATCCCTGCTGCTCTCTGTCATTAACATTAATCAAAGAACAGAAGAAAAAGAAACTGATCTTTACTGAATAACTTTTTGAAACTTTAATAAGGATTAATCCATATTTTATTTATAAAAAGGAAACTATGCAGTGTTACTTTATATTTGATTACAATTCCTGAACCTTATTTGTTCTTATTTTTTTCACAGTTTACTTGTCTTTTCAATTATGAATAAATTTGAATAATGTTTGAAGTTTATATTAGTAAGTCCAGGTTTTTTTTTTTTTTGTTAAAACCACTGTTTTGCCAAAAGACAGAATATTGCTATAAATGGTTGACTAAATGTTTTTTACCTTACTGGAATCGAAACTAGGAATCGACAAGAATCAGAATCAAGAAGCAGAATCGAAATCAGAATCACTAAAATTCAAATGATACCCAACCCAATACCATCCACACTCAAACGGTAGCTCAAATGGTAGCTCAGGTGGGTCAAAAAACACATGAGGAGCAGAGTTAGCATAATACAATATCGGCAATCACAGACTTACACAATTTTGGATAGGATTAGATTTCTCAGAGTTAAGTTTGTGAAAAACAGTCGAAAAACAGTAAATCATTTGCCTTGACATTTTTACAGAGGTTCTGTGAGAAAAACACAGACATGGCAGATTCGGACGGTATTAAAATCACAAAATACGCCTGTGAAACACAAATTTTTCTAACGTCCTCCATTAAAACTAGTCCGTCCGAATAGGTCTATAGATGCCAATAAAGAACCTTTATTTTTTTGGAGTGCACAATCCAAACCCAATTGTTCTGCATTATATAGGAAAAGAAGGCGGCAAAATAAACAAAATCATGAAGCTGTTAAGTTAAACACCTCCAAGCTAATGAATCATATTGACAGAGATCTCAATTTTCGGTCTCAACCGCTGTCAAGGCGGCACAACAACCAGGAGCGCTTTCAAGTGCCATTGCTTATTTGTTCACTATGTAAATATCTTAACAGGCAACGTGTCAGGCAGCCCAATAAATCAGTTAAGAATGTGATCATTATCTATACCCTGTTTGCAACCATTATGTAAGAAAGCTATTTACTCAATATGTGTCATTTGCCAGCTAATGGACAGACATTCATTGCGAAATTTCAAAACAAGCTGTGGCATGAAGGCGCAATTGAGAGATGGTTTTCAGGCTCATTATTTACTTTTCTCAAAAACAGATCTTTCATTTAGCAGGTTCAATATCACAGACAGTCGATGTGTCATTTGCTGCATCTTTGGCATGTGTGTCTGGACTGAGCCGCGGTTTCGAGCATTTGAGCCATTTTATTACGGAAAGTGACGTCGATGGACGCAGCTACAGGGCTTTTAGCGTTCACCTTTGTAGTCTGGGGTTAAGTGTTGACAAGCTCACACGGTGCACTTTAAGTTGAAACGGGGTGCTGTGATAGCGAGGTCAAAGGGTCGAATCAGGGCCGTGCTCTCTATCAAACTTTCGAACCGCAGATACGGCAAATGCGAAATACGTCTGACCCTCGCAACTGTTTGTTTTACCTCGGTACTGCACTTCAAACACCATGTGTTTATGTTTTGAGGTTGTCAAGAAACCCTCCGCAAGTTTTGTGATGTTACGTAAAAACCACAAGTGCTGGTTCAAGTCAAGGATAGGGGTTGGATCAAGGTCCGATACAATCATTTAAATCCGCTTTCTCATCTCTGACACGCACCAGCTGCGTCTTCTGTTCGCACTCCGACCAGAGCGTGAAGATAAATCAACTAGAGCAGCACTTTTTCTCATCCACAGAATTCTCGACTATCTGCAATTTGCATTCTTGCAAAACCAGAGGCCTCTAACTTGTTTTGTTTACTACGATCCCTCCTCACGTCGCATTCTGGTTGGTCTTAACATGTCACGTCGGCCGCAAAAATCCCAGCGATGCTAAATATGCACCCTAAACGTTTGTTTTGCTTTTGGTGGAGCGTGCACACATTTGACTGCAGGCTACGGTGTAGTACAGGGGGAGGAACCCCACATCTGTTCAGCATAAGAGCTTGTTTAGAGTTACTCGCTCTCTCTGGATCAGACCTTGTTTGGATGCAGCGGCTTATCTGTGATTGAACAGACTCACGGCATACTGTATTTCTTTGCTATATGGGAAGAACTGCCTGCATCTTCAATATCTCGAAAACTTAAGCTCAGGATTTCCAGTGAAACGCATTTTTACGCACAATTCCTGTAAATCTTGCTGAAATTGTGAAATCCTGCAGCGGTTGGGCACGTACCATGCATGATAATCAGCTTAGATTGTTAGCGATGGAGGCTGGCACTATTCATTTGCTGGAGCTTGACAAAACTCAACATTTTACGCCATCCAAACTCCTTCAAAGTTTCCATAGTAAAATGTGGGAGACGTTGTAATTGGTATCAAGTGTTTTATTCATTTGAACTGAACTGAAAGTTGTTGTGTGTAATGGAAAAAGAGGTTCAGCATTTTGTTACTATTCAAAAGTCACAGCCAAACGGGTACGTGAGTGAGGGATAAAAATCCACCCAAGCTGTATAATTGGAAAAAAGGCCATTTGAGCCATCCGACTTGTCCATTTGTTTTTAAAGGGATATTGATCCAAGAGAGATCTAAATGGTTCTACCGCCACAACATGCATTTCCTGTTTTTAAGATATGTGGCTTTATTTATTGGCCAGGGTTCAGTTTTGAGAGTGAGCTGTGTTTGGAAGCAGTGATGCTAATTAGACTCACGTAAAAGTCTCTCGCTCCTTTCTTTGCGCTTAAAACACCCAAACAACAATAACAGTGACACTTTCATCACTGAAGTTTTGTACTTGCTCTCGAGCTTAATGATGTAGGTTATCATATTCCTCTTTGAATTCTTCACACTGCCGCTTTATGTTGATTTATGCTTTGCGCTACTGAGAAGAAACAAATCATTTCATCTTCGGGCTTATGAGAATGAATTCCAGCACCGACAGTGCATATTACACTATTCCAGGAAATATATGTGGGTGATTCTTCAATTAGCCAAAGTTTTCAGCTCCCTAGGATAATTTTTTAAAGAAAAAATAACAATGTTTCTAGTTTTAAAGGATAGATTATAATATTTTTGCACTTTATTGTGTCCGCTTAATTACTTTTGGCAAATTGTTCACTGTTGAAGTGTTACATTTGCCAGAATTTTATTCATTATGTTTGTCTTTTTCTTTTGTAATGTATAATAAGTGTTCTGCTTTGCATTTTTCTCAAAGAACGTGCAATCTCTCATTTCTAATTTATTAGGTATTGTGAATGAATATTTTTTTTTTTTTTAAGAATTACAATACTGCTATCATTACCATCTCACCAACCTTTTTACAATAAATCCCCATTTATATATTATTAATTGTTATTAGGGAAGTGCTGTATATCTCCACCATTTTGAATTTTGCAAACTAGTCCTAGGTTTTTCACCCAATCGGAACCAAACCAGCGCAGAAATGTTCTCCGGAGACTGACGGTGCGTTCCAAACTGTATATTTTGCCCTCCGAAGGGAACTTCGGAGTGAAAATAATCATAGCTGCCATATTGAGGGGTCGTTCCAAACCGAAGTGCTCAAAACTGGCCACTTCAAAGGAGCCTTTGGAATGAAGGATTTTGAAGGGTACAACTGATGGACACTTCGTGCACCCATGATCCTTTGCACAGGGAAGTTGTTTGGCATCACAGAATGGGTACAGGAGGTTAGGAGTTTGATTTTACCTATAAATGTATGCATAGTATTTTTTCTATACTACTGTAATATTTATACAAGTTAGATTTGGTACATTATTATGGTCAAAACGACATTGTACTTCAACAAATATACTTTACAGCTCCCTTTATCAGTCCATCAAAATGTTTAAAAGACATAGACACAATATACAATATGGTGCGATAAACCAAAAATAAATAAATAAATAAACTAACGTTAAACAAAAGGCGCAGATTGCACAATCTACTCCTCCTTGATTGTCTCGTTAAGATGACGCAGAAGTGTGTTCCAAATAAGCTTTTTTTTTATCCCTATACCATTCATCCCTTCGAAGCTCTCACACGGAGGGTAAACCCAGGGTGAGTATCAGTAGTTATCAAAAAAAAAAAAAAAAAAAGGGTGCCAAAATGTTCTAAGTGGGTGTATTCACTTTTACTAAAATGGCTATAACTCTTGAACAGAATGAGATATTTTCACCAAACTCAGTACACACATGTAGGGCCTTATAAAATCCGTTTTATTTTTTCCCAAATTCCATTTTTTCTGTTTGAATTTTTCTGGATTCCATTTTTTTTCAGTTTTTTTTTTTTTTTTCTCCATTTTAATGGTTAAATTAAATTTTAGTAATCAAAAAGCATGTCTAATTAATTGAAATAATGAAACATCCAATTTACCAACAATTTATTAAAAGTTTAACAAAAAATAAAAAATTTTAGGGCCCTATGATATACGTTTTATTCATTCCCCTCATTATTCTTTACCAAATTCTGTTTTCTGTTTTAACTTTTCTGGATTCCATTTTAATGGTTTAATTACATTTTAATAATCAAAAAGCATGTCTAATTAATCGAATTCTTAAAAACAACTGAATTTATATGCATTTTTATGATTTTTTAAACTTTTTTGTCAAACAATGTGCTGCACAACATTGCTTTAATGTTAAAATTAAAACATGGAAGAAAAAAAGAGATTATTTCTTTAAAAAGATAGTTAATAATATACTACTAAATTAATTTATCAAAATTCTACTGTACAACACTAATATGTTTCTGTCAAGTTAAATCGAACTTTTATTTTGACGGGTTGTCATGAGCTTTGAGTTTCTCTCTGTTTATGACGATAGTTTTCACAAACGAAGCAGTTAAATGCTGATGAAGTGACTTTCAGAGCGGCTCTGGAGATGAATTTCGTGCGTTCATTTCCTGAGTTAATTTCCTCATATAGTGAGGCGACAGAGGATGAAAACACCGCGAGCGTCGCACATGCTTCAGTGTGCGTACATGCATGCGCGTGCACTATATCGCGATTTGATTTAAGTGTACTGACCTGCTTTTTATTCATTCACCAAAAATTGGACAAATTCCGTGTCATTCTGCGTTATATATATTTTATATACTTTTCTGCATCGCGGAAATCATAGGGCCCTACATATGTATGAGCTCAATCTTTGGTCACTCCATTACACATTATACAAAATCAAGGTTGTTTCTCCAATTATTATTCATAATAATTAGATGTTTCATTTTTCATAAAGTAATTGAAGAATCAATCAAATATATTAAGGTGCTCTCTTAGAATCTATTAAATAAAACATTAAAATATATTATAAAATAATATTTAGTGTTAGGGGATTGTCGCAATCAGTAGCATTGCCATTGAGCGATAGAAATGGTGATAATGATTGCTCCATATGTTTACTCAGCCATTGCTTTCGTAATGTATAATCTGAGGAAACAAGAAACAAGAACTTAGAGACCCTAATTCACTCTACCAGCTGTTCCCCAGGTTTCCTAAGAGAGAATATAGAAAACAATGCTGTTAAACCTGCACCAACATGCCCCCATGTACGTGTTCTTGTAGAAGAACCATCTTGGGTTTCAATGACAAACCTATGTTGGATCTGACTTTTGAGTAATTTCACCTGTACATGCCACCATTTTTGGCTCTGTTACCGTGCTGTGGCCCGTAAGAATATGAGAATCACCATATTTTTGCGTTGATCCCTCAGGTCTGAATGAAAGCTCTGGGTGCTGGCGCAGTCTTTGATGATAGCAGTAAGTTTTCATCTGTCAGCCTTCATGACTCCCCAAAGGTTCTCTCTGGGTTGCTGTCTATTAAATTGGGATTGATTGAAACAATATGAATCATACATTCAACACTGTACCACAGAAAGAGAGATTTGTTCCTTCTGCTGTCTTTCCTTTTCTTTTGCTTTCATTTTTTGACAGGCCTTAGGGGCTTGTTACCGTTTCCCAAAACGCATTTCATTGCACTTTTGCAATTTAAGGTGACCGCTGAGATACTTTTGCACCCAGGCTGTACATCCATTCCCATATAAAGAGTTTTATGCTATTAATATAGAATCAGGCTGTGGTTTTCTGTATAGAATGGTTTGAAAGCCAATAAAGAATACTTAGATAATTGTATTCTGGCTGCTTGATGTTGAAGCAAAAATATCCTTACTGATTTCTTCTGGATCAGGGTGCCATTGTGGACTATGATATGATAACTACTGATAACAATATACTCAGTTTATTCACATTATTTAATGGATTTAAAGAGAGTAATGCAAAATATATTTTAAAACATCATAGTTTTTCAGGAATTTAATTCAGTTTGTACCCGTTCATCACCATTACATTTGAATGGCCTATACAGAATAACATACACTGCTTTTACTGAAAACAAAATATCTTTCTTTAACTATGCAGTTTTATTTCCCAAAGGCTTTGAATTTCTGTGTTTGTCTATGAATCTTTTGCTCAACCCTGTTATGCTCTAACAATTCTCCTGTAAAATAGTGTTTTCATAATGTTTTGACCACATGGTTCAAAGACATCCTTGTGAAAAAGAAGTGTGCTTAATTTTATTGAATGTGCACTTGCAGATAATTTAATGTTAATGAAATAAAATGCTACATAAGTGTACTTAAAGAGAGTTCACTTTTCTTGGCTGTGTTTCTTAAGTCTTACTCAAAGGATTAGTTCCCTTTACTCACCCTCAAGCCATCCTAGGTGTATGTGACTTTCTTCTTTCTGATGAACACAATCTGAGTTATATTAATACATATCCTGACGCATCCAAGCTTTATAATGGCAGTGAACAAGTTTGAATCTCAAGAAAGTGCATCCATATAGCGTCAGTTATGCTTTTTTCATAAGTTGAATACGGAAGGCGTAGGATGTAGCGAAAGCGTTTTGAACTGCGAGAGGTGTTACACTTTCTTTCTAAGTTGAATACGGAAGGCGGTCTTGTGGAAGCTAGATATTTCACTTTATAACTTCTTAAATATGGATATTTTTCTTACACAAATGCATCACTTCAATTCAGAAGGCCTTTATTAACCCCCCCAGAGCCGTGTGGAGTATGTTTATGATAGATGGATGCACTTTCTTGAGCTTCAAACTCGTTGACCCCGTTCACTGCCATTATAAAGTTCGGAGGCGTCAGGATATTTATTAATATAACTCCGGTTGTGTTCATCAGAAAGAAGAAAGTCATATACAACTAAGATGGTTTGAGGGAGAGTAAATCTTGGGGTAATTTTCATTTTAAAGTGAACTAATCCTTTAAGGGTACGTTTACAACAACGATGTACTAAAAACGGAAAAGTTTTTCCTTTGCATTTTTCGCGTACAGATGACAATGTTGTCAAAACGATCCCTGTTCACATGGATCCACAATAATAACTAAAAACCAAGCCGGTCTCATAGGAAAAACGTACCTGTGGGAACGTTTTCGCGAGTCATGCGAAACAATGCGTACATATCACTGCAGTTTCCAACAGAAATTAATGCTATAGGCAGTAAAACGGCAAGCGCTTTTGATTGTTTTCATACACAGTTGTGATTACAGGGTCAGATTATGGATTAATAAAGACTCGTTTTCAAGTCTCCTTGCACAATATTATGTTATGACTTCAAAACGCTTTTTTACCAGAGTGTACGATTTGTAAACGAATATATTTTGGACTTTGAATCGCTTAACCAGTTCCATATGTTTCGCTTTTCTGACATAACAAGCTTGCTCGGTAGCTCAGCTGATACGGAGTTGTAGACGAGGAAGCCTTGGCTACGAATCCCGTGAAAGGCGAGTCACGGTAAAAGAGCTCAAAGAGAGATCTAAACAAGCTAAAATGGCACGATTAAGTGAAGTGAAGTGACGTGGCCAAGTATGGTGACCCATACTCGGAATTTGTGCTCTGCATTTAACCCATCCAAGTGCGCACACACACAGCAGTGAACACACACACACCGTGAACACACACCCGGAGCAGTGGGCAGCCATTGCTGCGGCGCCCGGGGAGCAGTTGGGGGTACGGTGCCTTGCTCAAGGGTCTCACCTCAGTCGTGGTATTGAGGGTGGGGAGAGCGCTGGATATTCACTCTCCTCACCGACAATCCCTGCCGGACCTGAGATTCGAACCCATGACCTTTGGGTTACAAGTCCGACTCTCTATCCATTAGGCCACGACTGCCCCTCGACTGATTATGGATGCTTTTTATGTCACATTTGCTTTTGTTAACACTATTGGGTGGGTTTAGATGTAGTGTTGGTGGTACGTTATTTTAAAAAGCAATGGAGTGCAAATTTCAAATCAGAACCGTGGTGATTCGTATAAAAACCAACGTCATAAAAACGTACCATATTCACGTTTATATGTTCAGGGAAAAAAAATGAACACGCTTTTAGCGCCACTCAGTGGACATTTCACATCGAAACTACAGTGATATGTACGTATTGGTACGTATTTTGCGACTCGCGAAAACGTTCCCACAGGTACGTTTTTCTAATGAGACTGGGTTGCTAAAAACGCTGTATTATGCATGTCAGGCTAGTAGTTGGCAATGTCATTTTGACTATTGACTGAACACAAAATACACGTTCATGACGTCACCGTTTTTACAAATTCACATTTTTGTATTTTAGACTGAGGCAATAATGGTATCGTTTTCAAAAACTTGCACTTTGAAACCCGTTTTCAAAGGTTTTCAAGCCCGTTGTCGTGTAAATTAACGACCAAAACGCATAAAAAGTTTTCCGTTTTTAGTTGGCCCCTAAGTGGGTAAAAACAAATTCACTCTAAATTTCAGCTAATGGCATTTAATATAAATTCAAACTATAATACATTTAATTGCAGTTAACATCCATTTAAGCTTCTGAAATCATTGCATTCAGTCTGGTATATTATTTTAAAATATATTATGCCTGTAATAATTATTCTTTTTGAAAGTATGCTAAAGTGTACTTCTTTTTCACAAGGCCAAGTTTCTCGTCTGAGTATTCCATATGTTTATACTTATGTGGGCCTTTGTCAGACAAAATTCTTCGGGGAAAAAAAAAAAAATCGGTGACAAATGTTTTACAGAAAACAAACACCTCTCCGCCCTCCACGAAATACAAGAAAGACTTAAATTGGTGTGATAATATCGGTAAACATAACCTTTCACAAATGAAGCATAAAAATCAGTATGAGAATAACTGTGTGCGATGTATGCGATTATATTCTAGAACAATAACAGGAGGGACCACAATCCTACGAAAAATTTTGATTCAATGATTTCAGAGAAAAGAGATTTCAAGGATTTAAGAGTTGAAGAGTTTAAGGATGAATAGAACCGAAACTCTGAGGAACGTCTTCTGCTCCAGATACCTATCTCTTGTAAGTCCCTGGTGTTTATTTACAGGAAAGCCTTGAGAAATATCCAACAGAGGTTAATCTGTGATTAGCAAAGGTATGGTCATGCTTTGAGTCATTGAGAATGAGGAAAAAGAGAGAAATGATGAAGAACAGAAGAAGAAACGGAGAGGGCACCTCTGTGCAAGAATTGCCCCCTGCGGTTGCCTGATGTCAGGTGTGGGAAAGCAGATGAAAGTGGGGCAGGGATGCCGTGGCGGCCTTTGATCTTGCCTTTTGTGTGCTAAACACGGCTGTGTGCCAGCTCCTCTCTGAAGGTGCAGCCTTTGAGTGCTCTCCCATGCGCTCACTATGCCAGTCTGTATGCCAACCTGCTGTCTTGTGCTTTCACAGAAGTGTCTGAAGTATCTTGTCCACCTTCTGCCGCTCTCTTTTTCCCCTTGAAGAGTCTGCGCGAAGCACAGAGACCTCGGAAAGATTGTTAAAAGGTGGACTCGCATTCCGGAGGCACATGTCATGCTGAGTCAGGCCTATCCTTTATCCTTTCTGCTTCACTATCATAGAATAAGCGCTACTGACTTCCAGCAGTGTGACGATAATGATATGCATGTTCAATTTTTTATGTCTGCTATGCCTTTGAAATGCGCCCATAGTTAACCCGTTTAATCTCACCAGTCGCATTTGTGACCGCCATTTAGTTTTGAGTTTGAAGAGCCTAAAAAGAGTTGATGTATTTCACACCTGTCAACTATAAATGAAAGTGCAGACTGTATTGAATTCATGTGAACATTTTTACATGGCCAGGGTCAAGGAAGTCTATAGACCATTTCAACGGCTATTCTTTGGTTTAGGGAAGTGACGTCTTTGTTCCTTGGATGTTTCCGGTTAGTTGTTGAGTATATTCAAAACATCGGCTGGAGGCACTTGTTGCACAGCCGGATTACGATAATTTATTTAAAGGGGACCTATTATGAAAATTTTTACAAGAGGTTAAATATGTCTCTGATGTCCCCAGAGTGCATTTGTGACGTTTTAGCACAAAACAACCTACCTATCTTTTTTATACCATGTTAAAATTGCCACTTTTGGGGGGTGAGCAAAAATGTGCCGTTCTTGTGTGTCTCTTTAAATTCAAATGAGCTGGTGCTCCCAGCCCCCTTTCAAGAAGAGGGCGGAGCTTCAAGAGCTCATGCCCCAGCATACAGACAACAACAAAACAGGACAATCTCACGCACTGAAAATGTCAGAAACTGTCAGTAGCGGTGTTCAGATCGAACCGGAGTCAGAAAATGATGCCAGAGAATATATGCTGCATGGAGATAGAAGATGTTTAGTTTAATTAAGGTTATAACTTATGTTGTCATCTTGATTTTATCCACTATTAGTACAAGCCAGTTATAGCGGACCCATCCACATGATGGCCTCCCTTTCATTACTGCCATAACCAGTATTGCTCCGGAGACTATAAGCTGGATCACTGATTCATCCTTGAGTAACAACTTTTTAGCGAAACCTGTGGTTACTTACGAGACATTCTTGTCGCTACAGCTGCTCCGGCCTGGAGAAAATGGCAGACAGTGTTCAACTCGCTCAGGGTGGGTTATATGCTAATACAGCAGAGTCTGTCGACAGTTGTGGGCGGGGCCTAGGCTTTATGTGATGTCACAAAAGCTAGAATCTGCAAATGGCTTGTTCTGAGACAATGCTTATGATTTATGGGGATTTTAAAAAAGGAGTGGGTGGATTTTTACCATTATAGGGTGGTTGTGAACACACACTGCCAACACAGATTTATGTTTAAATTTGCATAATAGGTCCCCTTTAATCCTGCTATTAAAATATCCAAATTAAAATTAGGTCCATGTTGATTGGTGGTTGAACGCTCCCTCAGGTCCAGAACTAACCTATGTTCGGAAATTAAAGTGTTTAGATTTCCGAAAAACGATGTGACGCCTGGATTCCAGCAGTGAAGCGAGACTGGATACCAGGAGTTAACTAATGAGCCACATGCACACAAACACTTTAACGCAACCTTTTACTTTTGTTTTCTGTTGTAAAAGTCTGTTTCTAATCAGAAAGGAAGGCCATGGTCAATTCGTTGTGGAGGGCGAAACAATTATGGTTCAGGCTTCATGTTTGTTTTCATAATTTCTCTAACTTCACTAGTGTCACCATAAGATTGTGTATTGGATATAATATGAAGTTAATTCACCATGACAGAAGACAGTATTTTTCCAGGAGTCTAGTTACAGTAAGAGTAAATAATGTGAGTTCATCAATAACATACCAGCCGAGTTAATCATCAGGAATAGAGCTTCTGGCGGCATGTGCCAAACACTCTTTTCATTTGAGTGTGTGCATACATGAACTGCAGTCTGAGGATGTATTATATAATACGACAGGCACTGGAACTGCAAAATACTGGCTTTCTTCTTTCTTGGATTCATTCTGAATTGATCAGTTTTGCAAACAGAAAACTCAGAAAGCAGAGAGATCTGTTTCATGAAAGAGCTATGCCACATGCACCTGACAATACAAGGTGCAGAGTACAGGAAATGTGTTTCCAATTAACTAATTAGTCAGTGCATATGTGAAGATTTAAATCTGAACCCATGCATCTGGATATAATATACGTAAGGAAAAAAAGGGACATGTTGCTTGCTGAGTTTAGCTCTTGCATGGACTGACAGCGTGTTTATAGGTGGTTTGGCGGAAGAGGTCTGTTCTGGTCTCGAGTGAATTCTTTTAAGTGCTTCTTTTTTTTCCATTATGCGTTTTACTCTGAGTGTAATGGATTAGTTATTAGGCTGACACCTGTGAATTTCTGAAGAGGAACGGCCTTATTTTTTATGTGATTTTGCATATAGTACATTCTGCACACAAACATGCTTTTTACAGTGCTTTTGCAATCAGGAGTAAGGCCCTGTCCCAAATGGCACACTTCATGTGCACTTACGGTCTTGTGGACTCACAATGGCCACCGCATGCACGTGTCCGTTAAGTCCACAATACCGGGTGTCCCATTTGTCATTTTAGGTTTCAGAAGTTCACTCACTCAGTTCATAGTGGAAGCTGCAGTGTAAATAAGTGAATTCAGACACAGATAGACACTACTGCACTGTGTTACAGTCGTCACATTCAAAAACTGGAAATTTTATTCAAATTTCATGCGGTTTTATTTTGTGATTTGAGTTGGATATGTAAAAAACAAACAAACAAAAATCTGATTTTTGCTGCCTGTCTGAATAAATGCATAAATATATGAAACAGACAGGCAGTTTTATATCTCAGGGGTTGATTTTTGTCAAAATTTAAGCAAGATTTATCAAAAGATATAAGCAAGTTTTTGTTATAGTAAGGTCACATAGGATTCTTGACTCAATATTAAAGAACCCTTTATCTGCAAATGTTCTATACTAGGAGAAATGTCAATAGATTGTATAATACTTTCATGTTAATGGGTCACATTTTTCTAGTGATAAAGTTTTAATTAATTAAAACTAAATCCATTCTGATAAAGTGCATTATGATGCTGTATTGTAGCATGTTGCATCGCAATGCTTTGTACGCTTTGACGTGTTCATAACCTAATTATGACTCTGGACCACAAACCAGTCATAAGTCGCACAGGTATATTTGTAGCAATAGCCAACAATACATTTTATGGGTCAAAATGATCAATTCTTCTTTTATGCCAAAAATCATTAGGATATTAAGTAAAGATCATGTTCCATGAAGATATTTTGTAAATTTCCTACCATAAATATATCAACAAAGTTGTATCTTGGCCAAATATTGTCCTACTGTATACTAACAAACCATACATCAATGTAAAGCTTATTATTCAGCTTTCCAGCAGTATACTTTTAGCGAACATCCTGATGCCGCCCACTCTCCTGAGAGCAACGTTCAGATGAATATGTAAATATGTGCTGCACGCTTTCCTTTCAATAACAAAATAAACACACAACAAAATTGAAAGCGGTGAGAAAACAGTAAGAGGGACCTATAATGCTCCAAGATGTAATATAAGTCTCTGGTCTCCCCAGAATGTCTGTGAAGTTTCAGTTCAAAATACCCCACAGATCATTTATTATAGCTTGTCAAATTTACCCCGATTTGGGTGTGAGCAAAAACGCGCCATTTTTGTGTGTGTCCCTTTAAATGCAAATGAGCTGCTGCTCCCGGCCTCCTTTCCAGAAGAGGGCGGAGCTTTAACAGCGCATGCTTTGGTTGCTCAACAACAACAAAGCTGGAGAATCTCACGCAGCCAACATGAGGATTGTCAGTAACGGTGTTCAGCCTTACATTGTTCAAACCGGAGTCGACACTGATGGAGAGACTCGGGAAGAAGTTACAACTTTTAGAATGAAACTGGACGTTTCTGAATGGTTAGTAGATAAATTTATGTAGTTGCTGTGGAGTTGATTCAACTCATCCACTAGCATGTGCCGTCATGTTAATCTTTTGTGCAAATCCAGCGTTGAATTGACCCTCGTTTGTGAAGCAGTCCGGCGTAAAATTACAGCATGTCAACAACACTCTACTACAACAACTCTTCCTCTTCTCTAAAGCAGCCCAACATGGCCTCACCCGCTTTGTTGCGTGTTCTTGGGGGCGGTGTTTATGTAAATTTTGGGGTTAGTGATGTCACCAACCCGGGAAGAAGCTCGTTGTAGTCCCTGCCAGCCATTTGTTGTAGTCCTTAAACGGTAAATTCTTTAAAAAGAAAGTATCTCCCTTTGCATTGAACTTTGAGCGTCGTTACTTTGCAGATGTTGTTTATGCTCAAACAGCAACATTACACACTAACTAAAGTTAAAAAAGTGAAATCATAATCAACCACCCCTTTCAGAAAGCATGGGATCATAGTGATGTGGATGTTTGCACGAGCTCTGCAATTTGGCAAAGTCTAGTCACGTTTATTTATATACCACTTTATACAATAGATTGCTTAAAAAGGAAGCAGCAGTATTAAACATGAAATACAGTGTCAGTATCTCTTTCAATTAGAATTATAACTTCATTTTCTACTATAAAGCGGCTTTCCAGTGTATTCATGTTTTCACTCGTGGATGCCCAACCTCAAGGGACTGATCAGAAGAAATTAACCGGAGAAGATTTCCACGTCAAAGAAGGCGGAGCCTCAGAGCCACACCTACCTATTATGTAATCGCCACGGACCAATGGAAGTTCGAAGGTGTTTACCAGCCATAGCGAACTCCTGAAATTAACTCAAAACAAACTGAATTTTTGCCCTGATTGTGTTCGAAATGACATCACAGTTCTTTCTTTTGGTAATACTAGTAAATTTATTTTAACATTAAAAAATCTTACATACTTCACCTTTAATGGAGTTTATAAATGTCCACAGGGTCAACAGTGTCCATAGATGAAGAAATATCCATATTTAAACAGGTACGGGTCAAAGACAGAGGTTAAGACACAGTTAATAAGCAAGACTGAGAGACAAAAGATCGAGAGAAAAAAAACCCCGCAAACATAAGTGTGAGGAATGGCATGCATGTGTCGGTTTTGGCTTGAACAGTAATGATCTCAGCAAAGGACTGCAAAATGGCATCTGCCTCAAACGATAAAAGCAGACCCCCAAGAAGAACACCTTTATTTTAAATTAAATGCCAGATTTAATGTCTCAGAGTCATCTGGGATTGATATTTAAGCTGATCTTT
Organism: Anabarilius grahami; assembly: GCA_003731715.1. Classification (NCBI taxonomy): domain Eukaryota; kingdom Metazoa; phylum Chordata; class Actinopteri; order Cypriniformes; family Xenocyprididae; genus Anabarilius; species Anabarilius grahami. The sequence continues at coordinate 3,070,382 of RJVU01068486.1, forward strand.
TAAATTTTCTAGACAAAAGGTGGTGCTACATTTACAGAAATCATCTGAAATAGCATCAGCAATCAGTCACTCACACCGTTTCCTCCAATATCCCTCAAATTAATGTGCACATTAGAATCAGGAAGGAAGCAGGGAAGCGTGCACTTCTGACACCTGGAAATGACACGCGCTTGCATCCTGGCAAACGAGGGGTTTCTTAAAGATGCATATTTCATGTAAATGAAAAATGCATGAGGACAAGAACCTCAGTTCAAAGTGCACGACCGCAGCATGTGTGCGAGCGGCCATTTAAACCCGCCGCTGGCCTGATGTATGACGTGAAGTGAAAGTGCGTACGGCACTCTCACGAGCAGCTTGCCAAATGAGAGTATTATGAGGATAAATTCCTCAAGACTATATACAGATTTAAGTAGTCACTGATGTAACTGAGGAAGGTCAGGGCGGGGTGACATTCCAGACGAGTGGGTGTGTGTGAGAGCTGAACCAGCTTTCTAAACTTTCACTGGGTTTGTGTGTGTGGGGATTTAAATCAGTTATTGCCGTTTTGATTGATGATCTTATTTATAGAACTTAGACAATATTTTTAACTGTTATTATTTCCTCCCATTTTAAAGGCAGTTGTGTGCTGCTTTCCAATATTCTAAAGGCTTTGTGTGAGGAATATACCTAAATTAAATGATTATTTACAGAAGTTCTTATGTGATGAAGAAAGGTTTAATGTGCATAAGGTGATTTTTTTGTTTTTTTTTGTCCATTTTTGTCCATTTTTAATTTTTAGAGAGAGAGACAACATTGATCCTCGGTCATGTTCATTACAGGTATATGAAAAAGAGCAGCCAGTAAGTACATACAGTGCTCAGCTTAAATTAGTTCACCCCCTTTGAAAAGTAACATTTTAAACAATATCTCAATGAACACAAAAACAATTTCCAAAATGTTGACAAGACTAAGTTTAATATAACTTCTGTTTAACTTATAACATGAAAGTAAGGTTAATAATATAACTTAGAGAACAACAATTTCAGTTTTACTCAAATTA
>RJVU01068486.1:3071976-3088926 GCA_003731715.1 Anabarilius grahami
GACAAAGATGAAGACTACTGGGACTCTATACTCTGGAGTGATGAGACCAAGATAAATGTTTTTGGAACTGATGGCTTCAAAACTGTATGGCGTCACAAAGGTGAGGAATACAAAGAAAAATGCATGGTGCCTACAGTGAAACATGGTGGTGGCAGTGTCCTTATGTGGGGCTGAATGAGTGCTGCTGGTGTCGGGAGCTGCGTTTCATTGATGGCATCATGAATTCACAGATGTACTGCTCTATACTGAAAGAGAAGATGCTGCCATCACTCCGTGCCCTTGTTCGTCGTGAACTTTTCCAACATGACAATGATCCTAAACGCACATCTAAGGCCACTGTTGGATTTCTGAAGAAGAACATGGTGAAAGTGATTCAGTGGCTCCTGATCTGAACCCAATCGAACACCTGTGGGAATTTCTGAAGAGACAAGTTGAGCATCACTCTCCATCCTGCATCCAGTCTCTAAAAGAGGTCATTCTTGAAGAATGGAAAAAGATAGATGTTGCAAAATGTCGCCAACTTATTCATTATATGCCTAGAAGACTTGGTGCTGTCTTACAAAGTACTAGATGTAGTAGTTTTTGTTGTGGGGTTCACTCATTTTTGCATCACCCTAATTTGAGTAAAACTGAAAACTGTGTAATCTAAGTTATGTTAAACCGATGTTATATTAAACTTAGTCTTGTCAACATTTTGGAAATTGTTTTTGTGTTCATTGAGAAATTGTTTAAAATGTTACTTTTTTTTTTAAAGGGGGTGAACTAATTTACGCTGAGCACTGTACATACATACTTTATATATATACATATAAAATATTATTAATAAATATAATAAACATATACAGTCAAACCAAAATGTATTCAGATGCCTTGAAAATTTCATTCATTAATACAGTTTATTCACTACAGTTTAAAAAAAATGGTAATAAAATATGACAAGATCTCAGAGTTAAACTGTGTCAGAAAAAAATAATCTTAATGTCAGATAACACTTAAGCAAAACATGGTCAGGTCAAAGTGTCTGAATAATTTTTGGTTCCAAATTTTTATAAATGTTACTGGGAGTCCACTGTATGAAGAATTTTTGGGTATAATATGTCAGTTTACTTTATTTTGCTATCCTGAACTATAGTGTCCTGCACCCACTATTAAAAATATATCAAATGTCTGAATAATTTTTGGTTTGACTGTACATTAATGCAATTACATCAGAAGTAATTAAGTTACAGAAATGAAGAATCTCTTTTTCAAGGGAAAAGTAATTAGTAATGCATTAACCCAATACTGCTTACTATAAAATTGGAGGTTAAAATTAACTGATTTGTATACAGGCATTTAAATTNATAATAAAAAAAATTTAAAATAAAAAATTCTAATCACTATCCATTTTTTTTTGGAAAGAATGCAATATACCATATTAAATACATTTTGTATTCAGCAAGGGCACATTAAATACATGTATGTAAAAAAATCAATTTCAAGTAAATTATGTTCTTTTGAACTTTCTATTCATCAAGGAATAATTAAATAAATTGAAAATCAATAATAATCAGAAATGTTTCTTGAACACCAAATCATCATATTAGAATGATTTCTGAAACATCATGTGACACTGAAGACTGGAGTAATGATGCTGAAAATTCTGCTTTCACAATATTACCATTTCACTGTATTTTTCATAAAATAAATGCAGATTGCTGAGCATAAGAGACTTAATGAACCCAAACTTTTGAATGATATATATGTACACACCGCATGAAACTAGAATTAAATGATTTTAAATGCAACTAGAAAACATTTCTGTTTATATAACTCAAATCATCATAGTCTACATTACTAATCATCTCTTTCTACAACACACTAAAGCGAGAAGCTATGAACTCAATGAACTCAAGTGCTTCTGAACCATCTTTATCAAGCAAATTGGCCACAAAAAATCATTTGGCTTCTAAATGTTTCAGATTAGGAGCCATTTTACAACAGCTTTGCGTGTGGCTAATCCAATCAGACTTTATAAAGTAGTTTTGTGCGTCCCATGCACTACATCGCACTGCAGTAATTGAGCGGCTCTAGTCGCAGAGAGGTCTCAGAGAGAGAGACATCATTTAAAGGGCGACAGAATGAGATGAGCTACTGTCAGACTCCTCCGAGCGTGGCCAACATTGTCATCTCTCCCAACCTATCCTCATGTGCGCTGATGTGCATCTCGGAATGACAAGATCTTCCTGTCTTCCTGTCTTTCCCTCCCTCTGGAGTCAGTCAGTATCCGGGAGGCATCAGTCTTGGATCACTACGCTCAATCAAAACCTGGTCAAGGAAGAGCTGCATAATGTGACAGAGGCAATGTCTCTTTGATGCCGTCTCGTCAGCCTAGTGCCAAGAGAGCCGCTCTAAATGGATGATTGGGAGGGAAAAAAGAGCAAAGACAGGTAGACTGTCGGCTGTATTAAATATAATCCCGCCTTTGACCTGTAGGTTGCCTGTGTTTGATTAACTGGCCTTAGTTTTAATTAGCAGGCCCTTGAAGACTGCCTGTGTCGAATGAAAACACGCAACATACCGTAATGAAATAAAACCCTGAAATGGAGGTATCACGGTCTTGTATGATAATATCACCTCATTACATGTTGATTGTTTTACCTGCAATCCTATCTGCGCTCATTGCCCTCCATTATAAGGCAGTTGAAGGGAAATCAAAGCGGAGACAAATAGATAATCTTTTTTTTTTGTGGTTATGTAATGTCATTTAAAGGCTAATGCAATTTATAATAAACCTGATCATGTCGTAAATTCACAGACGTGCTCCTCTGGAGGTGGTGTCTTAATTTTCCACGTCTCCATGTTGTATACACACTGCCCTCTAGTGTGTCTGACGGAGCAGTTGTTGTTGGTCTAGGGCTGTCGGAGTGAATGCCAATGAATCTGCTGCAACTCTTGAGGATTTGACAGCCAGAGCCGTTTTGTACGTGCCACTCAAGCATGACGTGGAAGAACCGCAAACAAGGCCACACTGCTCTTAAAAACCATGTTGACACCACAATTATTTGGCACGACTCTGTGACCCTTTTAAGACAACAGAGGTCTGATCAATACAGAAGTCAAGATGCTGGAAACATAATCTCAAGATATAATAAAATTGTTTTCTGGGGAAGGACATTATGGAATAGGTAGATTGGTAGCATTCAAATTTTGGAATGAAATGCATAAAAACAGTTAAAAGTGTTTTTAAAAAGCTATTTGCAAAGTTATCTATCTATCTATCTATCTATCTATCTATCTAATAATAGAACATCTGTCTGTCTATCCATCTATCCCTCCATCTGTTCATCCATGCATCCATCCATCCATCCATCCGTCCTATCTATCTATCTATCTATCTATCTATCTATCTATCTATCTATCTATCTATCTATCTATCTATCTATCTATCTATCTATATCTATCTATCTATCTATCTATCTATCTATCTATCTATCTATCTATCTATCTATCTAAGAATAGAACATCTGTCTGTCTATCCATCCATGCATCCTCCCATCTTTTTATCTATCTATCTATCTATCTATCTATCTATCTATCTATCTATCTATCTATCTATCTATCTATCTATCTATCTATCTGTCTATCTGTCTATCTGTCTATCTAAGAATAGAACATCTGTCTGTCTATCCATCTATCCGTCAGTCTGTCATTCATCCATCCCATATTTTTATCTATCTATCTGTCCATCCATCCATCCATCCATCCATCCCTGTCATCTTTTTGTCTGTCTGTCCGTCCGTCCATCCATCCATCCATCCATCCATCCATCCATCCATCCATCCATCCATCCATCCATCCATCCATCCATCCATCCATCTTTTTGTCTGTTTGTCCACACATCCATCCATCCATCCATCCATCCATCTTTTTGTCTATCTGTCTGTCCATCCATCCATCCGTCCATCCATCCATCTTTTTGTCTGTCTGTCCATCCATCCGTCCATCCGTCTATCTATCCGTCCATCCATCAATCCATCTATCCATCTAGGAATAGAACATCTGTCTGTCTATCCATCTATCCGTCCGTCTGTCCATCCATCCCATATTTTTATCTATCTATCTGTCCATCCATCTATCCATCCCTGTCATCTTTTTGTCTCTGTCTCTCTATCCAACTATATGTTTGTCCATCCATCCATCCATCCATCCATCCATCCTTCTATCTATCTATCTATCTATCTATCTATCTATCTATCTATCTATCTATCTATCTATCTATCTATCTATCTATCTATCTATCTATCTACATAAGAATGAAATGCATTACATAGATTTTTTTTTTTTTTTTTTTACATTTGTCTAATTTGCCTAGTAACGATATGGGATCATAATAATAAAACATTTTAAGCTTATGAAAGTGTAATTAGCAAGCAATGTGATTCTATAAGTGTAACAATCTAGTAAATCATATCCAGACGTCCTTGCAGTAATGGTACCAATCCATCCGTATGCTGTATTGTCAACTAATTTCACCCGACAAATCCATTACAATTTTGTTAGGGAAAAAAAATAGCTGATGTCATTTTTACATTATGTAATGGGACTCTAAAAGGGCAGGAAAAAAGTGAAAAATAGAAAGTGGCAATTAATGAAACTTAAAAGACATGTATTTTCATTTTTCAAAACATACAACAAAAGGTCATCTGAGGATACGGTGAATCAGGAAACCTGAAACCACACTTACGTCAAGGCGAGCCTCTCTTCCTCTATGAGTGTGAGTGTGTTCTTTCGCTCAGGGAGAAGAATTCAAACTTCACCACTATTATGTCATTGTATACTTAACAACTTTTCCAAACAACAATCACCACACAGAATTCAAAACACCAAAACACTTTTTTTTTCTTTTCAGTTGGCAAGACAATTTTTATGTACCTAAGTTACTATTTCAATGACAATGAAACCAAACTTTAGGGAAGCTAGGCTATGATTGCATAACTTTGCAAAACTCTCTCTTTTTGCAGATTTCAACATTTCCCTTCTTTCATTTGGGTTAATATGTGTCAGACGTCCTCTGACTTTATTTTGTCTTTGGCTTCAAACAGCTCAAACACCATAACAGAACCCTGCATCCTCACCAATTTTCACACCTCTGTTTGCTTCTCATTAACATGTACATGTTATATAACAGAGCTTGTTATGTATGGGTTCAGAGCTTTGTCTGGACTCTTTTGGCTCTGTGAACTCTTAAAACATAATCTTAAAAATGTCCAAGAGTGTATATATACACATCATAATGATGTATATGCACAGACTGATTGAAAATTATGCACACAATTTTTCAATAGGAAAAAAATTTTTTTTTTTTTTTAATTATTTATACGTTTTATGATTAATTTTTACGTTTTAACATTGAAAATCTGGGTCTGGGACAAAACAAAATAATCTCTAAAACATACATTTAAGTAGCAGTAAAAGTAGTAAAAAATAAGTAATGAAGGCATCTTAAAAAGTTTCCAAAACATCTAATATAAATCATCCCTTCGGACATGAAAGTGTCTGCAAGAAAGACCCTTATTAGAGGTGAAACTGAGGGTTTGAGTTATGCACATGTCTGCCATTTTCTATTCTCCATTCTGATGAAAAGGGAAAAACTTTGAAGTTGATGTTTCTCTGAAGGTCACTGCTAACATAGTAAATCTGTGTGTCTGGTCCACTTGGCTTTTTGCTTCATTTGTTTTCTTCAGCTGATTGATTTTAATTTGGAAATGGAGGTTTACTACGTTCAGTTCTGTCTGTAAAAGCAAAAGGTCACTTGAGGATACGGTGACGCGAGACAGAACTGGAAACGTTTGCTTCTCGTTACCACCGCGATTTTGTTCCAAGATGGAAAAGTCTGTACGAACCACTTATTGCTCAATCAAGACATAGAATGTTCCAGGCTCCTGTGCAATCCGGGTTTACACACAGTTATAATCTCCAACTCAAGGGCTGCTATTTTCTTTGCTTTTGCTTTATATGGACAAGGAAAACATTAGCTGAACTTGCCACCGGAGTGTAAATGAGATCAAGATGGATTTTGATATCTGCTTTCTGTTTGCAGCGCTGCAAACCGCAAGCTTTCCGAGCCTCTGAAAGCCAAGTCCAAGACATGAGGGGCAACGTTAAATGAGATTTCCTGTAGCAAAGCGCTGGTTGTGGCTAAAGGCATTAAAGCTGATCAAATCTTATAAACCTCTGCTAGTAGGATTTGATGTGCATTACTGACAGTGAGAAATGGTCTGTTTGAAATATAATACAGCACTTTAAGCGTGGTAGATAGCTAGGTGGTTATATGTTTTCAAGAACTTGACAGTATTTTATCAGACAATTGTCAGTATGGCAGTTTGTTCTTTAGCTATGAATTCTCTACAACTACATTTTTATAGTGGAAGATAAAGCTTGGTATGACATTTAAATCAGTGTAGATTTGCTACAAATGTTTTCCTGTGGGATATTGTACATTATTGGATCTTATTGAGAACAAATTTAGTGAGTCATGTGGAGAGGTGATGGAAATGTAGAGTCACTTTCAAGCTCTAGAGAAAAGAGGCCTGCCAATTTTGTTAAAGTGCTAAAGTGTTATATGAAAGCCCAGCCTTATCATGTCACCTTCAAATGGCGGTCATGTCTAAGCACATTTCAAGTCTTTCAAATAAAAAGTTGAAATTAGCTACAAGGTCAAATTATACAAAATATTGCATCCTTATGTGATAAGGATGTCTCTTAAAAATAGTGCTTGCCCCTTGCATATTTTAAGGATTTTGCATACAGTAAGGTAATAGAAGGCATAGAAGACAGGAACACCTTTTATAATAAACGTTTCAGTGGTTTCTTTTCATTTTGGCTAACGTTGCTTATCTTTGTTCATATTAACAAGCATAATTAGGTGTCTTCAGGTGATGTTAAATTCTAGGTCCAAAAGGAACAGTCACATAAAAAAGAATTACAGGATAACAAGAAGAGGAGGAAGAAGAAAATGTTGGGTAAAATAACCCACTCCATCTCAGGGGGTAATTTACTAAGAATGAATTGTTCTTTATTTTCGTGCCTGGTTCACGCATATGCAAAAATGAATATGAGTGTCCATGATAAAGAAAACTCTTTGAAAAACTAGTTTAAAACAAGTTCTTACAAAATGTATTCATGTTCGTTTTTGGGGGACACTATAGGCAAAAACACTGTTTTTTCATGCACCTGTCAATTTTGAGATTTTGTGCTTTTTGGCTTTTAATAAAGTGTTTTTTCAGACTGGTGGAAAGAAAACATCCAAAATACACTTTTAAGTGTATATTTTATAACACTTTATCAATTTGCGTCTATAGATTTCAATTACAGTAAATATTAAAATGAGTTTTTTCTCCTGAGTCAGAAATCTCTACTTCAGCAGAACTTACATACACCAAACCTCACAGTTTTATTCCTATATTCTGAAGGTTTTTGCAGAGGGATTTGTTAATATATAATTTGCCTGATTTTATAGAACATTTTGTTCTGAAAAAATGGTGAAAATAAATGTTTTTTTCTGGCTGTTGATTGTATTTTCTGATTTATGGAGTGATAAAAAGAGATATCCAAAATACCCTCTGTAAAAACCTTTACATTTAATATATCCAAAAAATTAAACGAGAATTTTGAACCTGACGTCATCCAATATTCAGATTTTTGTTTGAGAAATGTATGCAAATTAGTGCATATTTATTTAGACAACACCTCATTTGCACATTTAAAAATAACATTTGAGAAAACTTGTAATACAAATTGTTTTTGCTATTTTTAATGTAATCAATCAGCTGAGGAAGTATGGTGATATCTATTAGTAAAGTTTTTTAGTGATTGTAAATTAATTGCTTAAATTATTACATTATTTGCTAACTGCATTCTTTAAATTGTAATGTTGACATGCATTCTCTGTAAAGCTGCTTTGAAATGATATGTATCGTGAAAAGCGCTATACAAATAAATGTGAATTGAATTGAATTAATTTTTTTACCCTATTCACCTGGGGTGTCTCGCCTTAAAAATAAAAATAAAAACTCTAAAAATGGCATTTAGTGTAATCAAGTAATACATTTCACATTGAATACATGAGCATCTTAATCTTAATCAATTGTAGAAAATGTATTATATACTTATATTCAGTAAACACCAACTTGGCCAGCTTAAACTACCTAAGACCAACTGGGAAGGATCTAACATACAGGAACAATACTTAAAGCCAGCTGATTGAAAAGGGTCTGAAATCATTATGAAAGTTAAGATTTGTGATCCATTGTGGTGAAATCTTAAAAACCAGACATACCCCCACAGTTATATTTGTCTAGGTGCATTTGAAAAACGCTCTGAGGGATTTGACTGATGGAGATTTGTTTTTAAGTTTCGTGGAGACTTTAGCTGGCAGGGGAAGTCTAGAAGCAACATTTCATGATGGTTAGACCATGAAGGGAGATTCCCTATTACACCCTGGTTGAGAATCAACAACTAAAGTGGGTGACCAACATTAGGACAGCTGGCTGGTCAGGGCATGTAGAGAGTTGAGTCATGCTGTACTGATGAATGTCATACTCTATATTCAGCATCTGTGTTTACATATACAGCCTACATCCAGACAGACGTGGATCAGCATTGTGGATATTGGAAATACTTCAAACAGGTGGTCATTGATGGATATCACACACTTTGTAGTATACAGTAATGGTTGATATGGTGACATTTGTTAGACTGTGAGAACAGCTTGACCCCAAGGCAAATCAGCCATCAGCAAATAAATAATTTCTGTGCTAAATCACTGTGTGCAATCACATCCTCTTTTCCCATGTTTCCTAGACAGCACCAAATGAATGTCATTCCCGTGTCGCACAGGAAATGCACACCTAGATATGAGTCACGCTTCCCCTATGACCCAAAACACACTGTGAAGAACCATCTGGAAGAACAAGATAAAACCATGCATCCTCATGTCTCTGGTGCACTGTTTATTCCGAAAGACGTAACACCTAAATTCAATTTACAATATGAACTGTCTCGCCTCTCTCGTACATGGATTCAAATTCGCGTTTTTAAAAAAGCCACCTTATCGCATCCAAAAACTGCAGACTCTGATGGCTTCCGGTGGCCGCTGCATTATTAATGGTATGTGGTTAAATTTATCCCATCTCCTGCTAAATCCCGTGCATATGCCAGAGATAATGACCAGCAGGAATTGCTGAGCCACCCACTGACTCGCTCTTTCTCGCTGTCCCCGTTGGGCCAGGGGTTAATGACATAATTTCCATTCAGTCAGGCTGCTGTACTCTTCCTGGTAGTCAGGTGATGAGAAAGAAAGCATGTGTGCGAGTGAGCGTGCCCGTATAACCATAAGCTGAATCAGAAAGAGCTGGCAGCAGCTCTCTGATCCAGGAAGTGTCACCAGATATACAGAGAGTGACTCACCAGAGGAGCGAGCAAGATAAAATAAGAGGTTTGGGGAGGGTGATGTTACTCAGGGGAATAGTATGCCAACCCTGGCTGCTGGGAATTTATCCCATTGAGAGCTGGGTCAGAGAGTGTTGAAGGGGTCCTGGCCAATGAAAAAGCAATTTAAAGAAAGATTATGCTGATTTTTAAGGTGTAGCAAAAGTCAAATCTAGACTAGCAAGACCAAGTCTTGGAAAAAGGAAATATTCATCCAGAAATTGGCATCATTTACTTAATGATGTCATTCCAAACAACAAAAGGTGAATTCCACTCACCTTTTGAGGAAAACAAAAGGGGTTATCTAACAAAATGTCCAAGCTTCTCTTTTACACACAATGAATGTGGATAATGACCAGTGGCTGTTCCAAAAAAGCACCATGAAAGTACCATAAAATTAGCTCATTTGACCCATGCACTATATTCTAAGTTAGGGACCGTTTACGTGACACCATTTTCAACTTTAAAAAAAACAAAATTATGGTTCATTGGCCATTCATTTACATGACAACAGTGTTTTTGGGGCCTGAAACTGCAAACTTTTAAAACGGGTTTCAAAGAGCACGTTTTTAAAAATGATACTGTTATTGTCTCCGCGTAAACAACAAAAACAAGAATTTGTGAAAACGGTGATGTCATGCACGCGTACTACGTGTTCAGTCTATAGGCGCATAGTGTTTCTTTGCAAAGTGACATCGCCAACTACTGGCCTGACATGCATAATACAGCATTTTTTGTCGTTTTCGCGTATACTTGTGAACGGGGATCATTTTGACAATGTTGTCGCCTACAAGCGAAAAAAGCAAAGGAAAAACATTTCAGTTTTTAGTACATCGTTGTTGTGTAAATGTACCATTAGTCCCTGAAGTGTCTTTCAGTTGGTGGTCTTACTCTGCCCCAGTATCTTACCATATCAGGCAGCAAATCACTGTCTGTGCTGCCACTGGTAGTCATCACAACTGCTTACGTTTGTCTGCTCAACTTTGTGTTGTCAATGGTTGCTGTTGCTGCAAAATGATCGATGTCCGGCTGCTTTATTGCGGTCAATCAGTATCAGTGTGAATGCCCCTTTACAAGTCATTACTCAGTAGAATCTTGCCCTTGCTTTGGCTCTCAAGTTTCAATTGTTCTTGTGTATTTTCAAACTCGGCAGGTTTGACATTAGTGACACTGTACTGTTTCATGCGTGTCTCTTAACTAACAACAACAAAAGGGGGCAGTCATGCCTAATGGTTAGAGAGTCAGACTGGTAACCAGAGGTTTGTGGGTTCGATTCTCAATACTTGCAGGAAATGATTGAGGAGCCCTTGAGCAAGGCACCTAAATGCTCCTAAAGATCTCAATTAGCTGGTTCATGTGTTTGATCAGGGTTGGAGCCAAACTTTACAGCAAGGTAGATATCTAGGAACAGGATTAGGCACCCCTGCTGTAGATGATGGGCAAGATGAGGCAGAAATCGCTGGGCGTATGGTGGAGGATCCATCCACATTAGAGATGTGTGATTGATGGTGTTAGGTTGGTGACTCACTAGGAGTGTCCCAATGGGCTAAAAGTGATGGTGTAAAAGAGCCAGGTCCACACCCTTCCAACTCATTTGCTGGTCACACCCTGTGGAGATAAACTGACCATCCCAGCACTGTAAATAACCTTTGTGCTCTCAGGGAAACCACTTTCAAAGACAGAAAGAGAGAGAGGCACTCACATGAAGCACAATATGACTCATGTCAAGATACTTGGAAAATGCTTGCCTTGGTGGAAATCTCAAGTAGAAAGTGGCTACCCTCTGTAATTTATTGTGTTTGCTCCATTTGGGCTCTGGCTGGAAAGGTTATGTAACTATACTCAGTAACTCCTTAAGAGGTTTCCTCTGGGGCGGCGTTCCTTAGTTTCATTCCATTTTCATATTTCCATCAGATTCATTTTCATTTTCAATTAGAGGTGCAAGAACTCACCTAATTTGAAATACGGAAGAGGGGACAAAACATGCTCTGACTGCTTATGAGATTTACATATCTGGTAGGCGTGTGTACTGTGCAGATTGCTTCTGAGTTATTGTTGTTTGCCGATATTCATATTTGTCTAGTCTATATTAGACCAGTGGCAGCAGAGAATGATGATTTATCTAGATAATTTGAGGTAGAAATTTCCAGTTCAGTAGCATGAACGGACAGATTTGGAATACCAAAAACTAAGGAGGACAAAGAGCACTGCATTTACATAATCAATAAATAGGCTGCATGAATAAGCACATTCCTGGGTTTTACCGTCTGGTGACAAACACAATGGCTCTGTTACAAAACCATTGCTATTTTAACTTCTAAGGCAGCATCTTAACTAAAAAATCACCTTGATTTTGAAAGCTCTACATACATGAAGGAAGCAGACTTCACGCAAGAAGTGCTCTTCCAGTGAAGTACACAGGAAACATGACACACAATTGATTTCAAAAGCTTGTAAGCTTACAATGCACAACTCCAATAAGCATTAAAATGCATCCCAAACTCAAATGTTAGTCCTTTTTTATTAGATATAGTTTTATTAATACTTTTCAAGATTGAATTAAATATATTTGTGATTGAAATTTTGTTTCCATTTCATCCTCCTCCACTTGTGTGGATTTTCTTCCACCCATTGAGCTCATTGCAATGCATTCTGAGAAAAGAATCTCAAAAGATACAAATGATTCTGCCTTAGAATTTGACCAAAAACAAAAAAAATGGTGTCTTTAAGGCTTGAATAATTCAACCTGATCTCATGAGAAAATTAGCCAGTAGTGCACAAAAACGTAAAATAGTTAAGAATTGCCAGCCAAGGGTTTCGGAATAATTATGCTGCCTACCTTTTGGAACAAACCTACAACACCTTAAAATGCCTATGTCTCACTAGATTTTGTAACAGAGACACTGCTTTAAATCACATGGTGATGAGCCACACTGTATATCAGATGGTAGCAGTGCTTTAATTCTCACCTATATATAAAGTTTGGCTGATAGTCTGTATAGACTCAGGAATGTGACAGAAATAGCCCAGGAGTGAGTTACAGTAAGCTTGTGTGTCACTTTCAAAACTATATCAAAGGTCATGCAAAAAGGCTTTCTGCAAGCTGGTTTCAAAAATGTAGTCCTCAAACTTCCTCCTTTAATGCTCACTTGTGAAATATTCAATGGTTTTCTACTGTCTAATCTGTGTATTTGCACAAGAAACAGCATACACTTCAAAATGAGAAATAAAGTTATGTTTATAAAAGAAACAACTAAAGAAATCAGCCAGAGGAACAATACTATACACTATAACTACTAACATTTCAAAACACTGCATGATTTGAGGTAAATCAATCACAATTGAATTGAATTAACTTAAAAATTATTCAGTAGGTTTAATGGTTTTGTTTTTGTAGTAAACCACAAATTATTTGATGTTCATTTTGAGTTGTTTTGTGTGTTCATAATGCTTCTGAAATTAATTTATCTTGTTTGGACGTTTGCTGTAGGTATTTTTATTGAAGAACAAGAACATTCAGACTAGTCTTTTTTTTCTTTTTTCCTTCTTCTTCTCTGAACTTTGTGTTGTATGATTGGATATGTCAGTAGTATGACATGCATGAAAGGCCAAACGATGTGTGGTCTACTGATGGTTTTTGGCAAATAGATTTCACAAGAAATGTCAAAAGATAAAGTTCAAATTGAGGTAGACTCTTCTAAGATCTTCTCCACTAATGAATTCTACATCAAATGCCACAGCAAATTTATGTTGTCAAATTTACGGTATACAGTTTTTGGTGTTAAAACCAGAGTATATTTTGATCTACAAGTCTAAACTAAAGAGTTATTTTTCAGTGTTAAAAATATAAAATATTAACGTAACGTTTATCTCGCCTCCTTCCTTGAACTTTGTTACAGGATAGTTTTAACTACAGCAGAAATGAAAAAAAAAAAAGCTCACTCAGATTTCCTTCAAAATCTATATTTTTCTGTGGAACACAAAGAGATTTGAGGAATGTTGGCTTGTGGTTGGATTTTGTTAATCTGTTTCATTATTGTTATTTGTATTGCACACAAAATTTACATTTAATCATTTAGCAGACGCTTTTCTTTTTTTTGAGGGCAACAGTAATGCAAGTTCTGTGTCAAGTCCCAGTTATCACAGCGAAGTGCATGTAGCAGTTTTTTTTTTAAGTAAATAAATAGAGAAAGAATAGAAATAGAAAAAAGTTATAATATTAATGAGTCAAGTGTTGACGAAATAGGTGTGTCGTTAACTGTTTTTTGAAAATGGCCAAAGACTCAGCTGCTCGGATTAAGCTAGGCAGGTCCTTCCACCAGCAGGGAACAGATAAGGACAAGGTCCATGAGAGTGATTTTGTGCCACTTTGGGATGGCAAAAAAAGGTGCCATTCATTTGCAGAACACAAGCTTGTGGAGGGCACATACGTCTGAAGTAGTGAGTTTAGGTATAGTGGTGCAGAGCCAGTGGATGTCTTGTAGGCAAACTAAAGAGCCTTGAATTTGATGTGAGCGGCAATTGGCAGCCAGTGCAAACTGATGAAGAGAGGTCATTAAAGGCTCATTGAAGACCACTTTTGCTACCACATTTTGGATCAGTTCAAAAGCTTGACAGTGCATGCTGGACGGCCTACCAACAGAGCATTACAATGGTCCATTTTGGATAGAACAAGAGCTTGGACGAGAAGTTGTGTGGACTGCTCCAAAAGAAAGGGTCTAATCTTCCTAATGTTGTATAAGGCAAATCTGCAGGACCGGGCCCTTGTAGAAATATGGTCTGTGAAACAATTATCAATCACAACTGCCCTGGTTCCTGGCTGCCCTGGAAGGAGTTATGGTGGATGAACCTAGTTGAATGTAGAGGTTGCGATGAAGTGGGCTGGCCGAGACTACAAGCAGTTCTGTTTTTGCAAGGTTGAGTTGAAGGTGGTGGTCCTTCATCCAGAAAGAAATGTCTGTCAGGCAGGCTGCAATGTGAGCAACAACCGTCAGATCATCTGGTTGGAATGAGAGGTAGAGTTGTGTATCATCAGCATAGCAGTGATAGGAAAAACCATGTTTCTGAATGATAGATCCAAGTGATGACATGTACTGTAGATGGAGAAGAGAAATGGTCCAAGCACTGAGCCCTGAGGTACCCCAGTAGCAAGAGGTTGCGAGTTAGACAACTGACCCCTCCAAGACATCCTGAAGGACCTACCTGAGAGGTGACTTGAACCACTGGAGTGTGGTTCCTGAGATGCCCTTTGTCATGATGGTTGACTTGAGGATCTGGTGGTTAACTGTGTCAAAAGCAGCAGACAGATCCAGCAAGATGAGTTCTGATGATTTGGGAGCTTCTTTTGCCAGTCTCAGGGCTTCAGTAACTGAGACCAGGGCAGTTTTAGTTCAGTAGCTACTCTTGAAGCCAGACTGATTCTTGTCCAGGAGGTTGTTTTGTGTGAGATAGGTAGACAGTTGGTTGAACTCAACTCTCTCAAGTTTCTTTGCAATGAATGGAAGAAGGGATACCAGTATGTAGTTTTCAAAAACTGCTGGATTTACAGTTGGTTTCTTAAAAGGATAGTACCCCCAAAAATGAAAATTATCCCATGACCCTCAAGTCATCTTCTTTCAGACGAACAAAGTCAGAGATATATTTAAAAATATCCTGGCTCTTCTAAGCTTTATGATGGTAGTGAATAGGGGGCGAGATTTTGAAACCCCAAAAATGCATCCATCCATCATAAAAATAATCCATACGGCTCCAGGGGGTTAATAAAGGCCTTCTGAGGTGAAGCGATGGAATTTTGTAAGAAAAATATCCATATTTAAAACTTTATAAACTAAAATAACTAGCTTCCAGCAGACAACCATAGGCATAGTGTGCAAGACGACTTGCGCCACAAGAGTAACCCCTGACGTGATTACATAGGATGTAGTAGTAGCGTAAGCTTAGACGTCTCTCGCGGTTTAAACAAATAGGGCTGTGCAACAAACTTTTTCTTTTTTCTTTTCTATGGATGAGTGAATGGCATTGCTATTGGGAAACCAACGAGGGTAACGCTCTGAAAGTTTGTTCTCAAAGTTTTGAAGCTCAGCATGTCTTTCTGATGGGGACAGTTCCAAGTACAGTAAGCGAAATTCCCCCATGCGAGTGGCTAACATTATGACGCCTCAGTCAGTCAGTAATACTCTAGCACCACAGTGAGCAACCCGTGTGACACGGCCCCATTACTGCTGCTGTCGTCTGAATACTAAACCTTCCTAACCAAGTGTACATAATGAACCTTGCATGCCTGTCAAACCATACAAATTAATCCTGGTTTAAAATTCCCAGCCGAGGCCAAATTAAAATCTCATAGATATCCTTTAAACAGAAGGTTGTTCTGAATACAGCTGCATAAACGATTACTTAAATAGACAGCAGTCACGCAGAAGGCGAAGACGCACTATGAGAACAATGCCTGGTAGACAGTGGCATATGTGTGCTTGAGATTTATGCCGTGATAGAGGAACTTGGCTCGTTGCCTGTGTATTGTCAGCTCATTGCCTATGGCCAATGATATAGCGTTTGCGGATTGCGAAGACATTCAGTGTAAATGGGGCAATTTGCATGGGACAGATGTGCTGCCCCGTACGGCAAAGTAATTTGAGACCACGGCTAAATGCATGTCTGTAATGCCTCTGTATTGGCTGTACTAGTAGAAATGCACTGAGAGGAGCTGGGTGTTCCAGTGCTGGGTAATTCAGTTCTGGGATCAGCAAATGAGTGTAATTCCAGGCTCAGATTGTTGGGCTATGTGTCATGTTTCTGTGGAAACTGAGATAACAGACAACATAAGTGAAGCCAAGACATTGCTATACTGGACATGGGCGGCTCTTATATGGGCAATTGTGGGCTTTTAGAAAATAAACTGACTTAAAAAAAGTTTGTTTAATTTTGCTGTGTTACAGTGTCCAACAGTGGACATATATGGAGAATTATGTGATTTTCATTTTCTGAATATCACTTCCACCGTCTCTAAAATTATGTATTGCATTTTGTGATGGAAATTACAATTTATATATATATATATATTTGCAACAAAATGGCAGATATCTGTCCTGTAAAGCTGATTTTATTTATAGCGCTACCTAAATGAAATACAATTGAATTATTTTCCCAGTTTATTCAACAAAATCAGAGCTTATTTGACAAAAACATGCACGATAAAAATTACCTTGATTTATTGTTCCCTCACTAATATTATTGGTGGAAAAATTAAAAATAATCAGGGTTATTAGTTACGCTAAAACCATAAAATGAGTGTGAAGTGATTTTTCATCTGTTCACAATTTCTCATTTTCATTTAGTTTAACAAAAATAATAATAATAATATATATACACACACACACATATATATACATACATATATATATATATATATACAGTATATTGACTTTAAGCTCGTAGTTTCATTTTCATTGACTTTTAGTTTATTATTTTCAGTCATAT
>RJVU01068486.1:3089035-3112175 GCA_003731715.1 Anabarilius grahami
AGGGAATTCAGTGTGATTGGGAAACTTTTTGCCATTGAGATGACTTGGAAAAATGTGTCCTAATCGATCTGCATTCATATATATATATATACTGTGGTGGAAATCTTAACATATAGGAAGGAACACATGTAAATAAACTAAAAGTCGAAAATTAAACTAAGATCAAAATAAATCATGTTTGTGACATCAGTTTTAGAGTCAGAACCATGTTTTATATTAACTCAAAACTTACATTTGTATTGTAAGTTAGATTTTATGACTTTCATTGTGTAAATACTACTGCAAATAAAAATAAAAATAAAAATACAAACAGTGACACAAAGGATGAATTGAATAAATGAAGTAATTTTTATTTTCCGGTGAACTATCCCTTTAAAAACTTCCCTCATTTTGTCCACAAACCATTTCAGCAGCTTACGAACGGTTTCCGATAACATAAAGGGCATTTTTTCCACAGCGTCCTCTGCTCTGCTTTGTGACAAGATACATGCAGAAAGCAAAGCATCATAATTAGATTAGAATACTGTGTGAAAACACTGGCTCGGACTATTGCGGCATATTGACATTGACAGCTGCCAATACAATGAGCAATGTTACCATCATCTCTGAAATAGGAATATACAGCTCTGTCAGATTTCCCGGTGGGGTGAACTCCTCAAGGCCAGACAGGAAACTCGCACGGGAGGGAGAAAGATAGTGCGCAAAATCATAAAGCTGCTGATACGTACAGACACTCTATGATATTCATGAGCTCACCATCTGGCGCATTCACGGGTGACATGCAATAAACATGTAGACAATGTCTGTCCTGAAGATAATGTCATTTTATTGACTGGGCTGTGACCTACAGGAAGGAGCAAAGGCATGACTGCTCTAGTTTAACCCCGGAGAGGGTTAAACGGGGGCTAGTTTTACATCCACATCTGCCCATCTGATTGGCTCGTAAGCTCTTGGGAGTGGGGTACAGAAAGATGGCTTAGTTGGATCTCCCACCAGTAAGACTTGAGTGATAGCATGATGGCTTTTTTCCAGGTAATGTGTTGAGATTTTCTCTCCCAGGTGAATTACCCAGCTTAAAACTGCTATTTAAAATTCACCCGCGTGCTTGGAGGAGGACAATCAGTGCCTCTTGCTGGCTGATTATATAGAGGTGAGGAGCATTCATATTCATGTATGCGGGCTGCAGCGCTTTAGTACTCTTCCCAGCAGCTCTCCTTCAGAGAGACGAGGAAATCTCACATCCCAAACTCTGTAACAACGAATCAATGTCCTTAAATGATTTAGAATATATAACTATGAGGAGAAAGTCCAACACTGTTAAATAGGTCGTTCTGTTGTAAGTGTTGCAAACAATGATGGAAAAGTTTGTGATGATGATTTGTGAAATGCTTTCTCCTGTCTTAGTGAAATGTGTTTCAATAAATTAGACTGTTATTTAAAAGAATAGTAATATACAATAGCATATGAAATAATACATGTAGTAATGGTCATTTTAAGGTTGTTAGACATTTTCTAAGCTGTCTTGTTAGCATAAAATCACTCTTACATAGTTACAAGAATAAAATACATGTTGACATCTTTTGCGAGAAAATGAGCAAAGTGGTTTCAGCACAAAATTGCATCTTAAAAACTGCACATTGCAGACTTTTCAGGAGAAAAAGAAAAAAGAATAACTTCTGTGCAGTTTTTGGAATAAATTGAACCTCCAAGTTCAGAGAAGACAATACAATCTGTTCTTTGGAGGTCAGAAGTTAATGAAACAGCCAGTTCAGTTCCGAAGTAATTTCGTAATATACCGCGGCAAGCCAAACTGGCCATTAATCATCCTAATTTAATAAATGCAAGAATAATGATGAGACATTAGTGAGGACGTTTACTTACAGAACTAATCACATTTTTTCTTTAAATATAGTGTAAAACAGGAAATGTCAAATCTTGTTAGGAAAGGAAAGCATCACACTAACTAGAGCAACAAACAATTTGGATTACAATCAATTGAACTCAGAATAAAATCCAGCTTCTCTTTTAGGTCATGTTAATGCCGTGGTGAAGTCCTGCATATGTTTGGATTAATACAGAATTGATGGTCAGAATATTTGATGAAAGCTCTAAAAATAAAGTGTTATGGCTTTCAGATTATCTTGGACAACAACCTGAATAAATGGAAAACACGACTGAGGTGTAACTATAGCCTACATAATGAGTCATCCTACAGGAAAGTAAAAAAAGACATTTTAGCAACCGTCTTCAGTTTCATGCCTGTGCAAATCCATGTTACATCATTGTTTAAAGGGGTCCTTGAGTATGATTTCACTTTTTTAACTTTAGTTAGTGTGTAATGTTGCTGTTTGAGCATAAACAACATCTGCAAAGTTCAATGCAAAGGGAGATACTTTCTTTTACAGAAATCGCTTTTTAAGGACTACAACAACGGCTGGTAGGGACTACAACAAGCTTCTTCCCGGGTTGGTGACATCACAAACCCTAAAATTTACATAAACCCGCCCCCAAGAACACACAACAAAGGGGGCGGGGCCATGTTGGGCTGCTTTAGAGAAGAGGAAGAGTTGTTGTAGAAGAGTGTTGTTGTCATGCCGTCATTTTACGCCGGACTGCTTCACAAACGAGGGTCAATTCAACACAAAAGATTAACATGACGACACATGCTAGTCGATGAGTTGAATCAACTCCACAGCAACTACATAAATTTATCCACTAACCATTCAGAAACGTCCAGTTTCATTCTAAAAGTTGTAACTTCTTCCTGAGTCTTTCCATCAGTGTCGACTCCGGTTTGAACAATGTAAGGCTGAACACCGTTACTGACAATCCTCATTTTGGCTGCGTGAGATTCTCCAGCTTTGTTGTTGTTGAGCAACCGAAGATTTTTATAATTTACTTTTAAATGAAAATTAACTGTAATTCAGCAAGGATTAAACTGATCAAAAGTTTTAGTAAAGACATAGTGTTACAAAATAATTCTGTTCTAAATAAATGCTGTTCTTTTGAACGTTCTATTCATCAAAGGACCTGAAAGAAATGTATCACAGTTTTTAACATTTAATCAGAAATGTTTATTGAGCAGCAAATCAGCATAGTATAATGATTTCTGAAGGATTGTGTGACACTGAAGACTGGAGTAAAGATGCATCACAGGAATAAATTACATTTTAATATATATTCAAATACAAAACAGTAAATTGTAGTAATATTTTACAGTATTACTAATTTTACTGTATTTTTTATTAAATAAATGTAGCCTCAGTGAACATAAGACACTTCTTTTGAAACAGATAAATCAATGCTTGTCATTTCTGTTTAGATTGTACCTTTTCTGAGTAAATACTAGCATCACACAGATATTATTTGATAGATCAAATGTTGTCAAACTGGGATTTCAACATGGTACTTTACACATAAAAGTCCAGATCCTAAGACTGAATAAAACAGTAGTGAAAATCATTTTGTCCCCTTCTTCTTTGGAAGATGTATTTGAGGAAGATGTGGTTTGGAAGGGTAGGAAAATTGTTCCACATCTAACATACTGACTATGACTTAACGCCACTGGGAAGAGTAAGAAAACTTTCAATAATGTCTTTTTTTTTTTTTTAAACAAAGTTACTGAATAAAGAGTGGTGAAGAGATTAATATAGAAGCTTGTTTCCGCCACAGAATATAAAAAAGGGTAATTGCCAGTTTCTCTCACAATTCTGAGAAAAAAAAAGTTAGAATTGCAAGTTATGAACTCGGAAAAGTAAGAATTAAAGTCAGAATTGTGAGTTTTGGAAATTCTATATTTGACTTTTTTTTCTCTCTCAGAATTGTGGGATATGAGGTTATAAGTTGTAAGGGCAGAATTGAAACATATAAACATAAACTTGCAATTCTGAGAAAAAAAAAAAAAAAAGTGAGATGAAAAGTCGCACTTCCTTGGTGGAAACAAGCACCCGTGGATTGAAGTATTGTGGGTTTATGAGGATATGAATGTAGTGGTGTATATGTATATTAAAAGTGTGTAAATGTAACAGTAACCTTGTTGCCAAAGGCAAATTTCTCTGCAGAGACCAATAAATAAAAGTAATAAAACACCCTCTTTTCTCATAACTGCTACATTTGAGGCAATAACAATTAAAAATCATACACATCGCTGAATATTCTTGTGCATATGGACAAATTCAAAATGAAATAAATACATTCTTGTCCTAACATTCATCTGACAACATAATGGCAAAATTCCACAGAAGCCGCATGGTGGTTTCATCGATTGAGTCACAACCCCATACTGCCCCACTGTGGCTGAGAACAACTACTACACCTGAACACTTCCAGACATCTCAAAGTAGACAACAAGAGGCTTTTGAGGTGCACATTATCAGTGACAGACTGAAAAAAAAAGCAGAAAGCAATCATTTTATTAAGCTGAAGGGTTCATGACCTCTGTCCTAAAACACAATATGAAGAACAAAGAAGTGAAATATCAAGCAAAAGCAGTGAACAATGAAGCAAGCCATTAGGACAAGCCAACAAGACAGAACAGCCAGTGAACCCAATCAGACTCGCCGTTTCAAATGCCAAGGCAACAGTAGCCACGACCTATCGCAACGTGTAACTCTTCATGACATTTTCATGCTATTCAATGCAATTCACTTAGATATGGAAATGCAAGCCTGCTAATCTGATTTCAATAAATGTCATTCAAGATTTAAATGGGAAGGGAAAAGGCGTCTTATGTCCTTTCCACGTGAACTCAAGGAGGAATCTGTGCTGCTGAGGAGAGAGACGGATCGGATGGATGATGGGAAAGGCCCACGGATCACACTGACATACGGCTCTAAGCTGACCTTTTGTGATAGTTAACAAACAGTTGCTAGAGTTTGTGTTTTTAACAGCTGAGCATCTATTGTAACGTTTTCTCTGAATCAGTCATTTAATGCTAACTTAAAGTCACCATGAAATCAAAATTGATCATTCTTATTTTTTATGGAATTTTGCAATATTTATTATAAATTATTTATCTTCTTTTTTTTTTTTTTATTCATGTACCTTGTAATCATTAATCAAAATAACTTCCCTCCCTCTTGCAGCGACATCTCTACTGGCATGAGGGCGGGGCAACCTGTCACTCACATGAGATCCACCAATAGCAAACCACAACCATCCAATCAATTCTCCATGGACAAAACCAAGCCCCACCCTACATTTTTCTTGTTCGAGAAGTCGTTTCACTCGGATATACTTTACAACACGGGGCTTGGAAATGTGTGTTTATTTTAACTAGTTTTTTACACAGTGCTGTTAAGAGCATGCGTCTCACATTTTTTGGCTGCGTCCGAAAACCTAGGCAGCTGACTTGATGCCTCGATGCCTTATCAGGCAATGACTTGAAAGGCAGCGTTTGTGCATGAAGGCACCTCCCCAAACTGATTTCGGACAGACTTCTGAGGCAGTGTAACCGTTTAATGATCTACAGCAAAATAGCACAAGCTTTGGTGAGAAGTTAACAAATATTTAATTACTACAGTAGTAATTTCGCACTAGAAATGACATCAAAAGTGGAAAATGTTGGTCAAAAACGTACATTTACACACAAACTGACCAGCAAACACAATTTTCGGACGCCATCTTTATTTTTCTAGCTCAACTGTGATGAAAGGAATGCATAGGATTGTGGGATATCATCTATGCTGCCTTCAAAACTCGATCAGATGAAGGTATCTCAGGAAACAGGAAATTAAGCTAACATTGGATTTGAACGTGCCTTGATGCCTTCCTATCTTGAAATGTGTCCTCCGAAGGCAGCATTTTCCAGTTTTCGGATGCAGCCTATAGTCTATATATATATACACTGTATATATTAGGGCTGCACGATATATCGCATGCGATTGTCACGCGCATTTCGTCAGTAAAGCCGGTTCCCTGATTACCGCTAAATTGCCATCACCTGCTTTCAAATGGAGCGGCATATAATATACAGAGCCGTAGATCACTGACAAGCCACGCAATATCGCGTTCATATCGCAGATGAATCGCCTTCGATAATGCCGCTCCATCTGAAAGCAGGTGATGCCGATTTAGCGGTAATCAGGGAACCGGCTTTACTGACGAAATGCGCGTGACAATCGCATGCGATTAATCGTGCAGCCCTAGTATATATTAAACTACTTGGTTTCCCAAAAAATTACCAAGCCGCGTCTCAATATTCACACACTATACATTATTTTCATAGTAAGCGAACATACAGGTAAACAGAGCGTGCCGGATTTTGAAATGTTTTGAACTTGACAAAAATTGGTTCTTATTTACTCACCCTCATGTAATTCCAAATCCGTAAGACTTTCGTTCATCTTTGGAACACAAAAGAAGATATTTTTGATGAAATCTGAGGGATTTCTGTCCCGCGTTGGCAGCTACGCGACTACCTCTGATGCTTCAAAGAGTTCATAAAGAACGTAAAACAAAATAATTTGAGCAGTTAAGTCCAAATTTTCTGAAGAGACATGGCCATTTTATGTGATTAATATTTCTATTAAGAGGCGATATTTGCCCCTTAATTTCGATTTCATAAGGCATTTTTGTTTTCAAACCTAATTGAATGCATCATCTTTTTATGTCAAATTATTAGATTTAATGAATAGGCTAAATTTCTATCAGAGAGCCTTATTCAAATTTTTTGAATTTACTGATTTTAAGAAATTGAAATGCACAGAAGCTCCATCTGAAGTGGCATTTTGATGTTTTTTTTTACACACATTGTTTAATGCAGCTCAGAGGTGATATGAATGTATTAACACTGCAATTAGAATCGCACTATATTATGAGATTAGAAAAATACTTATTAATTCAGTAATGAGACACCAGACTGTGTTGCTCAGAGACACAATGATTCTGCTGTGGCTTTGTTTGGAACTAGTTTCATTGGAGAAATAGAGCAAAAACAGTCAATGTTGGCAATATTTTGTCTAATGCAAGTCACTTCGTGTTCCTGTGGCTCAGTGGTAGAGCATTGCGTTAGCAGCGCAAAAGGTTGTGGGTTCGATTCCCAGGGAATACATGTTAGATAAAAAAAAATGTTAGCCTGAATGCCTTGTAAGTCGCTTTGGATAAAAGCGTCTGCTAAATGTAAATGTAAATGCTTCATTTGAGCTTTGGATAAAAGCGTCTGCTAAATGTAAATGTAAATGCTTCATTTGAGCTTTTTGTTATTGTGGAAAACACCCTAGGTACTCTGATTTTTTCAGAGCTCATGGGTGATGTGCATTATTTGGGCCCAACATGATTCCACTTTGAGGAAAAGTGGAATTGGTAACATAATTATTAAGGGCTTTGCAAGGGACGTTTACAACCTGGCATTTTACAGCACTTTCTCGTGCTTTGGGGAAGTTCTGTTGAGCAGAGTGGGCTGTGTGACAGTAATGGAGAAGCTAAAGGCTGTGGTTTCATCCATTATGCCACACTCAAGGCTGCTGAGTTAGCAGTTAAGAAGCCAGAGGAAGCCATTAATGCCAAGCGGAGTGAAATGCCAGTCCAGACCCTCTTAAAAGAAGGATCATCTATGGGACAAGCCTGATTCCACCAAAGGATTTTTATCTTTATGCACACAATAATAATCTTTTACATCGTAATCCTTTTATTGGTAATATTTGGCATGTTTGTGTGCCAAAATGTGTGTAACAAGCAGAGTGTATGCACGTTGTGCACCCGCCTATAGGCACATATTACTAACGTGCCCTTTAAAAAAAAAAAAAATTTATTGCGCCACTGACTTTAGACCAGGTTTCAGTTGGTCAAAGGCACAATATACACTATATTGCCAAAAGTTTTGGGACGCCTGCCTTTACGTGCACATGAACTTTAATGACATCCCATTCTTAATCCGTAGGGTTTAATAGGGAGTTGGCCCACCCTTTGCAGCTATAACAGCCTCAACTCTTCTGGCAAGGCTTTCCACAAGGTTTAGGAGTGTGTTTATGGGAATTTTTGACCATTCTTCTAGAAGCACATGTGTGAGGTCAGGCAGTGATGTTGGCGAGAAGACCTGGCTCACAGTCTCCGCTCTAATTCATCCCAAAGGTTGAGGTCAGGACTCTGTGCAGGCCAGTCAAGTTCCTCCACACCAAACTCGCTCATCCATGTCTTTATGGACCTTGCTTTGTGCACTGGTGCGCAGTCATGAGCGTGATTGGTCGCTCCAGAGAACACGTCTCCACTGCTCTAGAGTCCAGTGGCGGTGTGCTTTACACCACTGCATCCGATGCTTTGCATTGCACTTGATGTAAGGCTTGGATGCAGCTGCTTGGCCTTGGAAACCCATTCCATGAAGCTCTTTACGCACTGTTCTGGAGTTAATCTGAAGGCCACATGAAGTTTGGAGGTCTGTAGCTATTGACTCTGCAGAAAGTTGGCGACTTCTGTGCACTGTGCACCTCAGCATGTGCTGACCCCGCTCTGTGATTTTACGTGGCCTACCACTTCGTGGCTGAGTTGCTGTTGTTCCCAATTGCTTCCACTTTGTTATGATACCACTAACAGTTGACCGTGGAATATTTAGTAGTGAGGAAATTTCACGAATGGACTTATTGCACAGGTGGCAACCTATCACGGTACCACGCTTGAATTCACTGAGCTCCTGAGAGCGACCCATTCTTTCACAAATGTTTGTAGAAGCAGTCTGCATGCCTAGGTGCTTGATTTTATACACCTGTGGCCATGGAAGTGATTGGAACACCTGAATTCAATGATTTGGAGGGGTGTCCAAATACTTTTGGCAATATAGTGTATTTCAGTTGCCTCAAAACAGCAACGTGCCAACAATGAGCCTGAACACACCTCGTTTTTAGACCAGCATGCACATGGGCGNTCTCCACTGCTCTAGAGTCCAGTGGCGGTGTGCTTTACACCACTGCATCCGACGCTTTGCATTGCACTTGATGTAAGGCTTAGATGCAGCTGCTTGGCCTTGGAAACCCATTCCATGAAGCTCTCTACGCACTGTTCTTGAGTTAATCTGAAGGCCACATGAAGTTTGGAGGTCTGTAGCTATTGATCTGCAGAAAGTTGGCGACTTCTGCGCACCTCAGCATGTGCTGACCCCGCTCTGTGATTTTACGTGGCCTACCACTTCGTGGCTGAGTTGCTGTTGTTCCCAATTGCTTCCACTTTGTTATGATACCACTAACAGTTGACCGTGGAATATTTAGTAGTGAGGAAATTTCACGAATGGACTTATTGCACAGGTGGCAACCTATCACGGTACCACGCTTGAATTCACTGAGCTCCTGAGAGCGACAAATTCTTTCACAAATGTTTGTAGAAGCAGTCTGCATGCTTAGGTGCTTGATTTTATACACCTGTGGCCATGGAAGTGATTGGAACACCTGAATTCAATGATTTGGAGGGGCGTCCAAATACTTTTGGCAATATAGTGTATTTCAGTTGCCTCAAAACAGCAACGTGCCAACAATGAGCCTGAACACACCTCGTTTTTAGACCAGCATGCACATGGGCGAATAGATGAGCGCAAATGAATTTGCTATTTAAACAACGTTGCGCAGGACGTGAAAATGATAACCGCGTCAGGCTGAAACTAGCAAAAAACACTTGCGCCGGGTGTATGATAGGGCCCGCCCCGTAGGTTAGGTAAAGAATCCTAAAATATGACTCCCGCTTAATAAGAATCACAAGCTGAAGTGTTGTGAAATCCATGAAGACTTTTTAATAGGCTTTATAGACAGACAGATTGAGAGTGATTCTTGAAGGACCAGCACCACATCCTATTGTACCACTGTTTAAAGAATTTTTCTTCCAGATTCTGGCAGTAAGTTTTGGAAGATGGACTTCTCAGGGTAGGAGTTTTATTAAAAATAAACTCCCACACCTTAGGTTAGATAAAGAATCCATTTTTTAGGATTCTTTACCTAACCTAAGTCTCTGAGATCCTGACACCTTGCACGTCTGGAGACTCAAGGTAGGTTGTAGTTCTGGAAAATGGTGGCACTGAAGACTAAAGGGTTCCTGATGTTTTCACACTTAATTCTTCACCTGACCCTGCAGACCCAATGAGTGATTTGCTGTCCGTTGGTCATGCCTTAACTTTGCAATTTCTAGTATTGCATTAGTATTGCATCCTTCTCATTAGGATTTAATAATTTTTGACTTTTCCGAGAGTTAAATCTATTTTTTTGGCTCATTTTGCCAAGAAAAGAAAACCTGCCTAATAATTATGCACACCTGAATATAAGGCGCTTTTCATTTCCAGCCTTCATGAATAATTATATATCACTTATAAATGATTAAATACAAAATTTATAGTAGTTATTAAGATTGATGTGGTTTGAAATTGGTAAAATGTGCTTGGTCATTTCTACAAAAAATAAACTGCTGTTGCTGTTTAGGGATTTAGCCATTCCTGCATGTTCACAAATGGCAGTGATTGTGCTGGGAAAACTCCATATAGCCTACTGTATGCTTCAAACTTGATTGGTTGATTGGTAAGATTGTTATTCCTATTTCATTACAATGGCAGGCCATTTGCCAATGCAGCAGACATTACAAATATTCCATGCCTGGTAATTATGGAATATACATGCATATCTGACAGATTTTGATAACTGAATGGATCATTTTGCATGTGAAGGCTCACACGATGAAAGAATGTTTAGAACTTGTAAAGAGTTTGACAGTTTCACTGAGAATCAACTCAGTTTTGATCAACAAGCCATGTGCATTTAGTTATTGTAGACAATTGTATTAACTCTTTTGCATACATGTGCCAAAACACATGCAAATTGCTTAAATAAATAAGAAATTCAAATCTGATGTGAACAAGAAACTAACTGTCCAGAGACCTTAACTTATAGTTTTTGAGAATTGAGCCAAAGCGATTGAGAAAAACTGTATTGTGAATAATCAAACAGCAGACATTGATTTTCACGCATTGTGGTCTTTAATGGTCAGGCAAATGTTAACACTTTGATGATGCAATACATTCAAACATCAAACGGTGCTCAAGCAATGTGGACTTCACCGCATACAGCGCTTGACACTGGAAAGTGGAATTTTTGCTTCTTTCTGAGAACTTCAGAGAGAGAGAGAAAAGTGCTTTGAAGCGCAACACTACTGCAGACATGGCAGGGTGACAGCGGGGACAGGAGTGAGAGGGCATAAAACAGTAAAATCAAACATCACACTCTCCTACGATTAACACTGATTCTGTAAAATAACAAAAGGTGACATTTTTCAAACAAAGCGATGACAAAACAAAAAGGAGCAGGCCCAGAGAACAAAAGTGTCGACAACAGCGCTCGCAGGACAGACAGGCCTGTCTAAAGTGTGACCTTTGAACACCGCTGTTATTTGGATGAGTTTAAATGGCAGCCGTGGCCTCAGACTCTTTGGGTCGATTGAGGACCACGTGTTCCAGCTGTCCAGAGTCTGACACGTCGTAGCTGGTCTTGTACTTGGCTAAGATCTTCATGAGTGGACGTAACTTCAGCCACCACTGTTCCTTAGGGATTCTGTGACTGAACACACACAGAATAGAGGGTCAGATTATTAAGTATATATAAAAAAAATATTTGATCCTGTTTAAGTAAGAACTGTGGTGTGTACATACACAAAGTCGGTCTCATCTTTCAGCTGAACCACAGGCTGGAAAACCATAGCACGACGCCGCATGCCCAGCAAACAGGCCGAGTCCTCTGAGTTAGCAAACACTCTCCCTACAGAACACACACACAGGTTCAACACAAGCTCACACAATCACCACTGTCTTGACATTAGACTGCTAAGCATTTCAGGAAATGTTAACTCTTTCCCTGCCATTTCCCGGCAATCCATGTTTTTACTGTTATACGGTGGGGGAGCTATTACGCATCTTCTGAAAGAGTACAGAATCTCCGGATCAAAACACAAGTAAAGAAGAAGCAGAAACAAGTGATTGAAGCATTGCTTACACACGTTGTAGTCTTTGACAAAACCTTTTTATTTTATTTTCAAGTGTTTTTGTTTAAAAGCAGAGGCTCTGTTCTTTCTTTTGATATACTGCATGTTCAGATTTTCATAGAACAAAATATTCTGGGTGCCATGAAAGTTTTGTGAAAATTATCAAAAATGCTAGCACTGATTTATGGAGCCCTGCACATGACATGCAAGAAAAAAATAATAAATCGTGCGCACGATTTACTAATTCGTTCCCTTGATTTACTAAATCGTGCGCACAATTTAATATTTTGTTCGAGCGAAATAGTAAATCGTGCGCACGATTTAGTAAATCGAGGGAACGAATTAATAAATCGTGCGAACGATTTAGCCTACTATTTTTTTCCTACATGTCATTAAAAAAACGCTGGTAGGGAAAGAGTTAAAAAGATTCTGATACGGTATCACAGTTTGCATATGAGAATAACTGCATTATATCAATAAATAAATAAATGCATAGTTTATATTCAAACATTTAAAATAGTTTACTATATCTATTTGCAACAAAACAAAACAAAATAAAATAAAATGAGATCAAATGTATTAATAAATGTAAATATAGTGGAAATCCAAAAAAAAAAAGTATAAATCTATGGAAGCTTGTTTCTGGCACAGAATAAAAAAAATAAATAGTAATTTTTAAATAGTAACAATTCTGACTTTTTCCTAGGAATTGTGGAATATAAACTTGCACTTGCAAGAAAAAAAAAAAAAGTCAAAATTGTGACAGAATTGACTTTTTTTCTTTCGCAATTGAGAGTTTACATCTCACAATTGTAA
Source organism: Anabarilius grahami (assembly GCA_003731715.1). Lineage (NCBI taxonomy): Eukaryota > Metazoa > Chordata > Actinopteri > Cypriniformes > Xenocyprididae > Anabarilius > Anabarilius grahami. Next base: position 3,101,792 of record RJVU01068486.1, read on the forward strand.
GGAAAAAATATTTTTTTCTCAAATTAGGGAGTGTTCACACTTGGCATGTTTGGTTCAATTCACAAGTTCGCCTGCCCATTCAGTCTGAATGGTCAATGGTAAAAGCTCCGAGTTAAACCCCTCTATAACAGTACTGCATAGAGGGAGAATAAGAGAAATAGAGGAGGAGATGGGGAGGAGGAGGGATGCTGGAAGAATTGTCTCTGGGATGATGCAGTGACTGCTGCTTATATACGCTCGTAATGATGATTGACAGGACTAAATGTTTAGGCTCCTCCCGAACCTACGTTTGAAACATTTAAAGAGTTCCCAGCTGGCCAAAATACCATCATATTTAGGCTTCGCACATACAACAAGTGCATTTATCTCACCACACAGCATTGTTTTGGATGTTCAGTAAATACCATCTCAAAATAGGCAATACGTCATAAAATCTGACCAATCAGGTTGTGTATGACTTTAGGTTCGGTATCTTTTGGGAGCAAAATGACCAAACGGACCAAACGAACTGAACTACAAGTGTGAACGCACCCTTAGAAAAAAAGTGAGAATTACGAGATATAAACTAAAAAAAAATTAGAATTGTGAAAGAAAAAGTTGCAATTATCTTTTTATATATATTTTTATTCTGTGGCGGAAACAAACTTCCATATAGACTAGTATATTACTTTAGAGTTAATATTTACAATGACACTAAAGCTACACCATGATAATTCACTAATACCCTGAAAGGATTAGTCCACTTTCAAATAAAATTTTACCAGACGAGGAATAAGGGTCTTATCTAGCGAAACGATCGGTAATTTTCCCTATTCAACTTACGCAACGAACGCAGTGGGTTTTTTTTTTTTTTCATAAGTAGAATAGGGAAGGCGTAAGACATACAGCGTAAGCTTTTTGAAGAATACGGAAAGCGGAAGCACGCGCAAGGCTAGTATTTGTGTTATAAAGCATATACAGTTGTATTTTTTTTCCAAAATGGCCATTCATTTCGCTAGATAAGACCCTTATTCCTCGTCTGGTATCGTTTAAAGCCCTTTGAAGCTGCACTGAAACTGTAATTTTGACCTTCAACCATTTGGAGGCCATTGAATTCCACTATAAGAAGAATAATCCTGGAATGTTTATCAAAAACCTTAATTTCTTTTCCACTGAAGAAAGAAAGACATGGACATCTTGGATGACATGGGGGTGAGTAAATTATCAGGAAAATTTTATTTGAAAGTGGACTAATCCTTGAAGGACAGTCTTTTACTGAGGTCACCAAATCAGACTGAATAAAACACAAATGTTTACCTTCATCTTTATTCATCCACAGGCACAGCAAAAGGAGTAAAAAACACACACACACACAAAACTAGCTGAAAAAAATGCAGTGACTGTACAGTAATATTTAAAATCAAATCAATTAAGCTCAAGGACTATGTTGAGTACTATGCCACATCAGTGGTTTATGTGTGCAGTCATGATTACACTAACAATATGACAGTTACTGAGTGCCTTGTGTACAACAGCAGAGGTCAACAAGAAGGTCAAGTGGTGAAAACCGCTTCAGTAAAATTTGCTTCATTACCACATGAAATGCATAAATGTTTTAATTTATACCTTGTCTGTAGCTTTCATTCAGTTTTTTGGTGATCCACTGCATGGCCTTAGCAGCGATTTTGGTCCCAAAGTTACGGTCAAATGGAGAAGGAGCACCACCCTTGTGAAAAATAAATATTAATGAATTAATAGTATACAGTATATATACATATATGCTGTATAAATGCAGTTATCCAACACAAGTATGATCAACTGACTGTTAATGTCTGTTTCTGTTTACAGATTAGAGCTGTTCACATATTGTATTAAGCAATCATAATACTCTTGCTTGTTCACTTGAATGAGCAGGCAAAAGAAAACGGTACGTCTGCTACGGAATATTGATTCATTCGACTGGAGTTAAATGGTGCCTGTAGGCCACTGTGTTTTTTGATTTATGATTTATGTGTCGTACCTGCTGCATGTGACCCAGAACATTCTTCCTGCAGTCAAACACTCCCCTGCCTTCCTCAGAATAGAGCTGATAGATGAAGTCTGTGGTGTAGTTTTCATTACTGTTCTCATTCCTGCATGAACACAAGCACAGACAAACCGGCTGAGCGAGGAGCGGCTGTTGTGACTGACAGTACGCCTGAGGCTCTGCTCCCACATCTCAATCACACTGACCCAAAATACTCTCAGCTGAGCTGAGACGAGACGAAACATGAGGGAGTGAAGTCAAATACAGAGACAGAGATTCTGTGCTGCATGATATACAGAAAGACTGACATAGATAGAGAGACAGACAGACAGACAGACTCTAAAAAATCTTGGGTTATTTTTTCTACCCAAGTCCTGAGTTGAGCATTTTTGGGGGGTTATTTTTCCACAGTTTGGGTAGTTTTTGTGTTACCCAGATCCCGGGTCAGACGTAACAACCCAGTGTTTGAGTTATTTATCGCAAGCTTTTTGCGCCCTCTTCAGGAGAGAGCAGTGCAGCTCCATCAATTGGTGAATGTCTTCGGTAAAAAACACGTTTGTGTACGTTTTATTTTATCTAAAAATTCATTATAGTTCTGAATATCGTTTAAGTTTATGCAAAGCAACATATAGGGGCATAATGTGAGTCACCTAAACGAGTGTTGCGTTGTTTTTTTTCGCGTGATGGAAACGACTGCATAAATGCCTTGCATACAGATACAGAATATAAATACTTAGCATGTTAAAATATGTTCTCAGAATTGAACACTGATTATTTATGGACAGGTTATAGAGTCAGTCACAGCATTTTTTTGGCTACGAGTGAAACGCAAGGCGGCGGTCTGAAGTTATCAGTTCCCCCGCCGAACGTGAACCATCTCCGGCACGAGATCCAGCACCGTACAGTGGAAACAGGACAACAGAGACTGGTCGCTTACACTTGAATTACTTCTAAATGTTTAATTTTTACTTCTAATATTTGTTAAACGAGCTGAAATGTAGGAAATATGTATTAAAAATGATATAAAATATGCTATACTATAAAATATGATCGGAAATAAAGGAATTATCATGCAAACCTCTGGTTGTGTGGAGTATTTAAAAAAGTTTAGAGGAAAGTTTAAACATTAATTCATGTATGAAGTAAAAAAAAAAGAAGCTGGTATTATATTAAAAAAATGAATTTACCCAATTTGCTGGGTAAAATGAACCCAACGTGTTCTGTCCTATATTTACAGCCCGTGGGTTGTTTTTACCCCAATGTTTTTTTTTTTTTTTTAGATAGATAGATAGATAGATAGATAGATAGATACCTCAGGACTAGTCCTCTCTGAATGCTGGTCTTCATTTTCTCTGTCAAGTGCTCTACATTCGACTGAAGCAAAGAGAAAAGCAGTTCCTTCATTTAACCAACAGATGGCACTAATGCTCATTGTTTACTAAGTGCACTAAACTTGGCACTAAATCAAAGTTTATATAACCATATGTGTAATTATGCATAAATCATGTTGCGTAATTTATTTCATTACAAGGGCACTAGCGGTTTAACAGTGTGCGTGTGCTAGTAACCTGCAGGTCTCTGATGTCAAACGGTTCCTCATAGATATAAGCAGCATCTGCTCCAGCCGCTAGACCACCAACACTGGCCAGATAACCACAGTAGCCCCCCATCGTCTCGATGATGAACACGCGGTGCTTCGTACCACTGGCAGACTGCTTGATACGGTCACATGTCTGACAAACACATGCACATTTAGTCATTTCGTTTCTTGCTGAATCACAGTCATGCCAGATGGCATGCAATGCAACAAGAACAACTTTTCAAACAATATAACTTAAAATGTCTTTTCTTAGTAACTATTATGAACAAAAAACATGTAAATCTAAGCCAAGATAAATTCTTTCGCATTTACAGAGAGCTTTTAGGAAGATAAACTACACTAAATGGGCTTTTAGGAGCTTACTGTACATGACAGTATGAAGCACCTTCCAGACTGACAAAACAATTTATGATACACAATAACACTCCTCATTCTAAACTGTATATAACATTAAATGTATTATTCCAAAAATATTGCCATTTACACTGAATTATTGTATTACTGAGTATCATTCTGAGACATTCTTAGGAAACTCCATTTGTGTGCAATGTGTGTGTTCCCATTTACTAGTGCTATAATTAAATCAGTCACACTAGTTGATGTATTTTAGTCTTGTTTATTGTGTAATGTAAAATAAATTGTATATAAATTCCAAAAGTAATGTGACAGGGTTGTAGTGATGTTGTTTCCTAAGAATGGCCCCTTTGCAGAAAGGAAGGAGGTTTTTTTTTTCCCTCTTACCTCCACAATGGCATTCAGGGCCGTATCAGCCCCGATACTAAGGTCAGTGCCGGGCACATTGTTACTAATGGTTGCAGGCAGCATACAGAGCGGGATGCAAAACTCCTCATAGTGGGCCCGAGCCTCATTCAGCTGCAGCAGACACTCTAATGCCTTTGGCAGGTCGGCACAACACAGCAGGGGACCACAGGGGACAGGACAATGCACAAGTTAGACCAGCAGAGGGAGTACTGGTGCAGGAGCGGACCCTGTTGATCGGACACCCACCGTGTGATGGCCGGCATGGCTTCCGACTGGGAGTCGAGGGGAAGAGGAAGGGGGTACAGATGGGGCGGGATCGACCTTTCCACTCACACGCACACAGGGTAGTCATGTGGCAAGACACTGAAGCGAGAAGGCAGGAATTCTGCACACTTTTAACAGGCATACTGTAGCAGCAGCAAGATGATTCAGTTCACACATTCAAAATGTACAGCAATAATGCAGTAATGCAACATCTGTATAATGAATTGAGACTGGTCTTCTTTCTTACATCTATTTGTATACTAAAGTATCAGTATATTTAAAGGGATAGTTCACCCAAAAATGAAAATTACCCCATGATTTACTCACCCTCAAGCCATCCTAGGTGTATATGACTATCTTCTTTTAGACAAACAAAATCGAAGATATATTTAAAATATCCTGGCTCTACCAAGCTTTATAATGGTAGTGAATGGTTTTAAAGCGCCCCCCCAAAACAAAATGCATCCATCTATAATAAAATTAATCCATACGGCTCCAGGGGCTTAACAAAGGCCTAATAAAGTGGTTAATAAGGGTTAATAAAGTGAAGCGATGCATTTTTTAAAAAAAGAAAAATATCCATATTTAAACGTTTAAATTCAAATAACTAGCTTCCGGTGGACGACCGTACGCATACTGCGCAAGTTGACTTGCGCCACAAGAGTAACCCCTGACGCGATGTATGACGCAGGATGTAGGAGTATCGTAAGCTTAGACACCTCTTGTGGTTCAAACAAATAGGGCTGTGCAACAAACTCAAGCTCTTCTTCTCCTCATATATCGAAATCCTCCGACATTTGTCTTTAAAAATTATCGTTTTAGACTTTCAATTCATGACAGGTGTTTTGTTTTGCTCCATCCTCTGCGCTTATGCTTTCATCAATACGTCATGCGTCGGGTCAGAGGTCACTCTTCCGACGCAAATTGATGCGTACGGGTGTCTGCTGGAAGCTATTTATTATAGTCAATAAAATATTAAATATGGATATTTTTCTTACAAAAACCCATCGCTTTGCTTCAGAAGGCCTTTATTAACCCCCTGGAGCCGTATGGATTACTTTTATTATGGATGGATGGATTTTTTTGGCTTCAAAATGTGGCTCCCCCTTCACTACCATTATAAAACTTGGAGGAACCAGGATATTTTTAAATATTCGATTGTGTTCATCTGAAGGCAGATAGTCATATACACCTAGGATGGCTTGAGGGTGAGTAAATCATGGGATTATTTTCATTTTTGGGTGAACTAACCCTTTAAAGGGTTGAAAATAATGTAATTAATTACTCACCCTCATGTCGTTCTACACCCGTAAAACCTTCATTCATCTTCGGAACAAATTAAGATATTGTTGATTAAATCCGATGGCTCAGTGAGGCCTGCATTCACAGCAATAACATTTCCTCTCTCAAGATCCATAAAGGTATTAAAAACATATTTAAAACAGTTCATGCGAGTTCAGTAGTTCTATCTTAGTATTATAAAGTGATGAGAATACTTTTTGTGCGCCAAAAAAAACAAAATAATTACACACAAAAAGTATTCTCGTCACATTATAATACTAAGGTAGAACTACTGAACTTGCATGAACTGTTTTAAATATGTTTTTAGTACATTTATAGATCTTGAGAGAGGAAATGTTATTGCTGTGAATGCAGGCGTCTCTGAGCCATTGGATTTAATCAAAAATATCTTAATTTGTGTTCTGAAGATGAATGAAGGCCTTACGGGTGTGGAACGACATGAGGGTGAGTAATTAATGACATTATTTTCATTTTTGGGTGAACTAACCCTTTAAGGGATAGTTCACCCAAAACTGAAAATTCTGTCATCATTTACTCACCCTCATGCTATTATTGCAATTATTTCCTCCATAAAACACAAACCACAATTATATATGAATTGTGTACTATATTCCAAATCTTCTGAAGAAGTACAATATCTTTGTGTGAGGAGGAACAAATAAATTTAAGCCATTATTTGCTGATAATCTTCAAACATGGCATGTCAATATGTAAAATACAAGGTTTGACATCAATGACGCATTATGGTTAAATGTATGAGAGAATGGTATTTGGGAGCTGCAGAGGAAGAGAAGATTTACAGTTTGGTGTTCTTCATAAATAACTCTAAAGGCCCTTTCACACTGAACGCGAAACTCGGCGTGAATGTTCGCCGCAATGACGCTCTTGAATCGAAACAATAGATCCCTATGGGGCTATTCACACTGGGCGAGAACATTCGCAACACGAAAAAGCGAGGATTTGTTTTACAACTTGCATGTCGATTTTTTTAACCCGTCGCTCCGTGATGAAACGGGCCGTCCAATTACAGATCACATGCCCGGAGCAGCTGCTGTTGCACAAAAGAGCAAAAGTCGTGGTGTTTTTTCGAAAACTAGTGTAAACGAACACTAAAGAAGAGTATCCAGGAGGAGATTATCATTGGTATCTGAGAACAGATTTATTCTCGCATGTTCTTTATACAGAATATCATTTCTATTAATTTTCCACTGAATTATGTGATCACTGTCCGTTTTCTTCCATGCACGCGAGTGTTATGATTATGAGAGCGCGTTTTAGATCCATCAATCATCATGTAATCATAGCCTATCTCCTGCTCGTCCGTATATAACAATTGAGAGAAAAAAATTTCTACAGATAAAATAAGGTAAATAGACATATGACTATGGCGATATGTTTTTTATACAGCTAATGGTATTTTTTTTTATAACAATAAAGGATGCTTATGACAAGCAGATTTAGCATTCAATCCAAATGTACAAAGAATGTATGTCTGGCCATTATCGAATCAAAACCCACTTTAGATCATATCAGAAGTTATTACAATAACTCGATGATGGTTTAAAATGCCTTTTGAGCAAAGACATTAATAATAATATAAATTCTGAAATATAGCTTGATGCTAATTGTACCTCTAATTATATTTTATGATGTATTCTTGCAAGCATTATAGATGGTTTATGTTTCTAATGTAGTAAATTTATTCATCTTAATTTAACGCTGTATATCATGCAGCAGATGATGTTAAAGCCATATACAAGACACATACATGAGGACAAATGCATTGTTGATCAGCGCCACCTAGCGTGCAGGCGTGAATTAGCAGAAGGTGATCAGTCGTTTCGCGTTCGGTGTGAAAGGTCCGTTCTTCTGCGATTCGCCTCGCTTTTTCGCATCACGTTCAGTGTGAAAGGGCTTTGAGGGTCAGGAAATATTCTAAGTGGTCAGAATATAATAATATTTGTTTTTAAAAGAAAATGAAGGCGTATGTTTTACATATAAGCTGTTTTGTTGAATGCATTACTGCGTTTAATGCTTGCAATAAATAGATCGAGTCTTAGCCAGGTGAGAAAAAAATAATGCCAAAGTAACATAACGCATTACTTTTTAGCAAGTAGCGCAATATTGTAATGCATTACTTTTAAAAGTAAATTTCCCCAACACTAGTCAAAGGAATGAACTCTTAATTCGTGGCAAGGATATTTTCCCCCGCACTTGTCATGTGCGGCGATTCTTAATTCAAAAGTATTATATTCACTATATAATTCTTACTTGTGTATGAGTCACAAGGATTACTTTAGTCTTTTTTGTCATTTTTCGAGCTCGATTTCCCCAGGCCCATTCTTTTTTCTTTTTGTATTAAAAAGAACGAGGTAAACATCCAATCTATCTTTAAAACACCTTTGCATTTCAGTTCCACAGACAAGAGAAAGTTGAATTTGTAAAGGACAAGAGGGTGAATAAATGACAAATCATTTTTAGCTGAACTACTTCTTATACGAATAAAGTTAGTTTGCAGTGGCCTGAGCTTTTGTAGGGCTCGTGTTCATTTAAACCATTAACATGAAACTATGCAGACAGACTCCAGTACAGCCAGCATTAGCTGGGGTCAGCGATTTGTTATGACGGGTTAATGCAGTGTGATCATAGCACAGCGCAGGCTCAGTCACATGACAGCCACAAAAAAGCAGAGCTCAAAACATGCCGCCATCATGTCATCTCCACTTACCTGTTAGCTAACGACTCGCTTTTGCGTTTACCAGCCAAAACATTAATGGGTTAGTGTAGAAATGCTTCAGGATAAATATCACAAAACATGTCCAGGTCATATTTTACCCCCAAATCGATAAGGAATAATATTTGGCGTAAAGAAAATTAAGCCTAAATATGACATTTCTTTGTGAGATTCATCCTTCTTTTCTTAAAATGCTCTTTGACTGTCATTGGATAGCTGATTGATTGATTTTGGCTAGCGTGCTTGTTAAAGTAGTTAATTTTGTAACATCTTGTCTACTAAGACGCCTTCATGTGGTTTTGAAGGCAGCACAGATGTTTTCTTTAGTTAATAAATGTCCAATTTTATTTATTTTTTAACCTTTATACTCACAAATGAGCACTGTAGACACTAAATTGTCTAAAGCTCAATTTAATTTATTATTTTAGATCATTAGACATGACATTATGGTGTCTTGGATGCCTGTATGAAACCAATTCCCTTAGGCGGTGCCTTCATACACGATCCTGTTGAGAAACTGACTGACCTGGCAGTAAAGGAACTGCCTAAAGTTGCGGTCACAATAGCAAAATTTCAGCAAAATTTTGTGACTAAAAACATCCATTGTCAATGGTGTGGCAATGTATGAAGCACAGCTCACACAGAAGTCACTTTCAAACCAAGAAGTGAACCTTTTGCCCTCACACAAAATTCAAGATCCTGTTGAAATTACTAGATTTCGCCCATGAAAATTTGCCAAACCGAGGTAAATGTGACCGCACCTTTAGTTTACGGAAACCACTGCTGCTGGTCGCCTAATTGGCTGGTAAACATAAGGCGGAGCCTCTGTGATTGGCTTGTAAAGAGAAGACAGAACCTCTGATGTGATTGGCTGGTGGGTGGCGTCCACCATCCTCACTTACATCAGTGATAGCGTTCAGAGCCGTGTCTGCGCCAATGCTGAGGTCTGAGCCGGGCACATTGTTGGAGACGGTGGCCGGCACCATGACCATTGGCACACACAACTCCTCATAAGTCCCGCGGGCTGCTAACAACTCCATGATCCCCAGGTAGGCCTGCAGGGCAGAGCCAGGGGTTTAGTGAACCTCCACCGGTGCAGGGAATAGGGATGGAATGACAGGACATAAAGGGAATGAGAGAGAGAGAGAGAGAGAGAGAGAGAGAGAGAGACGAGGCAGGATTGGGAAGGAACCAAGTGGAAAGCCATGGCCATCACGACGGAGAGCATGAGACAGAGGATCCACTCCGTACACACACTTCAAATAGAAACATTTGTTTAAAATACATACACACACATCCTGATGATGTCTGTATAGGAAGAGAGAAGATGAGCCTGAACTCAGCAGCATGAAATGACTTCAGAAAAGCAAGGGAGATATTCTGCAATTGAAGGTTATTGATCAGTCTTTAATGGCATCATTTGTCTTCTCAGCTGTGTGAATGTTATATTCCAACAGCTGGAAGATAACCAGTGCCTGCTAAGAAGGTGATTATCACCTCATTATTGAGTGCTTTTGGATGTTCATTATGAAAAGAACAGGAGCACAGGAAGTTGAGTAAGCTTTAGGTGATGCTACATAGGAAAACATGATAGAGAGGGCAGGCAAGTTAACAAAACTTAGTCATAGACTTTTTAAATTGAAAATTAAGTTTTATAAAACTAAAATGTACAGTTATTAAATTGTAATATATATATATATATATAAATATAATAGTT
>RJVU01068486.1:3112343-3136387 GCA_003731715.1 Anabarilius grahami
TATAAATGTTAACAGCAAAGCACATTACTTTTTTTAATCATTCATTAAAATGACCACCCTATCAACTCACTAAATGCAAGATAAAACATCAAAATGACTAAGCCCGGGCTGGAAAACATACCTCAAATCCTCCGATCACTAACAACGCATTGATGTTATACTTCCGCATCTGTTCTGCAATTTTTTCAATGTGCTTTGCAGGAAGCGTTCTGCAAATTTGAGAACATTATAGAGAAGCACTAAGCACAACACAGCAACATTACATTAAAAATCAGCTTTGATTTGCAATATAAACTTTGTATATTGGATAAATACCGTTTAGTTCCCAGGAGGGATCCACCCTGGCCCGTCCATCCACCTACATCTGCCCATTTGATCTCTTTTATCTGAGAAAAGAGAGCTGAGTGGATCAAAAATGTGTTGGGCCAACGTTTTCATATAAGGATACTTTAAAACTTCAAAATTCAAGTGAGCAGCTTTGTTATCTACATGGGTAGCTATCCTGTAAGGGGTCGTTTACAATACACAACTTTCAACTAAAAACTGAAAACTTTTATGCATTTTGGCCATTTATTTACATGACAATTGCGTTTTGAGGGCCTGAAAATGCAAAGCGCATTACGTGTTCAGCCTAAGGGCCCTATCATACACCCGGCGCAATGTGACGCCAGGCGCAACGCAAGCATTTTTTGTTAGTTTCAGCCCGATGCAGTTATCATTTTCAAGTCCTGCGCCACGTTGTTTAAAAAGCAAATGCACTCGCACTCATCTGTTCGCCCATGGGCGTGCTGGTCTGAAAACTAGGTGTGTTCAGGCGCATTGTTGGCGCGTTGCTATTTTGAGGCAACTGAAAACAACAGTGCCAATGACCAACTGAAATCTGGTCTAAAGTCAATGGTGCGATATTTTTTGTTATTTAAAGAGTGCGTTAGTAATATGCGCCCATTCATATGTCACATGTCTTCCTTTGTTCTGTTTTCCCGCCACCTTTTAGTTGTCATGGTAATTCATTTAATCATCACAGGTGTTCATTATTAGTTACCTCATTTACCTTGTATTTAAGTTCCTGCCTTTGCACTCTTTAGTTGTCTGGTATTACTTGTGTTTACAGCACACTGTTGCGCTTTTGGATTATCTTTGAGTCTTCTAAATAAACCTTGTTGGATTTTTGTACTCATCTTCATCTTCCTTCGTCTTCGTCTTCCTTCCACCGTAATAGGTGCACAGTGTTTTACTATAAAGTGACATCACCAACTACTGGCCGGGCAGAGTAAACACAGTATTTTTGTTTAAACGGCGATCGTTTTGTTGTCTGTATGCAAAAAACGCAATGGAAAAACTTTAGCTTTTTTAGTACATCATTGTCATGTAAACGTACCCGTAGGATAATTTATTTGTTAATGTAGTTTTTTCAAATGGAAATGCAAATGGGTTAAATGTGATCACCACTTATGTGCTTTCTAAATTCACTGGTTTATTGGATTAGACTGGCTGAAGAGATCATAATGGAGATCAGCCATGGATGAGACATCTCTTAGTCAAAAATAACTCGTTCATGTTTCAGGGCCGTGCAGAAAATAAGAATTCAAAATCGTTAGAAGTTGTTAAAAGAATATCAATTTTGAAGCTATTGATAACACATATGGATTTGATGAGGCGCTGCTTACTCTACCCGAGTTTGTAATCCTCCTTGCGTTTGTTCAACAAGACGATAAGTGGATCATGTCTTAATCTTCACCAGAGCCCAGCCAATGTAATCTAATTAATTGCTCTGTGTTTATCTCGATTCCTCCAACAGCTCTCGGCATACGGCTAATGGGATTACACATCGCCCCCTATCAGTACAGAGTAGTACTACAGTGGTAAATTGGTTTATGTTAATCCTGTCGTGTTCTGCGTCAGAGCAAAGAGCAGCAGTGCAGGGCTAGAGGTGGCAATGCCGCTGTTTTCAACACCTACTTGGGTTAAACGTGTTGAGTACTTCTTGCTCTTAATGCAATAACTGAAGCAATACAATTAGCACAACTGGATGTGGACAGTGTTTGTGTTCACATTTGCATATGTGGCCTGTAAAAAGGATGCCTTTAATTGAAACTTGATGATAATATGTGGTAAATGTGCACACAACAAAACTTGTGTGCATGTGAAAATATGAATTAAATATGAATATACACTACCATCAAACGTTTGTGTTCGGTAACATTTGTTAAAGGATTAGTTCACTTCCGAATTAAAGTTTCCTGATAATTTACTCACCCCCCCCGTAATACAAGATGTTTTATGTCTTTCTTTCTTCAGTCGAAAAGAAATTAAGGTTTTTGAGGAAAACATTCCAGGATTTTTCTCCATATAGTGAACTTCACTGGGGTTCAACGGGTTGAAGGTCCAAATTGCAGTTTCAGTGCAGCTTCAAAGAGCTCTACCGATAACCGATATATTGCCGATATATAGATATAAATATAAATCTTGTGCATATGTAAAGCTTGTTTGTGGTTCTTGTGTTACGTCTCCCAGAATGTTTCTTGAATTTAAATCCTACTGGATGATTCTTAAATATTGAAATGTAATATAAATAGTTGTTTACCTGTCCTTTATGGAATCCTTCAAAACCGTCATTAACAGCAAACATTTTGTGTCCCTCGGAGATGCCCACTCTGACAGCAGAGCGCACGGCTGCGTTCATGCCCGCCGCGGGGGCGCCCACGTTCAACACAGCCACGTTAAAATTGCTCTGAATGGGGGATGAAGACATAACATCTCTTATTACGCTGACAAATATGTCAGTAAATTACATTTAGGTCATTTCTCGAGCATTTGCAAGTATGAGGCTTCAGCTATAGTATTGACTTATGTTCAGTTGTCTATAATAAATACAGCAAGAGTCCTGCTGGATATATATGTGGTCTGACGTGAAAAGTAAACTAAAATGGCAGTATTAATTTATATAACTAGCAGAAATGTCTATATATTTGAGGCTTGGTACTTCTTGTTTATCATCATGTTTTTGTTTTTACCACTCAATGCCTATTAAGAATTTAACAATGTTTCCAACCAGCCGTTGGCATTCATCAATCCGTTTTCCATTCCAATAGGCACAGGGTAATTTTCGTTGACTCGACACACAGCCCAGAGCAAGAGAGAATGATTATTGACTAAACACTTCTGGACAAGCAGCCCTTTGACTTTTCTGACTGTGATGCAGCAGCTTTTCCATTCAAGACTCCTGTTCTCTGGTCTACACAAGGCTTTTAGAAAAGCAACAGAAATCATACTATGCATCTCATCCAGGGGGTTGGGACTCACTAGAGGACCTCAGCAAAATTCCAAGGGGCCCCCAAAATAGCTTCAAATGATTTAAAACAAGACAAAACCATCTTTAAAGTAAGCTAAAACAGCTAAAAAAATCTTTTTTTATTACTATTATTTTAAGGCAAGACACCACACGTATTAAATGTTTTTGCTTTTTTAAATGTTATGATTAAATATGCAAATTATTTATTCTATTTAAATATGCACTAGTTTGCATAACATTCTAAAATAGAAATGGGAAAATTGTATGAAGCCAGGTTCAAAATCCAATATTTTTTATGGAACTTTTGATGCCAATTAAGAATCTTTATTTTTTTCTAGTTATTTCAAGCTCAAACATATTTTACTGGGAATAAAATTGTTGAGAAAAATAAAAATAAAAAATCATTGGTAATAAAAAGTGTAAACCTTGAAGAATAATCAGTTATTGAAATGTCTGGAATTATGTGATTTTCTTATTTCAATTATTTATAATTATTTAATTTAATTATGTTATGCTCCACACAGACTATTTATCAAATCTAAAGCTGCAGAAACTGCTTGTATTCAACCAAAAAAATGTATGTCAGCAGCATATTAACCATGTTTACACATCAATGAATATTCGAATTTCAGCAACTCTTTCTTCATCACTACAAAAAGTGGGCCCTTTAAGGATATCGTAACATTGAGATAATAATAGCTGGAGAATAGAGTTAGAAATAGCTATCCACAAGCAGAAATATTCACACAGGATGTGTGACAAGACTAATTAATCTTGGTTTCCTCAGGAAACATATGCTAGGGGTGGAATTCTGTCTCACAGCATGTACTGAGGGTTGTGAAAGCAAAGTCTGGTCCAGTCTGTTGACTGATGTCAGTCAACAGAGGTGTTTGAGATGGAGCAAAAGATCACCAGGCTAAAACAAACAGTATCCCTCTGAGGATGCAAAACTCACGTGAGGAAGTTCAGACTCTGGTTTGCGGTGAGCCAGCAGTTTGTAAGTCTTCAGGTTGTTTTCAAAGCTCCTGCATTTACACACAAACATATAAGTGTTATTCTATATTTAATAACATATGATATAGGGATGCACCGATATGGAAATTTTGGCTGAAACCAATAACCGATAATTCATTATATTTGGAAGCCAATAACCGATATATTGGCGATATATAGATATAAATCTAAATCTTGATATACATTTTTCTAAGTCTGATTTAAAAAAAACAAAAGGCAAAAAAAATACAGAGAGCAAGTGTTTGTTTGTTTTTTTTAACCCTTAACTGCAGAAAACAAGAAAACTGCAAGGAATATTTTCAATGAATATTTACTAAATGTAGACAACTTTGAACCAGTTAAAGTTTCCTTAACTTTTAAAATTAATTTTACATTCCTACGGCAAATTGTAATGCCAATCTCCTCTGTTTTTCAAGGCAAAAAACTCACACTTTAATAATTAGACCTAATTTTCTTATTGGGCCAATAACCATAACATTAAAAATGAACATTTATCGGCTTGATGACATTATGGCCGCTGAAATATTGTGCATCCCTAAAGTGTTATATTTGTAGTTATGCTTAAAATACTTACAACATACACTATTGTTCAAAATGTTTGGATATATTAAATTGATAAAAAGTGAGAGTAAAGGTCCTTGCACACTGAGTCCGTAATTTTCGTATGCATTTTTTCGTATTCGTCATCCTAAAAATTAGTCACGCACAGAAATCTTGCACACTGAGTAAATAATGAGTGCATAATAATTAATCCATTGTGAAAAAATTCGTAAAACAATACAAAATGCAGTCTTCAAGCAGTTAGGAAGATTATGTTGTCCTCTCTCTTTTTAAGAGAAAAAGAAAGAGGAAATATTGGGTCCATCCAATCCTGAGATTGCGTAGAGAGGAAGGAGAGTTCCACCTCCTTATCAAGGAGCTTTGGGATTATCCCGAGCGATTCAAAGTTTACTTCAGGATGCGTGGCTCAGTTTGAAGCTTTGCTAGCGATACTGGAGCCACATATTAAAAAGAAGACCACCAATATATGTGTATCATCATCTCAGTGCTTTGTGCTGCGAGACGAAGTGGATCAACTTGTCAGACGTCATTCTGGATTTTGCCGGTGGATCTGAAGTGTCAAAATACCTCTAAAAATACTTGCCACGGATGCGAAAAATGCAGAAAATTTAACCCGATCTGAATTTTTTTATGATGGAAGAAAGTTTCTGAGGCAGTGTGTAAACATGATTGACACAACGTGAGGTCATATTGACTTTTTAACGTGTGAAAATTTCGGACTCAAGTGTGCAAGGACCTTAAAGACTTTTAAATTGTTATATATATATATATTAAAAAAAACTATTTCAAGTAAATGTTGTTCTTTTGAGCTTTCTGTTCATCAAAGAATCCTAAAAAAGTATCACAGTTTCCATAAAAATATATGCAGCAACTGTTTTCAACATTGACAATAACAAGAAATGTTTCTTGAGGACCAAATCAGTATATTAGAATGATTTCTGAAGGATCATGTGACCCTGAATACCAAAGGTGGTGGCGAACTCGGGGGATTTCAACCTCAAAATCTTACCGACCCCAGACTTTAGAATTGTAGTCTACATGCCACTCATAGTCAAACTACAATCAAGCTACTGAAAGTAGTTAGCAACACTACAAGATACAAGCAAAATGTAGCAAAAGCACCTGCCACGTAGCCGTACGGCCTCTTCAAATTTTTTCTCATCCATGGCCTTCTGCACCTGCTGAGTCTACAAGACAAACAAAAGCACTTCCATTATAATGATTTTATGACATAAGATTTGTTGGGTTGAAAAAATGTTTATGAAGTGATGTAAATCATCCTGTCCAGACATATTTTTAATTTAATTAGATGTTATTAAATATTTAAATGTAAATAAATGCAATTAAATTCAGCTCATAGGGATGCAAATGCCGGAATGATTCATGAGTGCTGCAGTAATGCTATGTTCTCATTTCTCTGCTGAACTGCGTGAGTGTGATCTTTATTATCACAGCACTAAACCCGACGTGGCATCTGTCCAAGCCTTACCATCTGCACACACTCCATGAGGGGCAGCCGCACAGACTGGTTCCCACACAGAGACACCACGCAGGCTGGCGTGTTTGCAGTGGTCTCAAGCAGCGCCAGAACCGCCTCCACACCCATTCGACTGGCCTGACAACAAACACAAAAAAGCATTGCAATCTGTAGTGCTTCAGCCTGATCTAATGTAATCTTCACTTTATGCATAGAAATAGTTGCATATTCCATGTAAACAGAAAATGCCATTTTAAATCACCCTAGGGGTTTACATACTCTTCCCTGCACTGAGAATGCTTACACAATGTGTTCAATAAAGACATTCGGAAGGAAATATTGTTTGTGTGTTATTTGTTTAAGCAGACTGTGTTTGTTGTTGCTTATTCAAGGACAAGGGTTAATATACTTTTCCCAGCAACTGTAAGTGTTGTTTGTGTTAATCGACAGCGTGCCACAGAAGATGTTCATAAACATAATGTTGAAAATAAATGGACCACTTAGGAAAAACCTTGTCTTTCTGTTCCGGCATAATCCTTTTCTCAATTCCCCAGAGCACGTGCAGCGTGTGGACATCAAATCTGTTTATGTACTTAATGTAAGCCCTCCCCAACCCTCCTGTTTTTATCCCAAAGACTTTCTCACCAGAATCCTGTCAAATGCTGAGGGGGTCCCTCCTCTCTGGACGTGGCCCAGGATGGTCACACGCGTGTCGAAGCCCAGACGCTGAACCACCAGCTGTGGGAGTAATAAAGAAGATTTAGACCTGAATTCTAGGAATCAAGGGAATTTAGAGGTTTTAGGTCATATTTTGTCAACAAAACTTCTTGTCCATCATGCACGATAACATTTAATTCCAAATAAAGCAAATGTCTATGAGCATTTTGAATTTTAAGAACAAAATGTCTCCGTAATGTTTTTTAATCTCAGTAAAATATGAATTTAAAACCCAAAATTGAAATACGCCATTTACTCAGAACAAAAAATGAGTTATTCATAGCATCAATGTTCAAGCTGCTCTTTTCTAATCAATTAAGTCAACTGTGACCACACCATTTAAAAACAATAAAAAGATTTACTTATAGATTTACTTAAAGATTTACCAACTTAAATTTTGGTCTGTTCCTAACACAAAGCTATTGTATGGTTTATAGTCGTATGGACCAATTTTATGATACATTTTTGTTTTTGTTTGTTTTTTAGATGGCCCTTGATCACAATCCACTTTCATTGTATTTAAAGGGATAGTTCACCCAAAAAATTCTGTCATCATTTAATCACCCTCAATTTTTTCCAAACCTGTATGAATTTCTTTCTATACTAAAAAAAAAAATACTATGGAAGTAAATGGGATCAACTGTTTGGTTACTGACATTCTTTAAAATAACTTATTTTGTGTTCAGCAGAAGAAAGAAATTCATACAGGTTTGGAACAACTTAAGGGTGAGTAAATGATGACAGAATTGTCATTTTAGGTGAACTATCCCTTTAAGAGAGCTGTGTTAACATATAACATCTCCTTTGGCATTCTACTGAAAAAATAATGTCACATGAGACGTTAATGAGTAAATGATGCCATAAATTACATTTTCGGGTGAACTATTCCTTTATGTTTTGCTGAATTTTAATTTTATACAGTATAAAGTTATTTAATGATAAACCTTAGTTCAAGCACAGAAGACACATGCATTCAGCAGAAAGATTCACAAGAAAGCTGCAACACACATGCAGAGATTGAGAAATTTAGCATTTTAGCATTTAGCATGCTAGTCAGTAAATTATAACCCATTTTTTAGTGGTTAGTGTTAGAGACTGTGCTAAACATTGTAAATAATTCAACTCCTGTCGGAACTTTTGTCAGAGTGAGGAAATGTACTTCCGTTCCCTCTCAATAATCTGAACAAAGAAAACAAACGTTTCCACAAGCACGACTATAACTCGATTTTTACATTGACTGTCTGAAGAAAATGAAAAGAAAATCCTGTTAATTTCCCATATTTCTAAGATATTTTGTGCCAGGATAAGGCTTGGGTTCCGACACATGTGCAGTACATTACCCTCATGTCTCTATGATATTCTGGAAAGTTTAAGTTATTTTTTGTTGCAAGTGTATCATTCATGTCAGTTACACAAATAAAGTAGGACAAGATGTGCAATGAAGTTTAAAACTTAGGGATAGAGGTTTTTAAAAATAAAGTATGAGCAATACTAATAGTGGCGCTTACCTAATGTTTCTTGCAACACAAAGTATTCTAAAAAAAGAACAGATAAGACTGAACTGTAAAGCACTGGAAATGTGCATGCTCCTGCTTCAGGTAGCATTCAAAACACTTATGCACTGATGCCGTGCAGTAGTTAAGACATACAGTAAGTAGAGGATAGCCATAGCTGGTTATGTTCAGAGGTGACCACAAGTGCCTTACCAGAAAAGAGTGTGGGTGTGTTTAAGCAAACCACACAGGACAAAGCCAGAGAGGGAGGACATACAGAGCTCAGAGAGGTCGGGAATCAATGCAGGAGCTGGATCTCTATACACCTCATGTACTTACATTCTTTACATGTTCTGAGGTAATGGGCTGGTTGTTACGATCAATCGCACCTTCAGCTACTATTATGATATTCAGCCTTTTCATTCCTGCCCGTTTCTATGAGGGTAAGAGACACGTCACAAACTGATGACAAAAACAAAGCGAGAGATTCAAAAAGCTGGAATTCAGGCTGCAGAACTGGCTCATGAAGGAAATTGACACTTACTGGAACACCATTCCTAATGAAGCAACTTTTGCTCAAGAGCTAATTACAATTATGACAACAAGATTACCTACCCAGATCTTCAACCTCTACACCACATGACCCAGTTAAGGTGCATTCTCCCTGACAGCAATTCAATTGTTCACCAAGTCACTGTACTTTTGGTTGTGGACTCCAAATGGCTGTTCTGCTCTTCAAGGTCATTAAGTCACTATATGGTTGGTCGGCAAGTTGTTGTACTGTTGTTCAATGTCTACAAGTTGCTATATTGTTGTTCAATGTCCCAAAGTCGCTGTACTGTTGGTCAAGAAGTTGCTGTACTGTTGATCATGGTCACCAAGTCACAATACTTTTGGTTAAGGTTGCCAAGTCACTGTCAGTATGCTGTTGGCCGAGGTTTTCAATTTGATGTACCTTTGTTCATGGTCCCCAAGTGGCTGTTTGTTGGTCAAGGTCTGGAAATGTTTGCCAAATTGCTGTACATTTGGTTGAGGTCGCCAGTGCCCTGTACTCTTGGTCAAGGACTCCAAGTGGCTATACTGTTGTTCGAGGTATTTAAGTCACTCTATGGTTGGTTGGCGAGTTGCTGTACTGTTGGTCAACGTCAACAATTCGCTATACTGTTGTTCGAGGTCCTCAAATGGCTATGCTGTTGGTCAAATTTTAAAGTCAATATACAATTTAACGTAACTTTGTTTGAGGTCCTCAAGTGGCTTTGTTGTTGGTCAAGGTCTGGAATTGTTTGCCAAGTTGTTGTACATTTGGTTGAGGTTGCCAATGCTCTGTACTGTTGGTCAAGGACTCAAAGTGGCTGTATTGTTGATCATGTTCACCAAGTCGCTATTATTTTGATTAAGGTTGTCAAGTCACTGACTGTATGCTGTTGGCCGAGGTTTCCAATTTGATGTACCTTTGTTCGAGGTCCCCAAGTGGCTTTGTTGTTGGTCAAGGTTTGGAATTGTTTGCCAAGTTGTTGTACATTTGTTCGAGGCTGCCAATGCTCTGTACTGTTGGTCAAGGACTCCAAGTGGCTATACTTTTGCAGGTCTTTAAGTCATTATATGGTTGGTCAGCAAGTTGCTGTACTGTTGGTCAATGTCTACAATTCGCTATATTGTTGTCTGATGTCCCAATGTGGCTGTGCTGTTGGTCAAGGTCTTAAAGTCGCGTTACTGTTGATCGAGGTCCTCAAATGGCTATGGTCAAAGTCTTAAAGTCAATATACTGTTGGTCAGCAAGTTGCTGTACTGTGGATTGAGGTCACCAAGTCGCTATACTTTTGGTTAAGGCAGCCAAGTCACTGTCAGTATGCTGTTGGTTGAGGTTTTCAGTTTGATGTACCTTTGTTCAAGGTCCCCAAGTGGTTTGTTGCTGGTCAAGGTCTGGAATTGTTTGCCAAGTTGCTGTACTTGAGGTTGAGGTTGCCAATGCCCTGTACTGCTGGTCAAGGACTCTATGTGTCTGTACTGTTGTTCAAGGTCTTTAAGTCACTCTATGGTTGGTCGGCAAGTTGCTGTACTGTTGGTCAATGTCTACAATTCATTATATTGTTGTCCAAGGTCCTCAAATGGCTATGCTGTTGGTCAAGATCTTAAAGTCAATATACTGTTGGTCAGCAAGTTGCTGTCCTGTGGATTGAGGTCAGCAAGTCACTGTCCGTACACTGTTGGTCGAGGTTTCAAAGTTGCTATACATTTGTTCGAGGTCCTAACATGACTGTGTTGTTGGTCAAGGTCTGGAATTGTTCGCCAAGTTGCTGTACTTTTGGTTGAGGTCGCCAATGCCCTGTACTGCTGGTCGAGGACTCCAAGTGGCTGCACTCTTGTTCAAGGTCTTTAAGTAACTATAAGGATGGTCGGAAAGTTGCAGTACAGTTGGTCAATGTCTACAATTCGCTATATTGTTGTCTGATGTCCCAAAGTGGCTGTGCTGTTGGTCAAGGTCTTAAAGTAGCTATACTGTTGATCGAGAAGTTGCTGTACTGTTGATCATGGTCACCAAGTACCGTTGGTTGAGATCTCCAAGTGGCTGTCCATATAATGTTGGTTGATATAATGTTGGTCGAGGTCACCAAGTTGCTTTTGGTCAATGTCTACAAGTAGCTATATTGTTGTTTGATGTCTCTAGGTGTCTGTGTTGTTGGCCTTAGAGGCCTTAAAGTCACTATTTGTTTGGTCTGAAAAGTCCCTTTACTGTTGATCATGGTCACCAAGTCGCTATACTTTTTGTTGGTCAAGGTTTCGAAGTCTCTATACCAGGGATGGCCAACGTCAGTCCTGGAGATCCATAGTCCTGCAGGGTTTTGCTCCAACCCTAATCAAACACACCTGAACAAGCTAATCGAGGTCTTAAGGGTTACTAGAAAGCTACAGGCAGGTGAGATTTTATCAAGGTTGAAACAAAACTCTGCAGAATTGTGGCTCTCCAGGACCGGCGTTGACCACACTTGCTCTATACTGTTGTTCGCAGACTTCACAGGGCTAATGTTTTTGGTCAAGGTCTTAAAGTTAATATACTGTTGATCGGCAAGTTGCTGTACTGTCAGTTGAGGTCACCAAGTCACTGGTCATATACTGTTGGTGTACTGCTGATTGAAGTCGCTGTACCTTTGGTAAAAGTTTTCAAGTCACTGTACTTTTTGTCAAGGCCAGCAAGACAAGTGGACTGCTTTTTCAACTGCTTTACGCAAATTGCTGTCAGTGTGAAAACCCTTGTACACAGTGTAGCATGTAGTAGAATTTGTAGCATGTTTTTGCAGCAAATCTTTGCATCTTTTTTTGAGTTTTATTAGAGATGGGCAACTCCAGTTCTAGAAGATTCCAGATTTTTGCTCTCTCCCTTTGAAAACATTCAGTACTCACATCCTTGACTATACTAGAAGTAATAGCTTTTCCATGTCTGTCAATGGCTCCTTCAGCGACTATGATTATGTTCAACCTTGAACCTCTGGATCGAGTCTGGGGCGGTGAACACATTTGTTCCACAAAAACATAGCATGTTACAAAAATAATATGCTCAAATAAACAATACATTTTGGGGCAAGAGGAAAAATGATTAATTTTACACAGATGACTCTGGGATAAATACCTTATTTAATCTGTAAATGTGTATGTATAACCAATCTTGAAGAGTAGTGATGTGCTAACTTACTATTGTTTTCAAGCAGTGTGTCTGTTTACTTAACTGAGCAAGCTACGTCTCTAACAAGTAGTGATGGAAAGCTATAAATTCCAGTGAACATTCTACTTTATCATAAGTGAAGCTTAACTGTAGCTAATCTAATTTACTTAATAAGCTACCGTTTTAGAGTCACTTCCCCAACACCGTGTACAACCACAAGTGGACAATTTTCCAGGTAAAAACTAGTAAGAATTAATCTGAATGAAAATGTGAGCACTTATAACATAAGAAGTATATAAAGTGTGTGCTGCATGTAGATTTAGTGAGAAGTGATGTATTTTTGTTTTACCGCAGAGAGTTTTTCACACATTTTCTCTTCCCAGCCATCCTCAGGGGGCATTTCAGGAATCAACACCCAGTCAGCTCCACATGCCAGGGCACTCACCAATGCCAGATAGCTTCATACACAAGTGCATACAGATATATAGAATACAGTGTCTGATTTGACAGTAGACAGCATCATTTCACCATCAAGCACAAAAACCATGTCATTAATATGTTTTTGGCCAAATCCAGGCCAAAATAGCTGGTGATGATATGTAATAATCTTACCCACAATGCCTGCCCATCACCTCCAGCACAAATGTCCTCTGGTGACTGTAATCCACAAAAAAAATTGATTAGCCAATAAATGGGAATCATTCAAAAATAGGCATATTATTTCACAAAAAAACATCTGGTACATCTGGTAACTTTTGAAATGTTCTGCTTTGTTATGGACTGTTACAGTACCTCTGAGCTGTAGTCATGATCGCATCCACTACCTCGATGATTCTGTGAAGGGCTGAGTCTGTTCCTATTGTCATGTCGGTGCCACAGAAGTCATTGTCAATAGAGCCCACCATGCCCACAATGTGAAGAGCAGAGTATTTCTGAGACGCCTCCTCATCAATCAAACCTACAATAAAAAAAATAATAAAACAAAACAGCAATGTAAATGTCTGCTTATAAGATCAAATTCTCTGTCAGATCTCTATCTGCTCTGTTTGATCTTTATTTGTTGGCTAATTTAAGCCTAATTGAAATCATAAAAAGTTATTGACTGATATTTCAAAAGGTTTTAAAATGCTAAAATGCTTTGTATGTACATTTGTATGTAAAACAAACAACACCCTCAATAAACTTTTTTTTTTTACTATTGTGTCGTCTGCAGGTCATACCTTGCTCGACCAGCTCTGCCAGCAGGCCGCTCCACTCCTTTCTGAAGAGATTGGCCCCAGTCAAGCTGCCGTCTCCTCCAATCACACACAGGTTGGTGATGCCCCTCTGCACCAGGTTATGAGCCGCCTTCAGACGACCCTCGTGCGAGCGGAAATCTTTGCATCGTGCGCTGCCGATAACAGTGCCGCCCTGAAACACAATTACACAAAATCTGAACCCCTGTAAACATGTGAATGAAAAGGTATTGGCCCATTATTTGGTGTTTGCTGAATGGTCAAAGCACCCTGTGACATTTACATGCATCAATTTCTCCTTGTGAGATCATGGGTGGTCACGATAGCAGGGTCTCTGCTGGGTTT
Organism: Anabarilius grahami; assembly: GCA_003731715.1. Taxonomy (NCBI): domain Eukaryota; kingdom Metazoa; phylum Chordata; class Actinopteri; order Cypriniformes; family Xenocyprididae; genus Anabarilius; species Anabarilius grahami. Next base: position 3,126,139 of record RJVU01068486.1, read on the forward strand.
TAAAATCAAATTTAAGGTTTTTAAGACTTTTTTAAGACTTATTAAATTAATAACATATGGGTAAGGTAGGGCAATGTCTATATTAACATCCTAAACCATAAAATGACTGTAAATATGATGATTTTAATAATGCAAATTCAAATACTAGTTTTGACAAAGCCAAAAACTTTTATAAAATGATAAACCTCACATTCCAAACTACTTTTTTAAGAAAAGGAATCAAAGTCAACATTATAATTATAATTATCTAGCCAGCAGCCATATCAACCTGTAGCCCAAGACTGGTTGCCCACTGAAGCTAAGCAGGGCTGAGCCTGGTTAGTACCTGGATGGGAGACCTCCTGGGAAAACTAGGTTGCTGCTGGAAGAGGTGTTAGTGAGGCCAGCAGGGGGTGCTGGGTCTGTGTGGGTCCTAATGCCCCAGTATAGTGATGGGGACACTATACTGTCAAAAAGCACCGTCCTTCGGATGAGACGTTAAACCGAGGTCCTGACTCTCTGTGGTCATTAAAAATCCCAGGATGTCCTTTGAAAAAATGTGCCCATTGGCCTCTGTCCAACATGGCCTCCTAATCATCCCCATACACTGATTGGTTCATCACTCTTTCTCCTCTCCACCAATAAGCTGGTGTGTGGTGGGCGTTCTGGCGCAATATGGCTGCCGTCACATCATCCAGGTGGATGCTGCACATTGGTGGTGGTTGAGGAGATTCCCCCTTCAATATGAAAAGCGCTATATAAATGTAAAAATGTATGTATGCATGTAGTTCAGGGATGAAACTCTAGAGTGCGCAGGTTGATAGGTCTTTTCCATGCAATCTTCAAGCAATCACATCATTACTGCCTGACACAAGCTGACTGGCCTCAGCTGATCCTGCAGCCAATGAGATTGCTTGCTCAACATTTAAACTGGTTCATTGTTTGCTGTAAGCTAGTCCTGCGGCGCGTTATCAGAGTTCCTCTAAAACCCTCCACCTGCCTAGATCTGCTATGGGATTTATGTATGCCTATTTATGCAGCAGCAGCTTATCTTACATGCTCACAGCAGCATGTCTGTGTATCTATTAGCAGTTGCAAGTCCATACATTCAGCACCAATAATCAACAGCAGCAGCAGCAGCATGGCATCATTTAAAATATATGATTATATTATATATATATACCTTGTTTATGTACATGAACTTCTATGGGTAGATTTTCACGTTGGTCTGAACTAAAACAGCAGACAGGCTGAATGAAAATGTAAATCCACTCTCTGACAGTAGGTGGTGCTGGTAACCCGTTTACAAAGCAACAACGTTTATTAGAACGAGGCAAATAGTTTGCATCTATGATATAAACACCATAAGGTAAACATTGTCATAATTCATCAAGAGTTGATCATAAGCAATCGCTTGGCATAAATGCAAGGTATTAATTGATTGTGAACTGCTCTGAAACCGCCAGCCTGTAGAATGCGCAACAGCGCTGCATTTTTACTTTGAATCATGCATCGCTAACATTTAACATTTAAGTTTAATAATCAATCTCATTAAGCTTTATTGTGATTCCTGTTGTCCTATCCCCAAATACCTCTTGAAATCATAATTAAGACTTTTCTTAAATCATTTAAGATATTTGAGACTTTTATATGGCCTTAAATTCAATCAAACTCATGGGGACCATGAATATTAACTGGTAACCTTGTGACAGTACGGGCAGAGGTATGTGCTTTGAGGGGCCGTATAAATCTCATCACACTCACCACTTGCAGCATGCTGGACACACTCTCCCATGACGCCTCCTTGATGTTGTCGCCTCCATCCACCATACCCTGATAACCCTGTAAGAGACACACACAAACACAGTTAAAATCCCTCCTCCTCCTATCCTTCAATGACCTCTTAGTCACCAGAAATGAATTCAATTCTCCAGGTAATCATATGAACCAGCTTACTGAGATTGGCAAGCAATGTTCTGGCTTGGCAAAGACTGTGTTTACAAAATGTCTCTACATGGCACGATCTTGATATTAAAGGTGATGTGTGTCATTTCTTCATCATTAGCAGCACTTGCAAATGCTTGCCTTAGCAAACGATTTACCAAATAACACACTTCACCTTTAAGAATGAGGGTGGAATCAGGAGAAAATGGATGTGTGGGTTTCTTCACTAAAGCCGTTGCATAAGAGCACAGTGGGCGAATATATTTGGCCTATCACAGCCAGACATCTCGGGGTTTACATGCCATGTGATGCTAATGGAAAAATCATGTTTATATGAGGCCAGATATATGAGCCTTCAATTCAAAACAGTTCTGCTATGACAATAACTCAGAAGTAGATTCATATTATTTATAATCCATGACTAAAAAGGCTATGTGTATTCATAATACGTCTTGAGTAGTAACATTTTTATATTGGCAATACATGATTGGCCATTTGGAAAGGGTGAACGGCAACATTGAGAGCCATTAGACTCATATGTTATACAGCACTGACATAGACACCAGTTTGTCTTATTAATGTTTACACATCAATATAAATATATACAGCTTGTAAAGACATACCAGTCTTCTAGTATCATCTGAATTCTGTATGAATTAACTTGAGACAGACCTCATGAACGAAGTACACTTTGGCTCCTACATAGATTCCCATACGGACAACAGCCCGGACAGCAGCATTCATCCCTGGATGAAGAGAAACACCAGACAAATCAATTTATAGAGTGATATCTATAGCATAATACTGGGAAAACAGGTTAGAACTGAGGATTTGCACTTGATATTGTATTTTGAGGATTATTGGAATGTTGATGTGCAGCATATTATAAAAACTTGCACTCCTCTCTGAAGGCATTTTCTGACATATTTGGTCAACGGTTACTTCAAAATTAAAGTACCTCTCTGTGTGAACAATGGGTTAGAAATATAGCATTCAATCTCAGTACAGTCCTTCTGTATGCTAGAATGATGTTCATAACATAAAAAAAAAAAAAAAAAAAAGTTAAATATGGTTTAATATCATTTGCTACATTTGCTCACTGAAATCTGTTATTAGGCAACACATTACAACTGACTGGGAAGAAATTAGTAAGAAAGAACTACTGTGAAAAGCAGAACAGCTCAATTTCTTAAAAATAAAAACAGATAAATATTGTAGGTGATTAAATTTCAGCAGATTCAAGACAGAATTGGTACTGAATCGACAGTAACCCAAAAAATAAATGAATTCACTCGACTTTATGACTTTTTTTCTTCTGCAAAATACAGAAAAAGAGAAAACGTGAAAATTGATTTCCGTGCTCTTTCCATGTAAATTTAAGAAACTGGAGCTTTCAAGCTTCAAAAAGGAGGCAAAAGCACCATAACATCAGTCCATAAGACTCATGCACTATATATCCCTAGTCCCTTTATGTGACAAACAAGCTGTCATTCATGTCATTATTCACTGATTATCTTCATGCTCGGACGTGAACGCTTAGCATTTGCATACAGCCAAATGTGCAGCCTTTTAAAGTATAGTCAATCTGATAGTGTGCGCGAAACACAGGCGCTCGAAACGTGCGCACTAGAAAGTTTCATATTTGTCCAGTGTCTATGCCATTTCCCACCAGATGTTATTGTAGATAAGAAGTTCTTTATACTCATTTGAACTAGAGTTTAAGTGAGTATTAAGGAGTTTTCAAACTAATTAATTAAAATGATTTGATAAAAATAAAAAATTGAATAAAATACATCTAACTTCTTACAGTACAGTTCTACAGTGGAAAAAACACAACGTAATACGAACTAAATTTATTTTTCACAGTATTTCACAGTATTAACTGGGTCTTAATAGATGAAAATAAATATATAGCTGTCTTTTAAATGTTAGGAAGGGGGTTGCTTGCATGTGGATGATCGTATTTGGGGGTCTGTGATAAAAGATTGAATAGCCCTCCCCTAGTAAGAACCGAAGTATACATTAGATTTTGCAAGGAAAACAATCTTCATTTCATATGTTTTCCCCTTTATTTTGTGTTCTGTGGGCGAAATGAAATCATATGGGAAGAACAATGCTTGATGGTTTAGGTGCTCAACAGTCTCTCTGTTATGCTCGTTTGTGTTCCTCCTACAATGTAAGTCTTTGGGATTTCAACCTGTTTCATTGTTCGCCAGACAAAATATTAAGATTGATGTCAGAAGAGAGTTCTAGCTGCCCTACAGGTGCTGAAAAACTCAAATCAATGACTGAAGGCGTCAGTGTCACCATGAGCTCAATCTTTTGAGTCCGTCACTGTCAGTTTATCTAAACAGACAAAGAATGCAGTCCTGATATGTATGTCCTGCAGCTGCTTTAAAGATCTAAAGTGTCAACGAGTGAATTCATCTATAACATTTACTGAGTGACTGAGAAACATGCAGCTATACAAGCCACTGAACTGACTAATACTGCATGTAAGTTACATCAGATCAGAGTCACTACAGAAGTGACACATGGCATCTATGGTGACTCATTAACTACTATGAAATTATATGTGCATTTTTCCACACAGTAACTTTCAAAACAAGAACATTTGCATTTCTCATATGAGCTGCAGTGAAGTCCCTTTAGCACTTCAGCATACTTCTAAAAAGAGTACTTATTACAGAAATAATGTGCTTACAAATAATACACTTAAAGGGTTAGTTCACCCAAAAATGAAAATAATGTCATTTATTACTCACCCTCATGCCGTTCCACACCCGTAAGACCTTCGTTCATCTTCAGAACACAAATTAAGATATTTTTGTTGTTCAATATTAATATTATAAAGCGACGAGAATATTTTAGGTGCGCCAAAAAAACAAAATAATGACTTATATAGTGATGGCCGATTTCAAAACACTGCTTCAGGAAGCTTCGGAGCGTTATGAATCAGCGTGTCGAATCACATAATATATAATATTAATATTGAACCACTGTACTCACATGAACTGATTTAAATATGTTTTTAGTACATTAATGGATCTTGAGAGAGGAAATGTCACTGCTGGCTATGGAGGCCTCACTGAGCCATCGGATTTCAACAAAAATATCTTAATTTGTGTTCCGAAGATTAACGAAGGTCTTACGGGTGTGGAACAGCATGAGGGTGAGAAATAAATGACAGAATTTTCATTCATGGGTGAACTAACCCTTTAAGTTTAAATTGAATGTAATGTTTTCAGACACATAAATGCATATTAATAGCAATTAAATAAACATGTATTATAGTTTAAATTTATATTCAACTCAATTAGCTGAACTTTAGAGTGTTTCAACCAACTTAAATATGACTTGTTTATATGTAATTTCATAATTACTTTACTGAATTGTGAATAAGTTACAGCGTAACCTATATCCACATGTTCTGACAAATATTTATGCTAAACTAAAATATACTTCACTGTCATTTCTAATGGAACTTGTAAGTCATATAGATTAGATAGATAGATAGATAGATAGATAGATAGATAGATAGATAGATAGATAGATAGATAGATACTTTTCATGTGCTTTATTATGTTACATGAAAATAAGCGTATTTATTAAACCATAACAGCAAAAAATTAAATCATGACTTAAAAAAACTATTAGCCAACAAAGTGCTCTTTTTAAAAGTCTACTTAAGTGTGTTAAGAAACATCATGACACTGTACTCTCTTTAAGTAGGGGAGAGAGGGGTAAGTTGTCACATGGGTAAGTTGTCACACTCTTCATAACTCCAAAACTAGAGGCTCTATCTCAAAAATCAAATAGCCACTTTGTGTGATTTCTTCTTCTAGTGTCAACTTCCTGTTCACACGTGGTCAAGATCGCTCTAATCTGAGGTTAGCACAATTTTCTTATCTTTTGGCTTAAAAAGTAAAACATTTGCACTTTAAATTTTATGCAAATACAACTTTGTTAGGTATTGAATAAGTTTTTGGTGTGATAAAATAGAGATAATATAGCATAATACAATGTGTTGTCCTGTACAATTAAAATCATATGCATGTAGTAGGCCTTCATGTGCTAGAAAACATGGTAAGCATGGGACCTGGGTCTAAATAGGTTTTGCTGCGTGTACAGATATTTGAATCACAAAGCGTGTGTGTATTAGAGCTGCACGATTAATCATATCGCAATCGCAATCGCGATGTCAAGCTTGTGCGATTATATGACGCAAAATGCTGCGATTTTATGAAATAAAATAATAATAATAATTTAATAAATAAATAAATACATGTGTGGACACGACAACCCATTCTCTGAGAGCTGTTTGCCCAATTTATACACCGCTAATAAAAAGAAGAGCAGTCAGTTTCAGTTTAGGCAGTGGCACGTGTGGCGCGCATGGTCATGTCACGACTTTTCCCGGTGTGCAGCGCAGAGAACGCGTAAAGATGGACGCGGAGCAAACGGTCACTGAACTGGTGGCAAGAAAAAACGCTACCTCTGTTATATGGCGCTATTTTGGCTATAAGATTATAAACCCAGATTAGTTGTGGTTAAACGGATCGTTGTTGATCCGTGATCNAGAGGGGTAAGTTGTCACATGGGTAAGTTGTCACACTCTTCATAACTCCAAAACTAGAGGCTCTATCTCAAAAATCAAATAGCCACTTTGTGTGATTTCTTCTTCTATTGTCAACTTCCTGTTCACACGTGGTCAAGATCGCTCTAATCTGAGGTTAGCACAATTTTCTTATCTTTTGGCTTAAAAAGTAAAACATTTGCACTTATGCAAATACAACTTTGTTAGGTATTGAAGAAGTTTTTGGTGTGATAAAATAGAGATAATATAGCATAATACAATGTGTTGTACTTTACAATTAAAATCATATGCATGTAGTAGGCCTTCATGTGCTAGAAAACATGGTAAGCATGGGACCTGGGTCTAAATAGGTTTTGCTGCGCGTACAGATATTTGAATCACAAAGCGTGTGTGTATGTGAATTGAAGATTCTATTTTAAGCTTGAAGAAAGGGAAAAATATGGTCAAATAACTTGGCCCCAGATCACATCACATAGTATAAATATGAGCCCAAAAGGGTGGGCAGACAGCTGTGTTAGCTGCAGATATAACAAGCTCCGCTTGTAATAAAGCGTGTATACTGAATCAAAGATTGAGAAGTGATTTGTTTTTATAAAAAGAAGAAACCACAACAGTATCAATGTTAAAAATTATAATTTTGCACAACATAGAGGAGACAATAACGTGTATTTTGATACTTTAGCTGACATGCTATGTTGAGCGAACCTTGAGATTTAGCCAACATTAGCACACATGTCAGTTTGGGGCAAGTTGTCTCAATGACTTTGGGGCAAGTCTTCACATGTGACAACTTGCCCCAGTACAAATAAACACAAAGAACATGCTCAAAAAAGAGGTTCAACATGTTAAGTCAGTTATGTTCAGAGATTAAACATGTTAAGTTAAGCGAGTTATCTGCAGTATTCCATTCAGTTATCATGGATCTATGTGCAAGCCAGAGAAAATTTGAGTTTAAAGTTCAAAGTAAAGTGGTCTTGCCACTTAATGTGTTTGGATTTAAATAATTGTTTTCCAAATTCTCTAGGCATGATTGTTTATATTTCCAGTTCTGGTTTGAATTTAAAAATTAAAATCAATAATAACAATTAAGTAGTTGTGTTCTTATTTTTAGATAATCTAGTGTGAAAACTTATCCGCCGATGGGGCAAATTGTCACAATTGCACATTCTCTATTCAACAGTCTACAACTCCGAAATGAGATAAGACATGAAAATGTAATGAATACAACATATGTGCCCAAGACTTCCTTCTTTCATTTGGTATGACATTTATACCATTGTGATGTATGGTGCTCAGTAAATGTTAGACGGTGTGAAAAGTGTGACAACTTACCCCGCTCTCCCCTACACCTATTTAATTATATGAAGTGCAGTTACTTAAAATATACTTTTAAGATTTGAGGTACAAGAGCACATTCAATATAATTAAGCACACTCCTCTTTCAGGAGTGCCTGAAATGGTCTCATAAACTAGATTGGCATTTCTAAAGAAACTAACAATCTTTGCAAGGTGGTTATAAAAGTCAACACTAACCGCTTTATTATTATTTTAACATGACTGAATCATCCTGACTAGACTGGGTTACACAAAAGTCATTGTAAAGGTCGAATCAGGTAGAAACATCCTCTTATGGTACAATTCTTACAGCAAAGATATGATGTTTTACATGACTGAGCGAAACGTGACTTCGGTTTATGAGGCAGTGCGCGTTGGTCACATGACTCCTGTGACGTATCTCGCTCACCCTCACGTACGCATCCTGTAAACACGCTACAAGTCACCTGAAATCACCTCTTCTTTACAAAATCGCTTAATGAAGAAACAAACATGACTTTATAAAAAGCATCCGCACGCGATGAACATGCGACTGTGAAAAGCGCGGCAACTTCCTGGTTGAAGACGCAAAATCTTCACATCGATGATTGACAGACAGAAAAGCGCTGACGTGAGGTAAAAGACGTGGTGATTATTAATATTAAGCAAACATAAGCTAGCATAAGAATCTTTTAGGCTCGATGGTGGCAGTGAAGACGTGATCTTCGTGAAGGTCACATGATTCCGCAATGCAGTGACATTTAAAATCTGACCGTTATATGACAGAAACGAAGCTTAACTGTCATCCATAATGTGGCGGGAGGAGCCGAAATGTATGTACGCTTCATCACCATCATCTCAACCTGCATTTCTACTAATATTAACCAGTTTGAACCATAAACTGTACTAAATAAAGATCTGAACAGCCAGCTGTGGTGAATCTGATGACAGACACTACGAAACGTCAACCACGTGACATTCAAACGTATCGCTACGCAAGATTTATGACCTTGTGATTATCTGATGGTTACATTTCCATCCCTTCAGACCCTCAAAGGCCTTTTCATCCATCCTAACGAGACGCAAATCTAAGTATGAGGTTCAAACAGTCCGTTTAACACTGATATCCTGTACAATATTCAGCTCTTTAATCGAATATAACACTGATAATCGAGTTATACAGATGTGTCGTACTGTACCTTGCGCATCTCCTCCGCTCGTCAGCACTGCTATGGCTTTCCCAGCGCCCGTCAGGTTCTCAAAGAACTTCTTATTGTCTGGCTGAGCCATTTTCCCTTTTAATATTTATAATATGTTAAAACTATAATTAATAAATTAAATTCTGTATGAAAGTGTGCCGGTTGGGGGACTCTATCCTCCCCTCTCCTCTTCTCTCTCCTGCGGTCTCCTCCTGCACGTCCTCTCCTCAACCTGCATCAACTGTCCCTGTGATTGACAGCATTCTCAGCCAATGGCTGATTAGATCACGCATTCTTGTCAGAATGTTGACCAATAGTAGACGCTCTCGGCGACGTTTCCGTGTATAGGAAGATGATGTAGGCGGGACGATAATTTTGCATTGGACAAATATGGTCCTGCTGCTACTACATCCGCTAACTGTGAACATTTAATTTACAGTAAGTTTATCTCTGGGAGATTTGCACTTATAATTGTGTTCACCGTACAATTAAATTAGAAAAGCTTTTAAACCGTTATTTATATAGTATGCTGTCGTCTGTTGGTTAGTATAACAAATGTTTAATGTTTTTAAAAGAAGTTTAGTCTGCTAACCAAGACTGCATTTATTTAATTAAAAATTAAAAACAGTAATATTGTGAAATATTAGTACAATTTAAAATAACTTTTCTATTTGAAATTTTTTTTAAATATAATTTATTCCTGTGATGGCAAAGCTGAATTTTCAGCATCATTACTCCAGTCTTCAGTGTCACATGATCCTTCAGAAATCATTCTAATATGCTGATCTGCTGCTCAAGAAACATTTAATGTGTACAAATGTACAAAATATTTGTGTACAATATTTTTTTTCAGGATTCTTTGATGAATAGAAAGTTCAAAAGAACAGTGTTTATCTGAAATCTAATCTTTTGTAACATTATAAATGTCTTTACTGTCACTTTTGATTGATTTAATGCATCCTTGCTGAATAAAAGTATTCATTTCTTTAATTTCTTTTCAAAAAAAATAAAAATAAAAATTATTACTGTCCCCAAACTTTTGAACGGTAGTGTATAATGCTACAGAAGCTTTGTATTTCAGATAAATGCTGTTCTTTTGAAGTTTTTATTCATCAAGGAATCCTGAAAAAAAAAACTGTTTTCAAGTTTTCAACATTGAAAATAATCATAAATGTTTATTGAGCAGCAAATCAGCATATTAGAATGATTTCTGAAG
>RJVU01068486.1:3137939-3169302 GCA_003731715.1 Anabarilius grahami
AATGTGTAGCTCTCATGAAATCCAAAATGAGCCAATATTTGGCATGACATTTCAAAATGTCTCACTTTCAACATTTGATATGTTATCTATATTCTATTGTGAATAAAATATAAGTTTATGAGATTTGTAAATTATTGCATTCCTTTTTTATTCACAACTTGTACAGTGTCCCAACTTTTTTGGAATCGGGTTTGTACTCGTGGCGCGCGCTGCATATTTCTTTATTATAGCTTAAATAAGGCGCAAAAGAAACTACGAGCATGCACCGTCGTTGTTCTGTTGTAAATTAAGTAATGCAATTACCAAACATGTGATTAAAGCTGCCTCAAAACTATGCATGCATGTATGTATTTGTTGACATGGTTTTAAAGCTATTGTTATCCAATTTGTTGGCCTTAAAACATCTTAAAATGCACATATGTACACCAGGGAAATATACATTTTCTCGGGGAAGCATGCCACCGAACCCCCCTAACAAACTACATGTTGTGACCTAGGTAATTATGAAACCCTGCGTATGGCCCTGCTTCTATTCTATCTAACGAAATCTGAGGTAAACGTGTAGGGTATTTGTCCATATGTGCGCACTTTGGGACTTAAAGTTTGTATGTGTATGCACTGTAATCAAAAATAAATGGAAGCAAACGCGATTGTGATTTGTGTCTTGTTATTCTATTCAAAAAAATCAATAACTACCGATTGATTTTGCATTCCTATCAGAAATTAAGTATTATTAGTTTCATTGTAAATAGTGCTGCAAGTATCAAATCTAATTTAATACTTCAAATCTCAAAGTTAAATCAGAAGGAAGATTTATTGTAAAAATGTTTCTGTAACAGCTGCCAAAAATAGTATATAACTCCACTGTGGTTTATGATTTATTTTCAAGGGGGGGAAAAAAACATCCCCCTGTTTTGTTTTTTTCAAAAATCGCACCCTGTATATATATATAAAATTGTTGGTTTAACTTAAAAAAGTAAGTTACCTGGTTGCCCTAAAATGTTGAGTTCATTAAAATTAGAAATTTGAGTTAATACAATGAAGCCAATTGATTTAATCAACAGAAACTCAAAATATTATTTTATCTGAACCACATTAATTATCTAAGTTGATTTGACAAAAATAAAAAAAATTTGTGATAACTCATGAAAATAATTTATATATATATTCCAATTCAAACACCATATATGGCATATATAATAATAATATGTAGTAAGAGAGATTTTATTCATGTTCTTTATTATGTTTGTTCAAGTACAGATCATATAGACATACAGTACTATGAAGACACATTTTAACAGTAAAAATAAATAATCTAGAATATACAAAGTACACAAGAATCTCACACAGCAACTGTCCATGGCTCAAAATATGAATTTGAAACATTTTGTGTATTACAATATGTGCATTTCATAACAATTTTATTGTAAAAAAAAAAATACATATATCAATCAAGCGTATCACACACAGCAATTATCTATTTATCTATTTACTCAACAGACTTTGAAACATTTTGTATTATGTACATTTCATAAAATATAGATATATTTTTTTTTAAATATGCATTAAAAGACATGCATAAAGTCTCTAACGACGCCTTCTGACGGAGCGTTTCTCCAGCCTCTGAAGAATCTCCCTCAGTTTTGAATTAATGATTTCCCATGCACAATGTGAGTGGGACTGAAAACAATAGAAATACATAGACATTTAGATAGACATTTAGATACGATAGTACGATAATACCATAGATAGATAGATAGATCTTACCTTTTTCTTAAGAAAAGCTTCTAATTTGTTGAAGCATGTGGTCACAGGTTCCTTTTCAACACTGTCAGAGTGATGAACCTACCAAAGAAATACAGACAACGTGATTATCATGTTGGCAATAAGCTATGTGACTGTATTATAACTTTTTGTGATTCTTACACAATTGCTCAGGGTATGACGGGTGTGATGAAGAGCCTCAATAAACGCCTGTGGTTTCGGATTCTCCCTGTACATTGTTTCTGCTTTCTTAACAATGTCGATCAGAAGGATTGTATTATGATCCACCTGTGAATAGCAAAACATTAATCTTTTTTGTACTCCTACAAAACACCTTTTATTAGCAGCATGCAGAAGGATTGCAGATGTACGAACCATATTGAGCAGGTGACGTGGATCACACAGACTGTCTTCTTCATAATCGAATGCACAATCGTGAGAAATCGCAGTGCCCTTTGAAAAGACAAAGCATATACGTTCAGTTCATGTTGCAAGTTTAACAGAAAATACACAGGGTAAATCAGAGTTATGTTGTATTAAGGACGCTCACCATTGAATTTAAAGACTGAATGAGATGTCCCCATTTTATGTCTCTTGTGCACTCCTTATGGGCTTGCAGCAGAGATATGAACATGCAAATGACGATGATTTGAATCCAGACCATATTTTCTGAAAGCATAGAAGGACGTTTGAGAATCTTAATCACCAGAAGAATCACATATACACCCACTCATGCAAAATTAATGTAAGATTTGTACTTAACATGAAATGAAAAGTTTGCTAAATTTCTCACCTTCTGTTGTTCTGCTTCAGGCAGTGGAGATGAGATGCTGTGAGATGCTGATGTGACATTGTGCTGTGCCTTTTATACCTTGAGAAACGACACCTGAACACCACACCTGTCAGTCAGGCTGGGTCAAAATGAAACGGGCCAAAAACACTGACCACACCTGTTAGGTAAGGTAAAAATGAAACGGGACATCTTTTTTTGGATGCCTAAATTCTGGTATTCCTTGAGGAAGTTCCTGTCAGTGTGAAAGTGTGGGGGTGTTTAACTGATACTGTGGGCGGCACTTCACAGCATCGTTGCAACTATTTTTCCACTAAATAAATATGATTTCTGTTATTTTAGATGGTTATTTATTTTTAATCAATCTTTTTATTTACTTACCCTCAAGCCATCCTAGGTCTATATGACTTACTATTTTCAGGCGAACACAATCGGAGATATATTTAAAAATATCCTTGCTCTTCCAAGCTTTATAATGGTAGTGAAGGTGGGGCCAGATTTTGAAGCCCCCCAAAAAATGAATACATGCATTATAAAAAATAATCCACACGGCTCCAGGTGGTTACTAAAGGCCTTCTGAAGCGAAGCGATGCATTTTTGTAAAAAAAATATCCATTTTTAAAACTATAAATTGAAATAACTAGCTTCCGCCAGACAATTGTATGCATACTGCACAAGTTGACTTGCTCCACAAGAGTAACCCGTGATGCGATGTATGACGCAGGATGTAGGAGTATCGTAAGCTTAGATGTCTTTGCGGTTCAAACTAATATGGCTGGTCAACAAACTCAAGCTCCTCTTCTCTTATATCATGTTCGTCATTGCATCATGCGTCGGGTCAGAGGTCACTCTTCCGCCACAAAATCGATGCGTACGGTCGTCTGCCGGAAGCTAGTTATTATAGTTAAAGTTTAAATATAGATATTTTTCTTACAAAAACCCATCGCTTCATTTCAGAAGACCTTTATTAACCCCCTGAAGCCATTTGGATTATATTTGATGGATGGATGAATTTATTTAGGGCTTCAAAACACGCCCCCCGTTCACCACCATTATAAAGCTCGGAATAGCCAGGATATTTTTTAAATATATCTCCGAATGTGTTCGACTGAAAGTAGAAAGTCATATACACCTAGGATGGCTTGAGGATGAGTAAATCATGGGCTACTTTTCATTTTTGGGTGAACAAACCGTTTAATATCTGCTAACGCTTTATTCTGATGCTCCCCAACAGACCCGAACCTGACAGTCTACTAATACTCAACTAATACTCTAATGAGAGTTAGTTGACATGTAGGTGCAATGCTATTTATAGTCAACAGAATGTCCATCAAAATAATGGGTAAGCAACATTTTAAACAATATTCATAAAACTTAAGATACATTATCCAAATTTTTTGTTGGAAAGGCGGAAATGTAAACATGTAAATGCATTAGGCAGATGCATGCACATTTATGAAATGTATAGTTTTGATTTATCAAGTGTAGTTGAACTTAATTCAGTTATTTTGATAGTAATTACATAATTACTAACAATGATCGCACATAGTGAGTACGAGAAGCTGAGACGTATTACGAGAAAAGTCACCCAGGTGTAACGGCAAAGCATTATTTTATCAGAATTTTAAGATGCATTGTTCTGTTGCGATTGACGTCATTTAATTTCCCTCCGGCACTGAAGGTTCCCTGCTCATGTCAACCGTGTGACGCGTTATGGTGAAAGTTGGAAGGCCTGTAGCTGGAAATGAAAGTGAAAGTGCTCTCACTGTTCATGCTGACACAAGAGAATCACTTTAGTGGAACTGAACAGCAGTTGGTGGAGATGCATATACTGCACATTTTCCTCTTAATGGCCTCTTACAACATGCAGCGAAACATAGGCAAAGCAATGTGAAAAACGTTCATTTATTACAAAGATTGTCACTAAACATTGTTTTGCACAATCAAATCTTGCACAAATTGTTTTAGGAAAAACTTGAAATTTGAAAAGTGTTATTTCCAGGCCAAATCATAGAAAAATCAATAAAATCATTAAAAACAAATCTTGGGAAAGTTATGGAAATTTTTATATTAAATAAAAATGCAACATTTTAAATAAATAAAATGTATATATTTAAATATAAATTCATGAATGACTGGAAAGTCAAAGAAATTTAGCAGTCAAACGGTGTGGAATCCCTGTTTGAACCTCCACTAAACCATTGTTTACTTGAAACGTATGTAACTATTTGCCTGGAAATTGTGACGATTCACTGATCCGAAGCTCCATTATTGGAAAAGAAAACTGAAATCCAGTGAAGAAAAACAGGCTCTTCCGCGCAGAAGACACCACTATATGAAATAAAGCCTGTCCCAACATGCACTGCGCAGCACCTTTCTTGGAAACCAGGTAGAAACATTGTATCTATTCATTAATCTACCCCGCTGATGCAATTTTGACAGCAAAATGCAGTTTAGAATGTGGAAAGTACATGTGTCCTCAACAATGGTGCTTGTTGAGGAGAAGGTGTGAAATTACTGCAATCATACTAACATCAGCAACCACCAATACATAGAAACACCCTTGCAACAATAAAAACACTCAGAACAACTTTGCAACTGCATTTTTGCACAAACGAATCGGAAAAAGCTCCAGCACTCTACAAATCTGATCTGAAACAGTTATCTGAGTAACACCTTGACTGTATTGATCTTCAGCTGTGCTTGGTCAGGATGACTTTTATCCCTCATGTTATCAGTAGTTGTGTCCAGAGGCAATTTATTTATTTAGAAGAGGCATCAACGATAAGAAATAAATGAATCTTTCCTTTAGATCTGGTTTTCACCATTTAGATAAGTGATTCTAAACTTTACTGGCTCCAAAGCCCCCCACTGACCACAACAATATTCAAAGGCATTTATACAAATTAGGAGTGTCCACACTGTAAAAATACAACTTTCAAAATGTTCTTCTAAAAAAAGTAGCTGAACAAAGATGATTTAGTAGGAGTGAACTAAACAAATATACTCTAAACATGGCGCTAACAAAAGTTGCTTTGTTGACCTTTCTTAGATTAAGTATTTGTCAAAATATGTCCAAAGTGAGTTATCTGAACAAACAATTTTACATTGAACAATGTAGTGCCATTTCCCAGCATGCATTGCAGCTTGAAAAAATTGTGGTAAGTTACTATTATTTAAAAAAAGAGGATTGCTTTGCATTTACTGCCTTAATTTATGCTGCTGCTGTTGTCACTGTTAGCTGTCATTTTGTCAGAGGTGTAAAAAGTGCTTGAAAACCATACTTGAGTAAAAGTACTGATACCTTACATCAAAAATGACTCCACTACAAGTTACAAGTAACCAATTCCAATACGACTTGAGTAAAAGTCTTAATCTGATTTTAACAGTACTTAAGTTTTTTACTCATGCTGAATGTAGGCTCAGAGATGCACTAGTCCTGAGAGACTGCCAGTGAAAATAAACGATTTGTAAGATGAGAAATCAAGTTTATTTTCTAAAATCAAAATAAAACTGAACACCTCAATGTTGCAATAAATCAAGGTCGACACAAAAACCTTATAAACGTCTACAAACTCTCAAGTCTCAGTTAAGCTCAAGTGCACAGAAAGGCCATGAGTAAACCAATATCCGTCAAAAAGGTCTTGTCAATATAGCGGATAAATAAAATAATGTTAAGTAGAATTGAATAGTCAAAGTCTACTGTATGTGCTGGTTTGAGCCTCATCACCAGCTGCAGTCATTTCCTCATCTAATAAATCAAACATCTGCGATCATAAACTACCTGCTAATGCACTCACATTCACGTATATAGCCTTGCTGACAAGTTTGGGGGAGTAAAGGCAAAACACACAAGATATAGTACCTTCAATGACCTTAGATGGCGATATCGCTTCTTTATATCAGAAAGAAAATGCTGCAGAAAAAGTTAGCTGCCATGAAAAATGTAATTTGTAATTGCATTATTAAATCACAAATGTAGTGGAGTAAAAAGTACATTTACTTGCTCAAAAATGTTGTCAAGTAGAGAGTAAAAGTGGCCAATATCTTTGATACTCAGTACAACTACAAAGTAGCCAAAAAGATACTTAGGCACAGTCACTAATTACATTTACTCAAGTACTTTACACCTCTGCATTTTGTATGCAATATATTTGCCTATTGGGGTAAAATGTTTGCTTCTATATTTAAGAGTATAATAATAATAAATCTGTCACAAACAGAAGGCAGACAAGGCCAGTACAAAATTAAACAGTATTTCTGGCAAGCAGGCAAAGCTGAGCGGCAATGCAGAACAGGTAAGATATGAGACTGAAGATAGATATTCTGAAGGTTTAGCTGGTTTTAAAGCAGTTTTCTCTGTGCAGGAGAGCGGTGAGGGTGACAGGCGAACTGAAGATCCAGGCAGGTGACAAAAGGGGAACAGAAGACGGCATCAACAGCTTGTGTTGTGGAGCTTGTCATTGACCAGACCGTGAGGAGAAGGGAACGGTGGTATTTGAAGGCAGTGTTGAGGGTGCACAGGTGATCTGTGATCAGGAGGTGATCTGTGGCAGGTGTAGATCAGGAGGGATGCTGGGAAGTGTAGTGCAGATGGGTACTGAGCAGGTGATTGTGCTGGTGGCTGTGACAGTATCAAGCAGTATCAAGCTTTGAAAATCAAACATGGAGCCCCTTGCATTGCTAAATGCTAAACAATCTTTTGTTGCCTTGACAAGAATTTGTAAGTTCAAGTATTTAAGTTGACTATAAATTAAGTTGAATGTGAGAAGTTGCTCTTTTTACAGTGCATATTAAAACAATGAACTAAAATAAATAAATAAAATTCCAGAAGTTTGGGACCGAATTAAAATAACATTTGTGTATGTGTGCATGTGTATATATATATATAAATATACAGTACAGTCCAAAAGTTTGGAACCACTAAGATTTTTAATGTTTTTAAAAGAAGTTTCGTCTGCTCACCAAGGCTACATTTATTTAATTAAAAATACAGTAAAAAACAGTAATATTGTGAAATATTATTACAATTTAAAATAACTGTGTACTATTTAAATATATTTGACAAAGTAATTTATTCCTGTGATGCAAAGCTGAATTTTCAGCATCGTTACTCCAGTCTTCAGTGTCACATGATCCTTCAGAAATCATTCTAATATGCTGATTTGCTGCTCAATAAACATTTATGATTATTTTCAATGTTGAAAACAGTTGTGTACTTTTTTTTTCAGGATTCCTTGATGAATAGAAAGTTCAAAAGAACAGCATTTATCTGAAATACAAAGCTTCTGTAGCATTATACACTACCGTTCAAAAGTTTGGGGTCAGTAAGAATTTTTATTTTTATTTTTTTGAAAAGAAATTAAAGAAATGAATACTTTTATTCAGCAAGGATGCATTAAATCAATCAAAAGTGGCAGTAAAGACATTTATAATGTTACAAAAGATTAGATTTCAGATAAACACTGTTCTTTTGAACTTTCTATTCATCAAATAATCCTGAAAAAAAATATTGTACACAAATATTTTGTACAATTGTACACATTAAATGTTTCTTGAGCAGCAGATCAGCATATTAGAATGATTTCTGAAGGATCATGTGACACTGAAGACTGGAGTAATGATGCTGAAAATTCAGCTTTGCATCACAGGAATAAATTACTTTGTCAAATATATTTAAATAGTACACAGTTATTTTAAATTGTAATAATATTTCACAATATTACTGTTTTTTACTGTATTTTTAATTAAATAAATGTAGCCTTGGTGAGCAGACGAAACTTCTTTTAAAAACATAAAAAATCTTAGCGGTTCCAAACTTTTGGACTGTACTGTATATATATATATATATATATATACAGTGTGCTTTTAGATCAGAACATACCTAGAATGTTTCAAACTGTTTAAATGACTTAAATTAGCAGTATGGCATCCTGCATGTTTTGTTTTTTTGTTTGTTTTTTTAAACATGTACCCTCTGTGGTTTCAGTTAAAAATCCCAGCAGTGGATAGGAATTCTAAACAATCTTCCAAGCACAACAGTGATGTCAGTGTTTCAGGAAAGGGCCACAATTAATGTAAATCCTGAAACCCGCTGGGGCAGTAAGACGGTAGTTGAACAGATGTCAAAAACAAGTCAATCAAAAACGAAATTGTCACATTAGTTTATTGTTCAGAACTCCTTTTTCTAAGCAACAAACTTCTGTATTCTGTAAAACAGGTCGCATCACTTTCGGTTCAGGTCTTTAGTATGTGCTTCTTTAAATATAGAGATGTTTTACTCAATACCTTCAAAGGAGCGAGCAAAGATGAGCATAACCAATGTCCATCGCATATGCAGATTGATATCTAAAAGTTTTTTTTGTCTTCTTCTTCTCACTAACATTTAGATATTTAAATCAAATAAAATGCCAACAATAAAAATAACTAGTTAGCTGAGTCCATATACATTGCCATCAGTTTGTAGCTACTGCCGTTAATACTTTCTACAACAAGCAGATATGAAACCTGTTTTCATGTTTGTTCATGTGACCTTCGGCATAAAGCCTATGTTTTCGGACACTTAACTGCATGTCATCTTAAATTTGCAATAAATGCAAATGAACTTTTGACCCACTTAAGTAAGACTTAAGTACATCTTGTCATTGCATAATTACTTCTATTGTCTTTGAAATATGGTTAACGTACTGTGTACTGACAAGCATTTATGGTAAACTAAAAATATACTTTAATGCAGTTTCTACTGAAACTTGTATGTCATGTACTTAAGTATATTTTTAATTACACATTTGCAATGATGAAGTTGGAATTTAGTACAATTAAAATATATTAATATAACACTCTCATTTTACAAAATTGTAATCAAGTACTTACGTGTGCTTTAGTATAGTCAAAACATCAAAATAAAGCATGACAAAAGATTAAAACAAAATTATTTAAAGTAAAACTTTTAAGAGTAATTTATATTATTATTAATATTAATATTATTAACTGCAAGTACAGCTTTTTTATATTATCTGCAAGTACAGCTTAATATTATAATCTTAATATTATTATCTGCAAGTACAGCTTCTTTTTCTTTTCTTTTTTTTTTTAATATCTTTAACGATTTTAAGTGCACATTTAATTTCTTAAATGCACTTATTTTTGACACGGGTTTGTTTTCTGTCTAATAAATTATCCAGTTACTATTTTGATTTGCGAATTTCTAAACAGCTAATACAAAACACATTACATGATTGCTAAAATACTATCAAGGGAAAAGATTCCCAGGTCAGTTTGCAGACAGTTCTGTTCACTTACACTAATATTTTCACCTGAGGTTTCTCACTGCTCAGTTGACTCTGAGACGCATTTGCAATTCATTCCAGCCCATGTAAGGATAATATCCAGTCGTTTTTAACCACTTCATGAGCATATTTTACTGAAAAGCACACTATTCGTGGAAATCTATGCCACATAACACAACTAAAGGGCCATTTGGTATTTGAAAGCATTATCAGTTTAGCCCAAATAATTTATGAACCAACATGCAAATGATATGGAATGTGTAGAAGTTCTAGACTTCTGCAGAAATCTGTGGGCGCAGATTCCTTGCAGGCCTATACCGAAAATCAGCTAAATCAGTTTCACATTCCAAAGCAACTTGCATTTCCGAGGACAGTCCCGTGAGTCAGGAGCCTTGCTCTAGGGCACAGGGGGATCCCAGCACAGGGTTTGAACCATGTCCTGCAAAATGCTAATCAACAGTCATATAGCATGCATATACACACTAGATTTAGTGTTATTCAGCTCATCATGTCTTTTCAGTCCCAAAAATTGTTTGTCATTTCTCTTCCGTGTCGGAAAGTGCTTGAGGAGTAGAAGGAGGAGTATTTTTTTTATTATCTTTTTTTTTTAAATAACGTGCATAATACATTTTGATTTCATACTGACTTTTAACAGAATTAAGTGCAACAAGGAACTGCAGTTTTTGATTTGAGGTGAAAACTTTCATATTATAGCTAATTTAACTTTTGTTTATTGTGAAAGGTACTAAAAACATATTTAAAACAGTTCATGTGACTACATGTGACTACTAATTTATAGCTAGAAGTGACATCAAAAGTGGAAAAAGTTGGTCTTCAGCTCATACTCGTGACCCCTGTTCACTGCCATTATAAAGCTTGGACACGTCAGGATATTTATTAATATTTCTCTGATTGTGTTCATCAGAAAGAAAAAAGTCATATACACCCAGGATGGCTTGAGGGTGGGTAAATCTTGGGGTAATTTTCATTTGAAAGTGAACTAATCCTTTAAGATAGTGAATCAAGTTAAGACAAAAATACATTTTGGAAGTAGGATTGATGATGTATTTACTTGTTTTTTTGTTTTGTTTCTGTTTGTTTTTGCTTTGTTTTTAAAAAAAAAGTTACATAATGTACCTTTAAATTGTTATTAAATATAAAAATGTATTTTATTAAAAATATTCTTCAAAATAAAAATTATGTTTATATAACATTATTATATAATATTTAATTAAAGTGTAATTTATTCCAGTTTTTGTTTTGTGGAGATACCCCTAACAGGGAATGTTCTCAGAACTTTGGCTAATGTTCTGGCAATTAAAGTTATGAACAGACATTACGTTAAACGTTTATTCAAAGTTATCTGCTTTATAATAATGTTCTCAACGCATTAGTACAAAAATATAATTTATACATCGTTCATAACACGTATTATTTTTATTTTTATTTCTGACATTTTTAGTTGGATGTTCATCTAACATTTTTTTCTATTTTTTAAATGTTACAACTTAAACGTTAAGATAGTGGTTCAACCTTAATGGTATAAAGCGGCAAGAATACTTTTTGTGCGGCAAAAAAAAAAATAATAATAATAATAATAATGACTTTATTCAACAATATCTAGTGATGGGCGATTTCAAAACACTGCTTCATGAAGCTTCGAAGCTTTACGAATCTTTTGTTTGGAATGAGTGGTTCGGAGCACCTAAATCATGTGATTTCAGTAAACGAGGCTTCGTTACGTCAAAAGTGTTTCGAAATTTCAGTAGTTCACGTGACTTTGGCAGTTTGATGCACGCTCCTAAACACTGATTCGAAACAAAAGATTTGTAAAGCTTCGAAGCTTCATGAAGCAGTGTTTTGAAATCGCCCATCACTAGATATTGTTGAATAAAGTCATTATTTAGTTTTTTTGGCCGCACAAAAAGTATTCTCGTCACTTTATAACATTAAGGTTGAACCACTGTAGTCACATGATCTGTTTTAAATATGTCTTTAGTAGCTTTCTGGGCATTGAAAAAGGATATGATCTTGCTGGCAATGGAGGCCTCACGGAGCCATCATATTTTATCAAAAATATCTTAATTTGGGTGTGGAACGACATGGGTGAGTAATTAATGACAGAATTTTTTTATTTTTGGGTGAACTAACCATTTAATTCTCTTTAATTCTTGTAATTCTCTAAAAAGTACAATCTACTAGATAAAAATGTATAGAGAATTTGCACCAATCAAGTACTCAAAAATGATTTATGATGTTGACATAACTGAAACTGGAGTTCCCAGCATACTTTGCATGAGACTTAAAGGCACAATATGTAAAATTTTTGGATAAAAATATTAAAAAAAAAAAACACTAGAACAATGTTATATATTTTGTTGACTTGTGTACTCACATTATCTCAAATGCATCCAAGAATGTTTAAATCCAAAGAAATAAGCAATTTTAACCAGGACTTGGGAAGTGTCCATGACATCATGCATTACCCTTTATTTCCATTTTTATTTTGTAGAAACCATGGAAACACCAAAGATGCTTTAATATATGATGTGTTTTATTAGACAGGTGAGCAACTGTTAGGATACATTCATCGACAGAAAACTAATCATTGATATATAGCTCAACACAGTAAGTCGTTTTCTTTATTTACCGCGAGTACCATGTTTTACCATGCCTAATATCTGCTGCTCTCGAGACGTGTTGCGCTCGTCTCTCATTAGAAATCGCTAATTCAGCTCTCACAGCACTCGTCCTGCTCTGCTTCATACTATAGTAACGTTAATAATCTCATGAACATGATTCCTGCCCGAGTGCCATCCTGATTCTTTTCCACCGGCTGTAGACGTGAAGACAACACCTCCCATGATTCCTTGAAATCAGGGCGTCATCAAGCTACGCCTTTGTTTTGAATGAGCGACCTCTAGCGGCAAAACATTTACATATTGTAGCTTTAATGGGCAGAGTAAAAAATGTTGATACTGTCGAATTGAAAACTGAAAAAAGGCCAAATCTTTTGAAATAATCTAAATAAATCTAAGAAATCCTACTAATAAAACATAAGTAAATGCAAAGCATTGAGACAGCAGAGATTCGCATGTAGCCGTGTCTCCCTCTAGACACTCTTTCAACACATCCATCATGATATCGTCTATCATTCACACTGTAATGACAGGTGTTTTTTTATTTAGCTCATCATGTGTTGTGAATCATGTATTAGCTGCGGACACTATGACAGTCTTTCTGCTTACTCTTTCCTTTTGCTATAATGGAGAATACAGTGGTTGGAAACGCTGAAAGCACACTGTTCAGTAAGATGCGATCTCCCTTTAGCCAATACATGTTGCATTTTACAAATAAGGGAGATTTTATGATCCAGTGTAATTTAACATTTGTTTGGCTAATGAGCAGCGCCCCCATTGACCAGCCATCCGCGGGAACTTGCTGGCCCATTAAATAAACTATTAGTCCATGGTAATAAGAATCATATTACTGCTGCGTGGGTGTCTGATAGGAAGACAATGAGCTGATGGTTATTTTCACATAGAAAGCTCACGGCTCACAGATCTGTGCTTAATGTGGCAGATGAAGACAGCCAGTAGAAGGTTGTCATGTGTGAGACAGACATTTTTCATTAATGACCTGCGTGCATTTTCACAGCAAAGCAGATTTTGTGTTTGTACTCACATCAGGTTGTTCATTTGATTTATTTAACAGTACATGGATCACATTAATTTAACAACAATAAATTATATAAACAAACAATACATGAATACATATTAAATGCATTGTTAATGGTTTACTATGATACTCAAAAATGCACCTACATCAGTTCTACCTCCTCATGGTATAGATTGATGATACTGGAGTGTTTATTAGGAAACATCTTGTTTTTAATGTACACTATGGGCTGTGTCCGAAGGCTGTTGACTTGTTGCCTCGCTGCCCTATCAGGCAATGACTTTGCATGCAACGTTTGCGCACAAAGATACCTCATGAAACTGATTCGGATAGTCTTCTGAGGCAGCGTAACGGTTTAATGATCTACAGCAAAATAGAGAGTGCTTTGGTGATGACTATAAACAAATATTTAAAGGGGACCTATAATGCCACTTTTACAAGATGTAATACAAGTCTCTGGTGTCCCCAGAATGTGTCTGTGAAGTTTCAGCTCAAAATACCCCACAGATCATTTATTATAGCTTGTCAAATTTGCCTCTTTTTGGGTGTGAGCAGAAACATGCCGTTTTTGTGTGTGTCCCTTTAAATGCAAATGAGCTGCTGCTCCTGGCCACTTTCCAGAAGAGGGCGGAGCTTTAACAGCTCACGCTTCAGTTGCTCAACAACAACAAAGCTGGAGAATCTCACGCAGCCAAAATGAGGATTGTCAGTAACGGTGTTCAGCCTTACATTGTTCAAACCGGAGTCGACACTGATGGAGAGACTCAGGAAGAAGTTACAACTTTTAGAATAAAAAACTGGACATTTCTGAATGGTTAGTGGATACATTTATATAGTTGCTGTGGAGTTGATTCAACTCATCCACTAGCATGTGCCGTCATGTTAATCTTTTGTGCAAATCCAGTGTTGAATTGACCCTCGTTTGTGAAGCAGTCCGATGTAAAATGACGGCATGTCAACAACACTCTTCTACAACAGCTCTTCCTCTTCTCTAAAGCAGCCCAACATGGCCTCACATTTGTTGTGTGTCCCCGGGGGGCGGGGTTTATGTAAATGTTGGGTTTGTGATGTCATCAACCTGGGAAGAAGCTCGTTGTAGTCCCTACCAGCCGTTTGTTGTAGTCCTTAAAAAGTGATTTCTGTAAAAGAAAATATCTCCCTTTGCATTGAATTTTGAGCGTCGTAACTTTGCAGATGTTGTTTATGCTCAAACTAACTAAAGCCATAATGAAGGACCCCTTTAATTACTACAATATAATTTCTAGTTAGAAGTGACATCAAAAGTGGAAAAAGTTGGTCTTCAGCTCATACTCGTGACCCCTGTTCACTGCCATTATAAAGCTTGGACACGACAGGATATTTATTAATATTTCTCTGATTGTGTTCATCAGAAAGAAAAAAGTCATATACACCTAGGATGGCTTGAGGGTGAGTAAATCTTGGGGTAATTTTCATTTGAAAGTGAACTAATCCTTTAAGATAGTGAATCAAGTTAAGACAAAAATACATTTTGGAAGTAGGATTGATGATGTATTTACTTGTTTTTTTGTTTTGTTTCTGTTTGTTTTTGCTTTGTTTTTTAAAAAAAAGTTACATAATGTACCTTTAAATTGTTATTAAATATAAAAATGTATTTTATTAAAAATATTCTTCAAAATAAAAATTATGTTTATATAACATTATTATATAATATTTAATTAAAGTGTAATTTATTCCAGTTTTTGTTTAGTGGAGATACCCCTAACAGGGAATGTTCTCAGAACTTTGGCTAATGTTCTGGCATCAATGAACAGACATTATGTTAAACGTTTATTCAAAGTTATCTGGTCTATAATAATGTTCTCAACACGTTAGTACAAAAATATAATTTATACATTGTTCATGAAACTTTTTATTTTTCTTTCTGAAATTTTTAGTTGGATGTTCATCTAACATTTTTTTTATCACAAAGTTTTTTTTAAAAACTTAAACATTAAGATAACATTCAAAAGTAACTTTCCAATGTTTGCAAAATGATAAAATGGAATGTTTCCCTAATGTTTGCATAACCAATAAAACATTTTTTAATGGAAAATTTAGCAAAACATTAGATTTTTTTTTTTCTTTGACAAATAGAAAGTTCATAATTTTTTCTAACATTATACATTTCTTTACTCTCTTTTGAAAAATCTAACCCTTCCTTGGTGAATAAAAGTATAGTTATTTAATTTAATATATATATATATATATTACTGACTTTTGAACGGTAGTGTAGGCCTGCAGTATGTAATAAAAACTTCAGCATATAGCCTATCAAATATAATCTTTATTTAACAAATACAAATTTATTATTGTAAATACCAGTTTTTGATTATTACAAAGCTACTGGGCTAATTGATGACACAATATACAGTATATGCCTGCAGTGACAAAACTGTTCAAAATTAGACAAAAACTAGTTTTACACTTAGTTGCCTCTAGTTAATCAGACTCTATAATCTCTGACACCAAAATGGATCTGACCGGTTTTCTGCCTACGTTTTGAGGCCTCCACAAATGAATGTGTTGTACTTAGCAATGGTTTGACTGGACTGTAAGGGTGTTTTGCATATCATGTAACAGTGTGACCAGCAGAGGGCAGCAGTGACACATAGAAGTGACTCCTGCTCTCACCGTTTCCCCAATGTCATTAGACACAAAGAGCAGCATGAGAGTTCACTAATAGCTGATCCAAAGTTCCTTCCCAGACTAGAATAATTGAAAAGATTAACTACACTGCCTCTGACAAAATAGCAAGAAAAACAGCCATGCCGAAAACAGACACATTTATTTACCATTTATAAGAATGCAACATAATTTGTTTTATACTTAGATATTGTGCTATACTGAGAAGAATATTAAGATGAAGCTTGTTGTATGACTCATAAAGCACATCCGTAAGTGTTTACTAAAAAAAGCTTTTAAGCATAGGCTGTGCTTCTCTCATAACAAAGGAAGAATTCAGTCATCAGTAACTAAATCATTTCTTCTAATTTAGAAAAGTAGCTGGCCATATCAAAAGAGGATGAATAAAACCTAATGAGTAGTTTAAATAAGCAATATGTATACATAAATGCAAACATTCTAGTTTATTATATTTACCTTAGGCACATTGATATGTTCCAAAGTAAACGTATATAACTTTCATTTATACATCAAAAGAGAAATATACATTACATGCATCTAAATAAAGAAACAAAGGACAGTGAATTTTTCAAATTCTTCAAAGTGAATTTAAATGGATTCACAGCCAGAAGAGAAGCAGTTAGAAATCACAACACCGAGCTTTTCTCTATCGTATCCACAGCAGCCTCGATGAGTATTAGCTGAGTGCTTCGACCTGTTTGTTTAATAAAGTACAGGACTTGCTATTAAAGAAGTTCGCACAAATGCCACAGTACATTAAAAAGTTGCGTTGAGTCTTGCAAAAAAGGATTATATAAAAAAAAAAAAATTTAATATCAAAATATTTGAAAGGATATATTTGTATTTATAAAAATAATAACAATCTTTAATAATATTAATATTCATATTCATATTAATAATAGTTTTGCAGTCTCCAGGAGGCCCCCAACATGACATTAAATGATGGACTGATATCTAATATATGACTCAGATGTTGCGCTTTGGGTTAAAAGCTCATTATAAATAAAATGTATTATTATTATTATTATTCAATATTATTAGATGTCATCAGATCATTAACAAAGGTTCCATGTGTGTCACGGAACAGGATTTTTACAGCTATACTTTTGTTAATAAAAAGGGGTTTTAAACAATGAAAAATGAGCTGGATATTAATTTGGGATATGTATGTTCAAATAAATTATTCACAGCTAACTGAATCAACACTGAACTTCACTGTAAAAATATTTTCATGATTTAAATTTTTTTTTCTGTTGTCAAATCAACTTAGATAATTTAATGTGGTTCAGATAACAAAATATTTTGAGTTTATGTTGAACCAATCGCCTTCATCGTTTTAACTCAAATTTTTAATTTCAATGAACTCAAAATTTTAAGGCAACCAGGTAACTTACTTTTTTTTAAGTTAAACCAGCAATTCTTCTACATAGTGACTGGTTTAGGGTTTAGTGTGGTACAAACTAAGCATTTAGTGCCACTCACTGGACAGTTCAATTAAGAAATACCATGATATGTACAACAACCAACATAAGAAAACATAGATTCACTTTTATCTGTTTTGGATAAAACTGAACATGCTTTTAGTGTCACTCACTGGACAAGTGTCATGAAACTTGCAAAACGTTGCATCGTAATGTTATTTTTCACAAATGGCCACAGGCATGTAAAATATTTATGAACATGGAAATACCTGGTTATTTTAAACAGAAAATGCACAAGATAAATACCAAATCAATTGTCTCGAAAAACTTCACTGCATTTGTTCTGACTTACTACTGTAGGGTCTCATTTAGTGAAATACAACAGCAGAATTCATTTTATGAATATATTATTAATTATTTAATCAGGTGTGGATAGCATGAAGATGAATGAATACCATGATAAATGAAGCCATGAGGATTGTATGCATAATACAATATTTTTATAGGTTCCCTACATAGTGTTCAGTATACTTGGGCCATATATCAGTATACTCAGGGCCATTGAATTATTCGAAAAATAATGCATCTTGGGTGTGCATTATCATCGATTATTCTTTACATACACTACACATGATATGGAATCTTACTTAAAATGTCCAAATACTAGTAGTTTTTCAGGCCACTATTGGGTAACTGGACTGGTAGAATTGAAAGGACATGACAAACCAAAGTAAACAAATATTTCATTTTTTATGTATATATAATTATGTTTATTATTTTTAATCTCAAAAAGATTAAGTGCACAATTCATCTATATAAAAACACCATATAAACAAAATGTTCTAAATTCAATTCCAACGAATGATAAATCACAATACTAAAACTGTATTTTGAGTAGTAACAGAACAGAAAACATCAGTTACCAGCTTGACTGATGTACAGCTGAGAATTTGTTAAGGCCCATCGGCACTGACAAGCATCAAAATATAACTGTTAGTGGAAAGGAAATAATCAAATTGTCATTTGGCTCAAAGCTCAACCCTCAGAAGCCTATAGTGAGAGATCCAGCACATGAGGGAGAGCAGCCAGCGGCTTGAGAGGCTCAGGGACCAGCCAAAACTTCTGAGCCTGAGCAGAGAGAGCCTGACCTAAGGTGATGGAGCCTGTGCCCACACAATGGACAGGAACAAAGGAAAAAGTAGGACAACTTTCAGTTGGAGTTTGTCATCTTCTTTGAGATGCAGCCTATCGCTTGTTACCAACTATCTGCATACTAAAAACAGATTCGGGAACCTCTCGATTGGTGGGTCTCACATCAGGTCCCGTCAGTCATAAATACACACAATTTTACCGTTATATTTAACATTACAACATAACAACCTGACACAAAAGCTTTTTTTGCACAATGATAAATTGCATGTAATTAACTCCAAAATCATCAGGTATATCAGTGAGAGAAGTGACTCGCGACAACACTTATGTGTGTTTCAGTTTGGTTGGTAATCATAGGCGAATCAGAGTGAACCGACTCCAAGGTAAGGCTAAAGAGATGCGCTTCCCCTTTAAAAAAAACACAAATATTTCCCCGTAATAGTTTAAATTTACATGTCGCCGCACAACCTATACATCACAGCATAAATGCTTCCGATAAATTATCTGTCATTAAAGCATCTTCATTCACAAACCACTGTTAATTTTAACAGAAAATTTAGTGCATTTAAACCCACCTCTGCAAGCTCAGGTTCAGCTGCCTAGTCTGCAAGACTAGGTTACTGAGTTAAAGCAAGTAGTATTCATGTGATCTGAAAATGGCGGCCACCATGAGGTGACCCATTCCATGTGCGCTAAAACGTCTCGGGTTATGAATGTAACCATGGTTCCCTGAGAAGGAAAATGAGACACTGCGCCCTAGGACACTAATGAGGAATGCCTCTGACATGCCAGTGTCTGAAGCACGTGTCAAAACACGACAATGACTTTGGCCGGCGATAGCCCATGATGTCACTACCGGTGCGACCAGAGTATAAATAGGGCGCCTGTAATACATGTCATCCGCTTCTTGTCTGAATGAGACGTGGTCAGGCAACCCCTGGCTATGAAGGGCAGCTTAGCACAGGGCCTGGTAAAAATAACTTTAAGGGAATATGGCCATGGATAAAATATCCTGCCAGTCGCCGCAGAGGACGCACCCCTGATGAGTGGAGGTCTCACGAAGGGAGACCTAGCAACACTCAAGGCCTCAGCAGAAAGACTCTCTGAAACGAAAGGAGGCCTGGCTACATTCTATGGTAAGGACTGCCTACCAAGGAGACTAAAAGAAGCCTTACACTCGATACTGCCATCCAAGCGGAGCCCTTGGGGCAGAGGCTTCAGCAGGAAGACTCTCTAAAGTGAGAGGAAACCTAACAGTGCCACCTTGAGGACAGCTAACCTGGGAGGCTCCAAAAGAGAGCCACCACCCGATCTACTGCCCTCACTAAGCTCTCAGAGCGGAGCCTTCGGCATAATGACCCTCTATAGCAAAGGGGAAACCTAATTACGCTTACACTAACAGATCACCTCAGCAAGGAGGCTCACAGAGAGCCATGCTTCTTAGACAGGTTGTTTAAAGCTGAGCTGACTCTCTAAATCAAGAGGAAACCTAACAACACTTCCCAAGTGGTGGCTAGATGAGGGATGCTCACAGCCACCCCAGCTGAACTCAAAGAATGGAAGCCTCAGCAAAATCGACTCTCTAAAGCAAGAGGAGACCTAGCTACGTTCTACGCTAAGGACTGCTTATCAAGAAGGCCCATAGAAGTCTAATGCTCGATACTGCTATCCAAGCGGAGCTCTGGGGCGGAGGCTTCTGCAAAATAAACTCTCTAAGAAAAGGAAGCCTAGCAATGCCACCATGAAAACAGTAAACCAGGGAGGCTCCAAAAGAGAGCCACCCACCCAGTCTACTGCCCTCACAGAGCTCTGAGTGGAGGCTTCAGCATAACAACCCTCTATAGCGAGGGGAAACCTAACTATGCTCTATGCTAAAAGACCACCTCACCAAGGAGGCTCAAAGAGAGCCACATAACTCAGACGGGTATATAATGTGGAGCTCTGAGGAGCAGAGGTTTCAGCATGACGACTCTCTCAGGAAACCAGGTCTTAACAATCCCCAAAAGGGTGGTTGCACCAAGGAGGCTCAAAGAAAGCCATATAACCTGCCACAACCACACCAGCTGGGCTCTTGTAACAGAGGTCTTGCTCCGCTTGGATAGCAACACCACCATAGTGTGCACGCAGCCCTGGCGTACGCTCTGCCATTGAAACTTGACATCTCATTCATCGGTTTGGTGGGAGCCTTCAATGTTGATGCCTCTCCCAGTGAGAGATAGCTAGCCAGCGTCTCTTCAGCTGGTGGCATTGACTCATATCCATGCTCACGCATCCCTTCCACTCTGGCATAATTGGCATGCTGAAATGGATGAATACGGGCCGAATATGGCTTCCTCCGCAATCTTTCCACCTCAGCGTGCAGATCGGGAAGAACTGGAAGGCTCACGAGTGCTGGGAGATTATGGCAGCAAAGATATAGCTAGTCTAACCGGCTGCGAGCAAGCTTGCATCTCTCGTGCCGCCATGACAGATCTAATCTGTCTGTGGCGTCAGAAAAACTCCATCAACTCATCGTACGTGGGGCAGGCAGGCTGTAAGGATTCAGAAATAACATCATCCTCAACAGCCACATCCTGCTCTTCTTAGCTTGAAGCCAGGAGCTCACTCGCTGCCAGATTGGAGAATCTGAGTAATAATACATCCTTATCCAGCAGCTCACCTTTGTCAGCTACCGAAGAATGAGAAATAGCCATACCTCTCCCGAATTCCTCGGCTAGCTCCATCTGAGAGCCCCACGATCTCAGTCTCCTCTTTGCCTCAGCTGAAGCAATTCCTGATCCACAGGGAACAGATGATTGTCCCAAATCCCTCGAGAAAAGGGACAAAAGAAAACAGAGTTTTTTCATAGAAAAACTCTTGCAATGCTCGCATTCAGTCCCCTCGAGGACTGAGCCAGCATGCTCCTTGCCCAAGCAAATCACGCATAGCTCGTGTGTGTCATCAGGTGTCAGATAGCACTGGCAAGGATGAACACACTTCCTGAAAGATTTAGCTGCCATACTGCCTTTAACATGTTACAACAAACAGCTCCTGAAGACAAGAAAGAGGATGATGTATACTACAGGTGCCCAATTTATACTCTGGTCGCACCAGTAGTGATGCCATGGGCTGTCACCGGTCAATGTCATTGTCATGTTTTGACATGGTCAGGTCAGGTCACCTTTATTTATATAGCGCTTTTTACAATGCAGATTGTGTCAAAGCAGCTTTACATTGATTACTGGTACATAATTTTGGCTGCACAGCAGCTCTTAAAGAATAGTGTCAATGCAGGCCGATCAGAAGCACTGTTGATTAAATGTCAAGAATACTGTTGAATATCAAATGTCAAGTCAAATGTCAATTGTCCCCAACTAAGCAAGCCAAAGATGACAGCGGCAAGACGTGCTTCAGACACCTGCATGCCGGAGGCATTCCCCATTAGTGTCCTAGCACGCAGTGCGAGTTCCATTCGAAAGGCAATTGCTTTCATTAGGCTACTGATATGACTAGAGTCTTCATCTCAAATAAGTATACGTTAGGGATGTCATGACATCAGATTTTTACTATACGATATCATGGCCAAAATTATTTACAATAATAGATTTTGTTATCAGAGTACATGATTTTAAACCAATTATTCAAATGCACTATTCATGTGTAGGGAAAAAATTACCGGGGGCACCTTGTGTAATCGCAAACTCAGACTAACAAGTATTCCTCATTCTACAGTAGATTAGCATCAACCATTCTACTTGAACTGGTGAATTCAAATTCCAGCCCAAAGGATCATGTATCAGTTCCAGCGTGTGCTGTTATTGTTAAGGCAGTAGTTGGTGGAGAACTACAGCGATGTTATTCTCTCAAAGAACGCCATGCCTCAATAGCTCACCACCCATGCATAGACCAATGCTAATGACAGGGAGCTCAACCATCACCGAACACAATTCCACCCAGATATTTTCTACCCCAAGTGGATTATTTCGGCCTCGCCAGGCACAGATTCTGTAGTTTTCCAGTGATTCATCTTGCTATTAATAATGTCAAAGAATTTTTAGGCCCTCCAAATAAGATAATGATGAATTGGCGCAGGGGAGCTAGCCAGGCCGCTAACGCTGTCGGCGTAAAAAGTTCTGTCAGGCCTGATAAATCTGATTCTCGAAATAGTTTATAAAGTAGCGAATTGATGTGTCGGGGTCAGCAAAGGTGGCAAATTAATGTCACGAAATGGGCTTTGCTACCTGGGCCCTGATGAAAGCTAGGGGAAAGTCTTTTATATAAATTGTCTGTGTGGGGAGATCGAGTAAATGGAAAGAGGGAAGACACAGGGAGAGATAATGGTCAACGAGGCGTGGGTCAGCCTCCGAGAAGAGAGAGAGAGCTGGTGAGAGAGAGAGAGAGTTCTCGATGGCGGGCTGCTGTGCCCTGATCATTCATAATGGCAGCGCAGAGGCTAGCCTGTAAAGAAGAAAAATGAAAACTATTAAAGGGCCCCGTGTGCAATGTTGGCTTTGGCGTGTCAGCAATTATTACCCAGGGACACACTTCAGATCCTGAGACAAAAAAAATGGAGAGCTAGTGTGAAAGAGGGAAATGAAACAGAGTTAGGGAAGAGAAATTTACTCTGGGCTAGCATTTTAACTTTACATTTTCAGTAGCTGACACGTACATTATATATTCTTGCTTTACGACTACAGGGATGCAGAATTAATTTATAAAACTGAGACCTAGAGGTTGCTATGCACTTACATACAGCACTCTTGAATCGCTGAACGCATGTTCAAATACTTTGTCCTCTTTTTGTATGAAGTGAAAGATGCTACAGTTATACAATGGTATTACCATGGTTTTGTACATGTATCAATAGGAATTCCATGTTGTTTGGAAATGTACCATGGTTTTGGACATGCTAATACTGGTGATTGTTTGGTAACACTTTAGATTAGACTTTGTGCTTAATTGTATAGAATGTGCCCTTGTAGTATACTTAAAATATTTTTTTAAAAACCTCTACTTGCACATTATATAATAAAGAGGTTTAAAAAAGTGCACTTTGTAATTGTCAAATTGAAAGTTTTACTTCAAAGTATATTTTAAAATATAAATCATAGTGTTTTAAGTTTTTGTCATGTTTTATAGAAGTACACTTAGTTTGATGTGTTGACTAACATAATAAAGCACATGTAAAATACTTAATAATTTTAACTGTAGTGTGTTATTCGATTTTACATTTAAAGCGAATATATTTTAAATGTACTAAACTGAAACTTCATTATTATAAATATGTAATTACAAGTATGTGACCCTGGACCACAAAACCAGTCATAAGTCTATTGTAGCAATAGCCAACAATACAATGTATGGGTTAAAATTATCGATTTTTCTTTTAAGCCAAAAATCATTAGGATATTAAGTAAAGACCATGTTCCATGAAGATATTTTGTCAATTTCCTACCGTAAATATATCAAAAATGCATTTTTGCGAGTGGATATACATTGCTTCATTTGGACAACTTTAAAGGTGATTTTCTCAATATTATGATTTTTTTTGCACCCTCAGATTCCAGAATTTCAAATATCTCGGCCAAATATTGTCCTGACAAACCATACATCAATGAAAAGCTTATTTATTCAGCTTTCAGATGATATATAAATCGCAATTTCAAAAAATTGACCCATATGACTGGTTTTGTGTTCCAGGGTCACATATATATATTTAAATACATGATATACAAGTTTCAGCAGAAATTACATCATATTTTAGTTTACCATAAATGCTTCTCAGTACATTCAGCAGTGCACTTTAACTATATTTCTAAGACAATGGAATTATATATATATATATATATATATATATGTGTGTGTGTGTGTGTGTGTGTGTAGAGAAAAAGAAATTACAATAATATTTTTNTTTGGGTTAAAAATGATCCAAAATCAATTTTTGAGCAAGTTCATAACCAGCCAGTGTTCAAAACTATCTCCTTATCTTAGCCTGATTCACAACGGTAAGCTTGTAATTATGTTTTAAAAAAAGCGACCTGGTGGATTTCCGCTGGAAATTCGAGCATGCAGCAGTTCGTCTTTGCGTCATTACGTCACGTCCGTAAAAAGAAAAAAGGAGTCCAGGCAAGTTGGTTTTATCATGTGAGGATGCTGCTTGTAGCGGATCATTTATAGTCTGTTCTCACATCAGTGACAACTGGAGATTAACCCGTAGTCAAAAAACAAAAGACTTTGGAATGTGGAGTGGCTACAGGAATTAAAAATCTACAGGTAACACTAATATACACTAAATACACATAGTGTGCATCTCAATCAGCTCCCTAGTTCAGTAGTCAGGGCACTGATCAGGGAATCGGCCACATTCATTTACATGATATACTGATTCACGACATAGGGAGCTAGGGAGCTGATTGAGACTCAGGGATAGTCATGCAATGCTGATGTTGTTAACATTAACAATTTGAGAACAAAGTATAACAGTAATAATAATTTGCACGGTTTGGCGTGATCCGAGCTAAGCGACCGTTAGATTTAATCTTCATTAGCAGCCCAATTTATTGTAGGCCTAATGCTTTTTTCCTCAGTTTGGTCAGAACAAAAGTGGCAGAAATGTTACTTACTTGTTCAGCTGATATTTTCCAGTGAAAATTCTTATATTGGTCATACTTTCAAGACGTAGAATCTGTGATTCTCAAGTGCAGTATCCACACCGGTGTAGTGATTGACAGCAAACATTAGATTAATCCGCGCTGAGCCGTGCTGATGCGCAACCCACGTAGCGATAACTATTCCGCATATGACTGTAATCGCATGTTTCAAACAGAGATGGCGACAAAGAGGAAAAATGGCGGACTGCAGCTTTAAGTGGGTCAAAAAAGCACAGTAATGTTGAGCTATTGCATTTACTATACTTACTATACTTTACTATACTATTTACTTTGATAGGCTACATACTCCTTTAACTTTAATTAACATGCAATTAAATGTCTGAAAACTTTACATTTAGTTCACATTTATTCTTTTAAAGTATATTATTTCAGTTTTTTTAAGTGTGTTACTTCTTTTTAACAAGGGATGGGAATCACTGATATCAATATTCATGACTTATATTTATATAATTAAGGTAATGCACATGGTTTTTCACATTAACCATGGTAGTACCATGTTTTTTTGAACATGTTTTATGGTAATGCTATGATTTGAACATTTACCATGCAATACATGGTATGCAAAGTATCAAAGTACTATCATCTGATAGCATGGTACCACCACAGCACTTTTTGTAAGGCTTTCTGGCTCCACCGGGACGGGTCATCATGACTGTCCTATAAAGGAGCCCAAAACACAGTGATAAATATCCCTGGCTTTCAGTCAATGGTACGGGGCGTTTGGTGAGGGCCAGCTGGAGAGTGAAGAGGGGCGTTAGCAAATCACTGTTCTAAAATAGCTTGTAGCTTCAGGATATGTATTTATTCACATATGTCGAGTAAATGGACCACTGCATACTGGTCCTCTCTGCGCAACTACACCTGGGGCATTTAAAATAGGTCTACTTTTGGCTAAATATAAAAAATATGCGTTTTGGGACAGTGTGGAAGGATTGTGGGTGAAGCAGAGGTCAATCCAACATAAATGAAACACTCTTACATTGCAAATAGAGATCTCATCAGTTATATGGTGAGCGAGTTTCCAGAGGTCAGGATGGAAAATATTGCCCTTGACTTCTGTCTCTGGTGTCATCTATCATGGAAATGTATGTAGAAAGCAGTGGTATGTATGAGAAGAGTCCTCTCAACGTTTTTTAGTCCAGTTTAACCAAGTTGTCTCTTGGGACAAAAAGCACTTTTTTTTCCCTTTTTTTTTTTTTACAACAGTAAAGACTGCTAGCTTCAATGCAAATGCCATTTCCTGCTTGAGTTTTTGCTTGACTGTCATTATCGGTCCGAAAGAGTCCATTGAGATGTAATCATGCAGCTTCAGCATCAGATATGCTCCTGCACCTTATCAGACGGCCGGAAGAGAAAGAAGAATGGGGGAAAAATCACTCCAGTCGCACATGACAGGAATAAAAGTGAGTAATTTATGATTGTAATCAACGGCCACACTTCCACAGAGCCAGACGGAGAAATGGAGCGAGAGAGGGAGAATGAGCAATATAGAAATATGAACTAGCAAAAACCGAATAAATTGAAAATAACAAGATCATAAGGCACAGGAAAAGCAAAGGAGAATCTGATTGACAAAGCTTGCACTGATAAGTGAGAATCTACTTTACAGTGTAGCATCAAAATTCAGCATCCCATCAATGAGTTATTCACTTTTTTTAAAGCAATTTAAATAATTATTTTATACTAAACTAGATTTTTACATTTTCTTGAGAAAATCTGAGTGATGTTAGAATGAGTTGACTCAATAGAATGACTCCAACACTACAACAAAACTTCGTAATTTACATAACCAAGTCAAAAGCCTTTGACAAATTAAATTGCTGAAATATTTTTGTAAATCTGTTCATTAACATGAACTGTCCAAAAACCTATTCACTAAGGGGGTGTTAGCTCAAAAGACAAGACACAAGATTGAGTTTACGAGAATGAGACGAGACGAGATCTTTACACGGTATTTTTTTTAAATCCTCAATGACGAAATACATGACTAAAAAAATAGTTTGCAGGTGCATTTGAAATGTTTGAACTAATCATTGTGTAATGAATGTCATTTCATTTCTACTTTGAGTATGAATTACCATATGCAGTAAAAGTACTGTAAAATGTTTTGCCACAAACTCAACAGACTGGCTTCTCTCCTGAATGATTTCATGAGTCTCTTCAGACCTTACTGTAAATGATTTATGAGCTTCTACAACTTTTGATCTCCAAACTGAACTCCTTTCCACAAACTGGTTAAACAGTATTAATAAAAATGAATAACACAGTTTTCTCTTAGTCTTATCAAGTGCAAACAATAAGTGCAACCATAATCAAAGTACTCTTCCAATATTCAAAGTGCAAATTTTTCAAGCATGATACAGAGCTGAGAGATGGTTACAACTACACAGCCCAGCCTAAGATATATTTCATATTGGGAGAAATTTGCATGCATCAGGGAGCCGCTTTCAAAATGCGGGGTATTGAAATCGCGTTTGAACACTGCAAAAAATGCTGTTCTTACTTAGAATTTTTGTCTTGTTTCTAGTCAAAATATCTTAAAGTTCTTAAATCAAGAAGCATTTTCTAGACAAGTAAAAATTATTTTCTTGTTTTCAAGAAAAATAAGTCAAAATTAAGTGAGTTTTTCCTTAAAACAAGCAAAATAATCTGCCAATGGGGTAAGCAAAAAAATCTTATTTCAAACTGAAAACAAGATTATATAGCTTATTTTTGGTTTGAAATAAGATTTTTTTGCTTACCCCATTGGCAGATTATTTTGCTTGGTTTAAGGAAAAACTCTCTTAATTTTGACTTATTTTTCCTGAAAACAAGAAAATAATTTATACTTGTCAAGAAAATGCTTCTTGATTTAAGAACTTTAAGATATTTTGACTAGAAACAAGACAAAAACTCTAAGTAAGAACAGCATTTTTTCCAGTGAATGTGTGCATTCGCGTTTTACTTCCGCTTTCTATTTCGCGATCCCGCGTTCTCTGTGAATAGGGAGTGGCGGTTCTGAGCACAAATTCTACTAGATAAGACATATGTCAGACGCTTAAGCTCTGTTGTGCAACGAATCCTCCGCTATGGTCTTGTCAGTCATCTCGTCACTTACTCTCGTCATGTGATCAGTGAACTCTGATCTCTACTGCACTCTTACTGCACTACCTACTGCAGCTCGTGTTGAATGAGCTGGATGGGATTTAAGCGACCATTATCCAACTGAATTAAATGGTTTTTATTTCTATAAAAAGCAAAACGACAGTGGAGGCGTAATGTAAATGTAGCGGTGGCATATTCTATCCTAATTTCACCCTCACTCTCCGTCATGGCAATAACCAGTGCTTGAAGTGGAAAAACAAATGTGGCGGTACTCCCGATGCTCAGTTCAAAACGCATTCCTGCAGAAGGAAGAGCGCTTTGGGCTTCCGTACATGCAACATGTTGGAAGTGCCGGTATGCAAGGAAAACTGGTGGTAACACTAAAGGTAAAAATAGAGAAGTACCGGCACATTTCAAGCACTGGTAATAATGCGAGATAGCTTTTCACTTCGTCACATTTTAATCTTGCGTGGCACGAGATCTCGTCACACCCCTATTATTCACTGGAGTTTCCAAAGCAAATGATTATTTAGGATGAAGTGACTCACTTAAATGAATCAGTCTAGCCAAAGCTACACAAGAGAGAGAGGACCATTTCAGTCGAACCGATTAAAATGAATGAATCAGTTCTTCCAACACTGAATAAAAGGACTAGGATGAACCGATTCGCCGGACTCTCTAATACATAAAAGAGAGCGATGATGCATTTGGTCGTGATACATATCTAACTCGTTGGATAAATGAGCTCGCAACTGGAAATCTTGTGAAAATGGTTTGTTCACATTGTGTCTTATTTCACGTCTGGCTATAACTTTGAGCATTTATTACCACCATCATCACCTTTCAAAATCATTACACTTTCTTCTCTGGTAAATACTTCTTGATTAATGTAGCTAGACCTTTAAAGATTGCAGATCGGAAATGCCTCAAATGATGTTGAAGTGACTTCAAATGTTAAATGGGGCAGAAATACAAATTAGCCTGCAAATGCACAGCAGTGCTTATTAATGGACACATTGACTTCTGATATTCACTTAGTCCTCAGAGAGAAGTTGAGTACAGCACAGCAGACAACAATGACAGTCAGTATAGTTGATAAAACTGGCATGTATACATCATTAGATAAAGATGGCAGAGGAATGACAGGAAGAAACATATTTGGAGGGAATGTTGGAAGTAACGTTGAATAAAAGTAAAGTTATTGTTGAGGACAATGTATAAACGATCTGTATTCTGCTGCCAGGCCAGTAGGTGGCGATATCACTTTGAAAAGAAACACTACAGACTGAACAGGTAATACGCATCCGTATGACGTCACCGTTTCCACAAATTCAAATTTTTATAGTTTACACGGAGACAATAACGGTATTGTTTTTAAAAACATGCACTTTGAAACCTGTTTTCAAACATTTGCATTTTCAGGCCCCCAAAACGATGTTGTCATGTAAATGAATACCCAAAATGCATGAAAAGTTTTCCATTTTTCGTTGAAAACGGTGTTGTGTAAACGCCCTCTCATGTAACCATCAAAGTTTAAATCTCTGAAGAACTTAATTTGCAACAAAGGCGTAAGAAACCACGCTTTTCCTTCTTTGGCACTGTGATTATGTGAAAACGTTATGAACTTTTGCCATAACTCCCACTGTAAGCATTTATTTCTCATCCTCTGTCTGTTTTCTACCAATATAAGCGTTCAGGTTTATCTTCACAAACACAGAGTTACAAACACACTTGCCCATCTTCTGATGTCAACTTCTCAACTGCGCACAGTCGGCCCTCCTAATAAATTAATCAGCCAGGTTAAATAAAACTTGCTTTCACTTCCAATCAAATCTTCTTTCAGGTAGAGGACATGTGAAGCTTTTTGATGTGAAGAAAAAAACGCCAACAGAATCCTTGCACTTCTCTTTAGATGTTCACATGCACATTTGCTGTCTTCACAGCTGCAGCCAAATGATACCTTTGTCAATCGTGAAAGAAACTTTTTCAAAACAGGAATGACAGTGAAGACAACCATTATGGCATCTGATGACATACTGGGGGAAATGTCATGTTCTACTGAATGTTATTGATCTGAGCCTTTAGCTGAAATTCTCAAGATCGGTGATAAGAAGAATGCGAGATGGCATGTAGAGGGTTTGCATGCCAACTTGTCTCAAACCTAATCAGCATCTTGTTTTTCTAAATTAATTTTGTCACATACTGACAGTTGTTCGGTGGCTGGGAAGGTCATTCCTGACACAAGTGGAAATGATCCAGCAGTGACAGGATTAGTGTGTATCGCACAGTGTAAACAAAAAAATATATATATTGAAGTTGTAAAGAAAGCAAAGATTACCGGAGTACGTTTTACAAGAAAATACTATTTCAGTTTTTTTTTTTTTTCTAAAATATTTCAAGTTTAACCTTTTATCGACCCAGGACATTATTCACTAGCCTCCCCCTTATTCATTTTTAAAAAAAAAAAATCTTCTTAGTATTCCTCAATATATTCATTATAAACTATATAACAAAAATATACAATAGAATGTCTGTTTTTTAATGATTTTTTTATAAAAAGTGTATAAGGTTGCTCACGACCCGAGGTATGTAATGGTGTAAGTATATGTGTATATACACTCACCTAAAGGATTATTAGGAACACCATACTAATACTGTGTTTGACCCCCTTTCGTCTTCAGAACTGCCTTAATTCTACATGGCATTGATTCAACAAGCTGCTGAAAGCATTCTTTAGAAATGTTGGCCCATATTGATAGGATAGCATCTTGCAGTTGATGGAGATTTGTGGGATGCACATCCAGGGCACGAAGCTCCCGTTCCACCACATCCCAAAGATGCTCTATTGGGTTGAGATCTGGTGACTGTGGG
>RJVU01068486.1:3178219-3203371 GCA_003731715.1 Anabarilius grahami
GTCAACTTTTTAAGACATCTGGATTTGGGACAAAAAGTTGACATTTTTAGTTTTAATAAAAATCAAAGTGCTAAACAAACGGGAAGGTGGTCACTAGGGGGCATATTTTGCACATTTGCAAAACCACTTTCTGTGGTTTCCAGTCACATTAAATGCATTTGCAGAAAGTTGTCTCAATAAAGATATTTCTTCATTTTTTTGTCAAATTCAAAAAACACCTACCTTCATAAACTTTTGCGTTCAGTCGAGATCTCACTCCGTGGCCCTAGATTCCCAAGACCCTGTCTAAAAATAGCTTGTGCTAGCTCATAAAGCATGTGTCCTTTTGACAGATGGATATTAAAACCATCCATGCTTTATGTAATGCCACATTAATCATCTCTCATCACCCACAATGAAAGGATCTCCACATGTACTCCTCCAGCTTATAATTACTATTAGAATTATTCGTCTACCCCTCATCAGGTTCCAGACAACCTGTGGTTAGTCTGTACACTTTAGTGAAGAGAAACCGTGAAGGGTTCAATTACTCCTGAGTGCATTCTCTCTTCACTCGGACTGGTAATGTGCTCCAAAGCCAGGATGATTGGATTATTCTGCCTTACTAGATGCGCACAGATGCCGATCACTGTTTTTGTGGGTTTTTTTTTTTTTAATGACAGGCTTTAGGACACGAGTGCAGTCATGGATCACATATCTGACAGTCATGAACTTGAGAGAGAGCAATAAGTGTGTCAAGTTAATATGAGCTTAGTTTTCTAGAGTTATATTGGCCTCAACTGTCCAGTAGTCCAATACTTCTTACCTGGTTTGTGTTAAGAACACTGATTTTACATTTTGCTGTCGTTGTTCACAAAAGTACACAGTTTCCTGATATTAAAGGGTTAGTTCTCCCAAACTTGAAAATTCTGTCATTAATTACTCACCCTCATGTCGTTCCGCACCTTTACGAATCTTTTGTTTCGAATCAGTGGTTTGGAGCGTGTATCAAACTGCCAAAGTCACGTGATT
The DNA here is from genome assembly GCA_003731715.1 of Anabarilius grahami. NCBI lineage: Eukaryota > Metazoa > Chordata > Actinopteri > Cypriniformes > Xenocyprididae > Anabarilius > Anabarilius grahami. The sequence goes on from RJVU01068486.1 coordinate 3,179,231, forward strand.
TCAGTAGTGGCTTCGTTATGTCATAAGACTGTTTCGAAATTTCAAAGGTTCACCACTGGGGGGCATAATTTGGCAGTTTGATACACGCTCCGAACCACTGATTCGAAACAAAAGATTTGTAAAGCTTCGAAGCTTCATGAAGCAGTGTTTTGAAATCGCCCATCACTAGATATTGTTGAATAAAGTCGTTATTTTGTTTTTTTGGCGCACAAAAAGTATTCTCGTCGCTTCATGACATTAAGCTTGAACCACTGTAGTCACATGAACTGTTTTAAATATGTCTTTAGTAGCTTTCTGGGCATTTGAAAGTGTTAATTATCTTGCTGGCAATGGAGGCCTCACTGAGCCATCGGATTTTGTCAAAAATATCTTAAAAAAGGTCTTACGGGTGAGAAACGGCATGAGGGTGAGTAATTAATGAGAGAATTTTCATTTTGGGGTGAACTAACCCATTAACATCTAAATATTTTATTTAACTTTAAACTTTATTTAAATATAATATTTAATAACATGAATGATAGTTTGGTCCCACTTTATATTAGGTGGCCTTAAAGGGATAGTTCACCCAAAAATGAAAATTATCCCATGATTTACTCACCCTCAAGCCATCCTAGGTGTGTATGACTATCTTCTTTCAGACAAACACAATCAGATATATATATTAAAAAATATCCTTAGTCCTCCAAGCTTTATAATGGTATTGAATGGGAGGCATGATTTTTTTTTTCAGGTTAAGATTCCTGATTTTCAAAGCAGCTTCTTACTTTTAAGTTTTTGGGTGTAAATAATATTTAAAAAAATAAAATATTTCCAAAATTGGTAAAACATTTATTCTTATTACATTATCCAATGCATTTTCTGCTTGCACTTTTATAACAAAGTCTTTAACCACATACATTTAAATCTGCAATAGAAAGTCCAATAATGGCTTTTGGGCAAACTTACTGCAGAATCGGTGAACAGAGACTTCATTTACTGTAGTTTAGTAATCCACTTTTACAAATACAGACCCTTTTTTAGGATCCCTGTGGGATGCTTAATGTAAATGCCATTATGCATTATACAGGAAATCAACAACTGGAGTCTGTGGCGACCTGGTTGTTCACTCTCCCATTACGAGCTGCTGGGGTCTGGGCCATCTGTCAGTCTAACCACGGATAGATTCAGAGAGTGAGTCTGTTCCACTTGAATGAACTCTCTGTAAAGCAATATTTCACATGATACAACAAAAAATAGAGCCTCCACCTGGGATTTAACCTACAAGAGTAATAACACACTGTGCACACTAGATCTAGCTCGACTGTTACTGCCATGTTAACCTTTCTCTATACTACACTTATAGAAACTGAGGAAAATGCATTGGTATATGTTTTAGTGTTTGAATTGGTGCAGAATAATTCTAGATTATATTTTAGTAATTGTGGACTAAATTTTATAATAATATAATAAAAAGTTAAATACTAAAATTGGCCTACCTAAGGTTTCTCAAGCAAATATACAAACAAAAAATTAATACATTTATAGTATAGTAAATAAAAAATGAATTTATAGAATAAAGTATCAAATTAATGTGCTACAGACCATTTGGTCTTGGGAAAAGTTTATGAAAAAAAAAATTCATATTGAGATATCATATATGAGATTCACATCTGAGCATATTTTGAGACATTGTTGATGTATTTTTCTGAAAAGAAACGGGTAACATTGTGTCCTAACCAGACGCGATGCCATAAGATTCCAGCGACACACAATTTGTCTGTCCAAACCAGATGCAAGTCAATCAAAAATCACAGCCAATCAGAAGAGCGCATGGGCGGGCTCTCTCTGCACTCACAGTCAAAACAAAATGGATAAGCAAATTCATGACTATTACACCATTTTAACATTATTGAAAATACATACTGAGTTACTGAAACAATCCTTGTCTTAGAATTCACTTGTCTGTTCACAATGAGTAGACAGTTTGAATGTTCTTGTTAGCTTTCATTTATTTTGAAGATCTGAGGTGAATTGTCCATTGTTGCTATCAGTACGACTATAAAAGACAAACAAAATGATATTCCAACTCACATTAGACTCTTTTAACATTAAATAAAGCACATAAACAGTAGAGATTATCACTATCATACTTTCTGTTGTTGTTCCACAATGCAGAAAATTAGAAACGGTTTCTAAAATAGTGAAAAACTCTGATTAACATGGAAAAGATACGTTTTGTCGCGGCGTCGCGTCGCGTCTGGTTAGGAGGACAGGGTGTTCACACTTTATTTCGATGGTCCACTTTAGACATCCTTATGAAGCGAAGCAATGCGTTTTTGTACGAAAAATATCCATATTTATAACTTTATAAATTCAAATAACTAGCTTCCGGCAGACGACCATATGCAGAATGCGCAAGTCGACTTGCGCCAATCAAGTAGTCCTCTGACGCGATGTATGACGCAGGATGTATGAGTATTGTAAGCTTAGACGAATAGGGCTGTGCAACAAATTTAAGCTCCTCTTATATCGAAATCTTCCAACATTTCTCTTTAAAAATGATCCTTTAGACCTATAATCCGTGACCGGTGATTTGTTTAGCTCTGTCCTCTGCGCCTCCGCGTTCATCATTATGGTGTGCGTCAGGTCAAAAGATACTCTTCTGCCTCAATTTTATTTTTTTTTCATTTTTTAAGTCATTTCAAATAACAAACAGGTATTAACATATTATCAATGATAGACATTAACAATAAGACCAATACTGTAATCAAGATAATAGCTCTTCCGCCACAAATCGACTTACGCATTCTGTGAACAGTCATGCATCGGAAGCTAGTTATTTGAATTTGTAATGTTTTAAAGGAGCCGTATGTTGGATTGTGGCCTAAACTGGTACTGCAATCACTATAAAAATACTGTAGAGCGGTGTATCCCCTCCCCCTACCCCCTGACTCGAGGTTGCCAGATGAGCTGCAGGATTCAGCAGAAACGTAGGCTGCTTCAATGAGCTTCCAATGGCAAGTGACGAACAGACGTACACAGTAAGTTTTTTTTGTGTTAATTCTGTTTATGCTTCATGAGAGATATTTTGATAAGTAATATAATCGTAAAGATTTATGCTCGTATGTGACAGTATTATTGTAAAGATGTATGCTTGTATGTGACAGTATAATCGTAAAGATTTATGCTTGTATGTGACAGTATTATTGTAAAGATGTATGCTTGTATGTGACAGTATAATCGTAAAGATTTATGCTTGTATGTGACAGTATAATCGTAAAGATTTATGCTCGTATGTGACAGTATAATCGTAAAGATTTATGCTCGTATGTGACAGTATAATCGTAAAGATTTATGCTCGTATGTGACAGTATAATCGTAAAGATTTATGCTCGTATGTGACAGTATAATCGTAAAGATTTATGCTCGTATGTGACAGTATAATCGTAAAGATTTATGCTCGTATGTGACAGTATAATCGTAAAGATTTATGCTCGTATGTGACAGTATAATCGTAAAGATTTATGCTCGTATGTGACAGTATAATCGTAAAGATTTATGCTCGTATGTGACAGTATAATCGTAAAGATTTATGCTCGTATGTGACAGTATAATCGTAAAGATTTATGCTCGTATGTGACAGTATAATCGTAAAGATTTATGCTCGTATGTGACAGTATAATCGTAAAGATTTATGCTCGTATGTGACAGTATAATCGTAAAGATTTATGCTCGTATGTGACAGTATAATCGTAAAGATTTATGCTCGTATGTGACAGTATAATCGTAAAGATTTATGCTCGTATGTGACAGTATAATCGTAAAGATTTATGCTCGTATGTGACAGTATAATCGTAAAGATTTATGCTCGTATGTGACAGTATAATCGTAAAGATTTATGCTCGTATGTGACAGTATAATCGTAAAGATTTATGCTCGTATGTGACAGTATAATCGTAAAGATTTATGCTCGTATGTGACAGTATAATCGTAAAGATTTATGCTCGTATGTGACAGTATAATCGTAAAGATTTATGCTCGTATGTGACAGTATAATCGTAAAGATTTATGCTCGTATGTGTCAGGGGCAGTCGTGGCCTAATGGATAGAGAGTCGGACTTGTAACCCAAAGGTCATGGGTTCGAGTCTCAGGTCCGGCAGGGATTGTCGGTGAGGGGAGTGAATGTCCAGCGCTCTCCCCACCCTCAATACCACGACTGAGGTGAGACCCTTGAGCAAGGCACCGTACCCCCAACTGCTCCCCGGGCGCCGCAGCAATGGCTGCCCACTGCTCCGGGTGTGTGTTCACGGTGTGTGTGTTCACTGCTGTGTGTGTGCACTTGGATGGGTTAAATGCAGAGCACAAATTCCGAGTATGGGTCACCATACTTGGCCACATGTCACTTCACTTTCACTTTTTTCAGTATAATCGTAAAGATTTATGCTCGTACGTGACAGACAGAACGGTAACTGTTAGTCTAACTTGTAACGTTATTTATAACTTTGTTCGACTGTCATGAATATATGAAATGTCCATTGACATCAAGTACAAGTTAGCCAAGCATAGATGAATCTTACCTGTCCAGGAGAAAATTAGCAACGTTGGCATCTGTGTTCAAATTCTTCTCCGTTTTCAGCCGTCTCCATCTTTCAAAAGCATCTCCAATACAAATTCTGGTTTTATTTCGGACTTTGTCACGACGAATTTCTGAATTATAACAAGGTATTTTTGATTTAGTAACATTAGACATTTTTATCCGACTGGAGTTAGGGTAGGTTACAGCAAAGCTGGCAACACGGATCCCGAAACACTACTGACTTCGTGATTGGTAGATAGGTGGAGGGAGGCGCGTCAGGCCAAAACACAAAATGACAACATCAACATCAGTTGAGGGCTGCAAGTCCACTTTTTAAATGACAATATCCTGGCCGGACTACTTTTGTCAGTGATATGAAAGTATTTGAAATGAACATGATTTCTTAATGTCTAGTGACACATCAGGGCCATTTTATGATTAATTGAAATAGATTTCTTACATACAGCTCCTTTAAATATGGATATTTTTCTTACAAAAACACATCGCTTTGCTTCAGAATACTTTTATTAACCCCCTGGAGTTGTGTGGATTACTTTTTTTTATGGATGGATGCATTATTTTTGGCTTCAAAATGCAGCCCTCCCTTCACAACCATTATAAACCTTGGAGGACTAAGGATGTTTTAAAACATATCTTTGATTGTGTTTGTCTGAAAGAAGATCGTACACCTAGAATGGCTTGAGGGTGAGTAAACCATGGGATAATTTTCATTTTTGGGTGAACTATCTCTTTAATATCTGCGAACACTTTATTTGGATGCTCCCCAACAGACATTCTACTGACTATAAGTAACTTATTCTACTAACCCGAACCCTAACACCTAACCATAACCTAACAGTCTACTAACAATAGTTGACATGTAGTTGCAAAGTTACTTATAATTAGTAGAATGTCTAAAGTGGACCATCAAAATAAAGAGCAACCAAGAAACATTTTATAACATAAGAGTTATAAACCAAAATTTTCTATTTGCTCTCCGTTTAATTTTATCAATGCCTGGGAGAAACAATTGATGTAATGTTGATGTTAATGTTCTGTGGGATTGCATTAAACTTGCAGAGATGCTGAAAAACATTTCTATAACAACTTTGGTATCCTGGCAAATCTGAGCACAGCTTGAGACATTGTTGAGATCTCTTCTGAAACTCGTTAGGTAGCTCATATTACAAGGCACTTTTTTTTTTTTTTTTGAGTAGCAGGAGATGTATTGTACACAAAAGTTGTCCATTTAATCTCACTGCTGTCTAGACTCTAGACTACACTCTAAAAAATGCTGGGTTAAAAACAACCCAAGTTGGGTTGAAAATGGACAAACCCAGCGATTGGGTTGTTTTGACCCAGCAGTTGGGTTAAATGTTTGCCCAACCTGCTGGGTAGTTTTATTTAACCCAACAATTGTTTACAAATTACTATATGTCTGGTTTAAAATGAACCCAAAATAGGTTGGAAATTAAAAATCAGACTCATAATTACTAGAGGCAACAATAATAATCAAAAAGATGAGCATTTATTAATAAGCAATTTAATAAATGTTTATTGTTTAAATATTATTCAAAAAAGTATTAATAAATGTTTGTTTATTAAACATATTAATAAATGTTAATTTCCAACATATTTTGGGTTCATTTTAAGCAAGAAATACAGTAATTTTTAAACAATATTTGGGTTAAATAAAACTACCCAGCAGGTTGGGCAAACATTTAACCCAGCCGCTGGGTTAAAACAACCCAATCGCTGGGTTTGTCCATTTTCAACCCAACTTGGGTTGTTTTTAACCCAGCATTTTTTAGAGTGTAAACCATCTATATATTAGATTTTAGATAGATTTAAATTTTTTTAATAAAAAGTTTGGTTGTGGTGGGTGGCATGCACAAACGATACCAATCTTTTCTATTTGATTGTATTTTATTTATTTATTTATTTGTTTATGTAAAAAATAATCTACATCCCACGTTAGTGCAAATAACACCCGCCTAAGCTTGTTTCTAACTCTGAACTACAGTAGCCACACTCCTCCACACTTTGACTCAGTAAATTCTCAAAACACAAATAAATAAACAAGATAGGAAAATGAAACGCACCAAAAAAGTGGTACTGTAGTGCTGAAGTGCAGTTTCCAGATGGCGAGCGCGCCACCGACTGAACTATGGAGTGACTGAGGCATCATTAGGCATTTATGAGTGCATATAACCAGCTCATTTGTTTCTATTTTTGTCTGAGTGCAATGAGGCTCACGAAAATCAAATCAGTCTGATAATGGTGCTCATTATGCACAAACTTCAACTGTAGTTGCGCCGTTTGAGGTCCTGCCCCAAAACAGACACTGTGTTAGCTTGAGTAAAACATTAATTTTCATCACTTGTGTCTTTACAATAAACACAAAGTTTCTGTTTTCCTCTTCCACTGTGCTACGGATACATACGGAAGGGTAAAGTGGATGTTTAGTTGTGTGATAAACAGCACGGATGTGTGCAAACATATATGTATGCATGTGTGGCGACTTACAGAAGCACAAAGTCACGAGAGTTTTGCTCATTAAGAAATCCCTGGCTCTTTAGCGAGGAGTGGGTGAGACCCGAACGATGAATCACTGGAGAACTCGAAAACGAGGCAGTGATTTTTAGCCGCCAACCAAAATACCACACCATATCCAAGGCATCTGTTTTCCTCAGCTGACATTTAGATACAGCTATTAGTCAGCCATAGGGGTGTATGTGTCCACAGAGGCATCGATTTACTTATTTTTATTTATTTTCTGTTTTTTACTGAATGGTTGGATCTGTTAAAAACAAGTTAAAACACATCTGACAACTGTGAAGAACTTGTCATGAAAGATAAAACTCAACATAAAATCAAAAATCAAATAGAATTTACGTTATTAATGTATGTTTATGCATGGTGCGTGTTATTCTAAAGATATAGAATATAAATAGAGGGGTTCTGGCCACTTCAGATGGTCGTGCTGGTCAGGAACCAGCTGAAATCACTAGCTTGGGCAGGTTGGAAGACCAGCTTGACTAGCTTAAACCAGCCAACTAGTTTAGTTTGGTTTTAGCTGGGGGTTTTTTTTTCTTTTCCCTGCAGAGATAACTTCTCTGAAGTGACTTTCACTTTCAACTAAAGACACGAAATCTGAAATAGGCATACCAGGAGAAATATAAAATAATTTATAAACGTTATTACAACAGTTAGTAAGGTCCTCGAATCTGTTTTTGCATGTTACAAACAGACATTAGTGGTGAGGATTTTCAGTGACTCTTTCTGCAGGTTACATCGCTACGACTGTAGGTGGCAGCAAGTGACTGTCTCTGAGTGAGTCATTGAACCATTAAAGGGTTAGTTCACCCAAAAATGAAAATTCTGTCATTAATTACTCACCCTCGAGTCGTTCTACACCCGTAAGACCTTCGTTCATCTTCGGAGCACAAATTAAGATGTTGTTGATGAAATCCGATGGCTCCGTGAGGCCTCCATTGCCAGCAATGTGACTGCACCTCTCAAGATCCATAAAGGTACTAAAAACATATTTGAAACAGTTCATGTGACTTAAGTGGTTCTATCTCAAAATTATAAAGTGATAAGAATACTTTTTGTGCACAAAAAAACCCCCAAAATAACGACTTTTCAACCATACCTATATGGGCCGAGTTCAAAACACTGCTTCAGAGCTTTACGAATCGAATCAGTGAATCGAAGCGCCAAAGTCACGTGATTTCAGCAGATTAGCCGTTTGACAGGAGATCCGAATCACTGATTCGAAAACAAAAGATTCATAAAGCTCAGAAGCTTCATAAAGCAGTGTTTTGAAATCGGCCCACATAGATATTGTTGAAAATGTGTTATTTTGTTTTTTTGGTGCACAAAAAATAGATAGTAATAGATAACGGCAGTCAGAAAAGAGAAATATGTAATTTTCTAGATTCTAATTTTGTAGAAACACTCTCACGGCAGTGTTAACTAGTTTTTTTGTAATTTGATGCAAAGGTAATATAATAATGTATAATGTTATAAATGTACATACATTTAAAAAAAAATGAAAATATATTAAAAAAAAAACTTTACGATATTGATGACCGTCAAAACGCGTCATCACAGTCTGTGAAAAGGGTCTATTGCCAATTGGTAAAGATTATTTTTAAGACTGTAATTTGCCTACAAGCAGGGATGCCACTGATTCAGATGATTCTTCACAAAAAACACAGTTTATTTCTTAATGTGTTAAAATCATTTAAATGACCAAACTACTGAAACCAGACCTTGGGGAAAGCCATCTATTGACTATACAGCTTAACAAAATGGTGGATACAGTGTGTGTGGGCGGAGCAATCTAAAGTTAAATTCAATTTCTAGTGTTGCCAATAAACATGGAGATGGAGAGCAGCGACTGCAACATTAATCTTCCCAGATCTCTTCAATATCATCTGGGATGATTTGAGGAGAATTTGTATTCTGCCTGGTTTGGTAACCTCTTGAAATTGTGCTGTTCTACCTCACAGAGCATAGAGTGAATAGTATCATATTTCACGCTGTTTCAAACCATTAACCCGTCTGAGGCTTCACTCTTTCCAATTTCAAACAGGCTGCTATTGGAAAAGTACTTGAAGACCAAAAAAAGGATGTTTTGGTCCTTCAAACAACTGGCATCTCTCCTTTGCAGAAATGTTTAGGAGAATGACGGTGTCGATAGGATTTATGTATTCATGATGGTTAATGCCAAAATGAAAAGCTTTCACATTTCCCTGGCAGTTTGAATAATTAGTGGTTTCTGCAAGCATCACTATGACTATTGCTCATATTGCTTATATTTTGAAAAAACGCTAACCCTAAGGTATTACTTTTGTGCCAGAGACATGAATTATATTTTAAATCATGTGAAACTTAGCCACCATGTTAAGACTGTGTCCTAAAGTCGCCATGAAATTAAAATTGAAGTTTTTTTGGCTTTTAGTACGAATATGTTAAAGCCTTACTGTTATCTATAAGCTAGTGTGCTCCAAAACAATGACAAAATTCGCATTTAGAAGATATAAGCATTCAAAACTTCCAGTCTCTCACTTCCGCTAAAATGGATTAATGATTTTGATGACATCACATTGCACTTCAGCTCCTCATCAGATTTTCTGTCCAATCAAATGCTCTCGAGAATCTGAAGAAATGAGCTGACATTGGGTTAAAGTGTGCAACCCAGCCTGCTGGGTTATTTAGGTAGTTCATGTGTTCTGTCCAATATTTAGAAACAAAATATCATAGAAATTTGGGGTTGGGCCAGTTAAAGGATTAGTTCACTTCAGAACTAAAATTTCCTGATAATTTACTCATCCCCTTGTCATCCAATATGTTCATGCCTTTCTTTCTTCAGTTGAAAAGAAATTAAAGTTTTCGAGGAAAATATTCCAGGATTTTTCTTCATATAGTGGGATTCAACGGGTTGAAGGTCCAAAATAGAGTTTCAGTGCAGCTTCAAAGAGCTCTACATGATCCCAGACGAGGAATAAGGGTCTTATATAGCGAAACATTCGCTAGATATTTTCTAAAAAAAAACAAAAAACTTTTTAATCACAAATGCTCGTCTTGCACTGCTCTGCGTTGTGCAAAAAAAAGATAAAACAATGAAGTCAGACTATTTTGAAGCTGGAGGAGAAATTAGATGGATTTTTCGCCCTACCGTGGTACTTCTGCCTACTTCACTCGTGACCTTTCCAACATGATTACGTAATGCGTGGCGCGTCGCAGAGCTAGTGCAAAGCGAGCATTTGTGGTTAAAAAGTATCTATTTTTTTTATTTTTGTTTAGAAAATGACCGATTTGCGATCGTGTAGAGCCCTTTGAAGCTACATTGAAACTGCAATTTGGACCTTCAACCCGTTGGTAGCTGTTGAAGTCCACTATATGGAGAAAAATCCTGGAACCTTAATTTCTTTTCGACTGAGGAAAGAAAGACATAAACATCTTGGATGACATTTGGGTGAGTAAATTATCAGGAAACTTTAATTCTGAAGTCAACTAATCCTTTAACCAACCACCCTGAATAATCTAGCAACCAAAGAGAACACCCACGGCATCTTAGCATCAAGGCACCAAGTTATTCATGGACAAGCACCACTCACGTTTTCCACAGAATTTGTAAAAATCTAGTTTGATAGTATCATCTGTCACGTCCAAACATCGTCCAAGGTCACTGAGTAGGGAGGGCTATATTTCAGCTATCAGCTAATTAGAACTCCAATGATCATCAGAGAGTAATGGAGTATAGAAAATGCCTACGTCAGAACACATTAGAGCCAGCAAGGACAGTTTTCAAACCATTGAGCCATTAGAGAGGACAAAAAAGATACATTTTAATGAGTAACCAATTAGGGGGTCCAAAGGAACCCTAAAGATTACAATAATTATAAAGAACCCTACATTACAATAATTGTGCCTTTTTTTGTTGTTCTAAAATGATGTACAAAAATGGAATTATAAAACTGGTGCACATATTGCCTGTAGTAGTTAAAGTTTTCCTTGGATACTGGTCTTTATATAAGAGCAACAGTTTGTGTTAATGAAATAGTCATGAGAAGTTATTGCGTGACCATTTTGCAAATGCTATTTTTTGTTGCTCAGGCATGTCAAATTGCTTCTCTTTACGGGAAATAGTTTTTATGGTGCCGTAATTACGTTGCTATTGCACATTCCCCACTCACACAAACTGCACATCAGCTCCTTCTTTTTTATTATCTAATTTATGCATCTTGCAAACATGCAAGTCCAAAAATTTCCCTCAAATAGCTTTCATTAACCTTCGGTACAGTAAACGTTTGATTGCAATATAGCGTTTCTCCATCAAAGGGATGTGTTACTTTCCCTTTTTCCAATCGCACACTTCAAATAAACCATTAAACACCATTTCACTTCAAAAGAGCAGTTTACATATGCTAATAGGGCACTTAATCAAAAAAGCCACACGGGAAAATGCATCCCACTGATTTGATTGGTATGAGATATTGAGTGGCATTTGAAGAACGCAGAGACGTGACTGTATTTCCCACAATGCTCACACATCACCGTTAATGTTACTCATGTCTCGCAGAGGTACAAAGGGGGTGAAATGGACGCCTAACGGTGGTATGAGAAGTCAGATATGAGTGTTGGACGTGGCTGGGGGCGCTGAGGGCGAGGGCTTGTTTTTTCTCAGAAACAGATGTGGGCAATTTTTGCACTGCAAGAAAAACACGTTGAGACAAAATTAGCGAAATCAAAAGGAAATGGGTGGATCGGCGGGGAAGTCAGGAAGGTCACATTAACAGCTTGTTTTCTGAGTGGTGATTAAACTAAATCACTCTGACACATGGACCTCTGCTTTAATCATTCACATTTTAAGCAGTGTTAAGAGGCTGATTTGGGAGTAGGGTTGTCACCTCTTAGCTCGCAAACCCTTATTTGAAGTGTTCATGTTCTGCCTTGTTTATCAGTGGAAAAAGAACAAAATTATTGCAAACTCCCTTTTCTTTCCTTCCTCCCATCTTGCCTCGCCTCTCTTGAAAGTTGTGGTGCATTAGACTTTGAATATGTTAATAGCCAATTAGTCCTTTCTAAGCCACAACCATCTCTTTGTGAGCTGTTTAGTTAAAGTTAACCCTATTTACAAGTTCCTGGTCTTATTGACAAATTCCATTTAAAGGGATAGGCCTAGTTCACGCATTAAAATGATCTCATTTTTTACTCACCTTCATGTCGTTCCGAACCTGCGTGACTTTTGCTTTATAATAAGGTCTCATTCGTTAACATTGCTCAATGCATTTGTGTTTTAACAACGTTTAGCTCACGAGTTATTGATCCGGGAAGCTCGAATCTGTGAATATATTGCCAATTTTACTGAACTGCTTGACATAAGCACTGCATTTCGTTATAGTTGAGTCCAACAAGTTCAAACTCTAAAAGCTGCGCATTATTTGTGTGCATTATTAACGTATGGAACTAACTGAAACACTACTGCCAGCCAGCGGGACATTAAAGAGGAAGTGTTTGCCCGAGCTCACAGCAAGGGAACGATAATATCTTTGCGAGGGAACGCAACATTTCTCGGGGGAATGCAAAGCTTTGCGAGGGAACGCAAAATATTTGAAAAAATAAAATCCTCCCATTCTAAATATTTTTTCCACCAGCACGTCAAAGTTCCTCCCTTCCCAATTTTTTTTCCCACCATCACGTCCCTTTAGGGGCTCCATAGATTCATAATGGTGATCAATTGAGTAGATCGAGTAACGTTGAGAAGTTTTGATGTATGTGCTGTTGAATATTTCATGATAACGTTAATAATGCTTCTCTGCTTCTTCTTCACCTGTGTTTTGATCTGGAGTTTATGTACTCTCTCAGGAGATGTGTAATAGCGCCCCCTACTGTATAACAGTGAAAACCAAAGCGTTGTCATAAATGATAAATTCCGTCAATGGTGGGAAAATGCTTTTAGAAGTATTGTTCATTGTTGTTAGTTCATGTTAACTGATGTAGTTCAATGTAATCTTATTGTAAAGTGTCACAGACTTTCTTTATTCTACCAAACAAACAAACAAACAAAAAATGTTTTAAAGAACTGTTTTTGTCTTTACAATTATTGTCAATTGTGACCAAAACTACATTAAACCTCCCTGACTTCTATTGTCAACGAAAAAAAAAAAGTGAGACATTTTTCAAAATATGTATTTTGCGCCCGTCTTTTTAATGCCCCCAGGCAACTGTTTTATGTTTTGGTACAGTAATCTGCAAAAAGTACAATGGCTGTTTACCTGGGAAAATACCTCCAATTATCAATACCAATATCTCCAAAATTTTTAAAATTATATTTCAGTAACATTAAATTATTAATTAAATTTGACAATGACAGTATCATAAATGTAGCTTTATTTTTAGCTAAAGAAAAAAAAATAAAAAGAGTAAAAGACTTTTTATATAAAAGAGTATAATACTCAGTATTTTTCAGACTGGTCCAGATAATTCATATAGATGAATGAATGAATGAATGAATGAATGAACGAATGAACGAATGAGAGTCTCTTTTAACTTAAAGGCAGGACTTATTCCAAGCCATATTGATTATTCAATTATTTTTTCTATGAGTATACTCTCAGAAAAAAAAAAAAAAGTACAAAATCTGTCCCTGGGATGGTACGGTTATAATATGTACGGTTTAGGTACTAATATGCACAGTTTAGAGGTAAATAAGGTATAAAGGTGTACCTTTTGAAAGGTTACCACCCTAGTGACAGTTTTTGTACCTTTTTTTTCTGAGAGACTTATATGTAAAATAGATACTACCATTAAAAAAATAATCATTTATATCATAAAACAATAGTATGGCCTACGATCGGTGCATGGTTGAAAACACATAATTTCACAGAAATAACGCAAATACAAAACCAAACATACATTTATATATATCAGATTGGATCTGTTTCTAGTGAATAGTGAGTTTTGCCTGTGCAGTCAATGCATGGACTGTTGGTTTACAGAATTTAAACATAACGATGGTTTAACAAAACACACATAAGCATATTTTTAGTAGCATTCAGATTCCCAGCCAATCATATTTTAAAGTGCAGTGCTATTGGCTCAAAAAAATAATAATAATAAAATAAATAAATAATGCAACCCTTTGCATATATTTTTTTTTTTTTTGAGTTATGACAACTTTGAGTGCATTTACGTTAAACCAACAAGCTACATTGAGTTAGAGGAACTTAATAATTTGTAGCATAAACACAAATGTTTAAGTTGATTACTCTAAAGTTGATGTAATGATCAACATTATTTACATACACAAGTTGTATGTCAACAGAACTCAACAACATAATGTTTGCAACTTAAAAGGTTTAATTAAAACAATGCATTAACTTGCAACCATGGATTTATTTAAGTTGTGGTAACAGGTCCTCTGAATGACTTTTTAGAGTGCATATGATGACATGTCACATATTGATCCGCCCCGAATTTGCAGCTGGCTTTCTAAGTGATGGTTAGGTGACAGGTCAAAAAAGCCCTAAAAGCCCTTCACAGATGACTGTTTCTGACATAATTGGGCAGTTAGAACACATTGGTCTAGATGATTGAAAAAACACACACAAAAGGAGACAGATTCTAATGACTTAGTTTTGATACACTTATCACGTACAATCACTTAATTACTTTGTAATATAAGGTCTTGATTAGGACAGCAGTGACTGAAATATAGAAGCCATTTTGCCTTATCATTAGTGGGATTTCCGACTAATTATAATTTGTAATTAATGCAAGGACAATCTGATTTGCTCTGATTATGTGAGTGATTACACATTTCAGATCTGCATACTGCCAGAGATGGTTTAAATACTGAAAATGCCAGCACTAATAATAATAAAGGGGTGGGTCTACAAAAAATACTGGGGGATGATTAGATGAAAATAAAAATAATAATGCAGTGTTATCTAAAAATAAGATAGAAACAAAGTTTACTTGTAACACATGTAAACTCATTATTCTTTTTGATATTTTTGCAAGTCAGTTTTAATAGATACAATCAAAGTAGTGTCTTCATAATCTTTCATCTTTATTTTTTGATAAAAAGTATTTATTAATTCATTCGTTTGTTCATTAAATCAAAGTTATATGTTTTTTTTATGACAAGGTGCCAAAGTTAAGGTTGTAAAATGTGGTGCAGTTCCCAAAATCAAATGTATAAAATAAATATTTTAAAAGATATTATGGATTAATAATTCATGATATTTGCAAAACATAGTTTTTTTTATCTTGAAATATATATATAATATATATAAGACTAAACTGTTTAAACTCTATAGCTATTATTTATTATAAATAATTTTATTATATTTTTTTCTTAATGGTTACACCACATGACACTTTTATAGTAATTGATTTTAAACATTTATATTTTCAAGAACTATATAGACAAGTATTGGAATATTTGGAATATGTTTCACTATTACACGTCTAATAGTTATTACTAACTAATATTTTTACATTTTGTTAAGAAAAGTGCTGATCTATACACTGCTAGTCAAAAGATTGGAAAAATTAAGATTTTTAACTTTTAAAGTCTCTTATGCTCACCAAGGCTGCATTTATTTGATAAAAATGCAGTAAAAACAGTAATATTATGAATTGTTATTATAATTTTAAAGTAGTATTATCTGTTTGAATATATTTTAAAATGTAAATCATTCCTGTGATCAAAGCTGAATTTTCAGCATCATTCCTCCAGTCTTCGGTGTCACATGATCCTTCAGAAATCATTCTTAAATACTGATTTGCTGCTCAAGAAACATTTCTAATTATTATCAATGTTGAAAACGTCTCAGGTTACGTATGTAACCATAGTTCCCTGAGAACAGGGAACGAGACTCTGCGCTGAAATGTGCTTTGGGGAACGTCCACGTGACCCGGTGTCTCGAAACCTCATACCAAAAAACTCCAATCCTATTGGCCGGTAACAGTCATATGGCGCGACCCGGAAGTATAAAGGCGCGCCAACGGAAGCAGTCAGAATTTATCGTCTTTGAGGGACTGTCCCGCAGGCAGCCCCAAGCATGGCAGGGAAGCGCAGAGTCTCGTTCCCTGTTCTCAGGGAACTATGGTTACATACGTAACCTGAGACGTTCCCTTTCGAAAGGGAACTTCTACTCTGCGCTGAAATGCGCTTTGGGGAACGATATACCCACGCCGCCATGCTTAGGGGAGTGCATGCCACACTAGAATGGCTGAGACAAAGGCTCAAACAGTTTGAGGAACTGTAGCACCTCCCCCTTCGGGTTACACCTGACTGTCAGTGACAGCATTCCCTAAGGCCATCTAGCCCAAGCTGTACCTAAGAAAGGTCTTCCAGAGGCGGGAAGACCTAAAAAGGCCGCTAAGAGCTTCTGAGATCCACACTTCCGCAGACAGAGTGGTCTCTTCTAGGGAATGAGGGCAGGGAGCCCCGAAGGGACCCCGCCCAGCCACTAGAGGGGACAACGTCACCCTCAATGCCACCAGGGAGGCTGACCTGGTCCTATCGTAAGACATGCTAGGTGTGAAGCCAACCCTGTCTAAACACAGAATCCCCAGACGCAGTCTCTACTAGAGGGAGCGGGTAGGAGTGACTGCAGAGCGGCAGGAGCACCCCCACTCGTGCGTAGGGACGGGCATCCCGGAGAGCAGAACTCGGCTTGAGTGCCATGAACCCTCATATCGAGGGGAGTGTATTTCCGCTCATCTAGGATCTACTTAGTGCCTGATTAACGCACTAAGGAGGCTGTGCGCTAAAGCCTGATCCTTCAGGGAAGCACAAACCAGCCCACAGGCTGAAACCCAGTGGGAGGCCTGGACAGAGCCAACCACCATAATCAGCTTAGGGAGCTATGCGCTATTATGTACACAACCCAAAGGGAAGTACAAAGCTCGCCTAACAAGTAGACCATGCAATGGGCAAACACTCATGGAGGCCAAAGAGGGGCCTACAGCATGATGAATAAACCAGCAGAATATCCAGAAGGTGGCCCAGAGAAGCCACCCCGAACATTTGCTCTGTTCTGAAGCAAACAGAACACTTTGCCCGTTTGCACATACTACCCAACACGAGCCAACGAGCAGTGTACTCGGTAAAAGCACCTTTCACTCTACCAACTAGAGGAGTACCACATACGCCAATACTTCGTCAAAGAAGGCCTAGAGAGGCCTGTTACCTTGACAAATGCATGGCATCAGCTCATGGCAGTGTTCCTAGGTACCAGAAGGGATACTAACCGACACGAAGGAGGTTAAGTACCGTCCGGACCCGTGGCCAACGGCGTGTGAAGAGATCCTCGGATCAATCGAGCACATCAACATACACCATATGTTGAGAAAAAGGCGGCCAAAGGAGCCTAAGAACCTTTAACATATGGGATAAGTCCATTGGCCTTTATTAGGAGCCTGAAAGATCCACCTCATTTCTAGGTGGCTGGAGCTCAACTATCACTTGAGACAATAGTAAGAAACCAAACCTCAGTAAGGTTTTACTACCGTCTACTGGGGGGCTAGCCACTCAGAGTAATAGCATCCAAGCTAACTCCTCAGCGAGAGGAACACTCTAGCTGAACTCCAAATGTTACACCAGAGGCCGAGAAGGCGGCCTAACTTAGTGTACATGTGGCATCAACAGGTGGCTGCCAAAAAATTTAGACCACCAAAGAGCAGTGTGTTAGTTTTCCCTGAAGAAAATACAACACCCAAACCAGACCCGACGTGGGCTGTTTGCCCAAGCTCTAAAGGTGGTCGCAGCTAGCCAATCAGAAGGCTAAAAAGGAAGGCCTAAAGAAGGCCAACGATCTTAGCAACAGATGGCTCTGCTTTCTGTAAACAGTTCTCCAGACTGTGCCAATCAGTCAGCTGAAATGGAAGGCCCCTCGGAGCCAACCAAATCAGAAACAGGAGGCCGCAGCCAGACTGGCAATCATCTAAACCACCGAGAGCAATGTAACAAGACTTCCTCAGAAGGGATTTGTTTCACAACTTTTACTGACGCAGAACAGGTCACTGTTTGCACAGTTTGCTCCTAGGTGGTTAAATACAACTAAATATACTCTCGCAGGCTGAACCAGACCAGTTAATCAAAAAGGAAGGCCTAACCAGGGCCAACGATTATATCAACAGGTGGCAGAGCAACTGAAAGGTATACTAGACTGTGCCAACAGGTGAACTGATAAGGAAGCTCCTCGGAGCCTTCCCACATCAGAGACCATAGGCAACAGCCTAATTGGAACACTAAAAGCCACTGCGCCAGCATGGGTCCAGAAAGGAGGCCTAAGAGGACCTACTCATTCATGCCACACGCGGCAACAGTACGTGATCCAAAGACTACTAGGAGAACCGCTAACACACATTCCAGCAGGCAATGTCCAAGGCTGGCTGATTAGTAGAGCCAGCGTAATCACATGATCTGAAGGAGGCCTATAGGGCCTACGCTCCAAGACATGTGGCACAGCCTGTGGCAGTGTACATAATGTGAGCATAAACAGAATAAACCAAGCATGCTAACCTAGCAAATGCTAACTAGAAAAGGCTATGTGACATACAGGCCTACGTTCTAGACAAAAGATTAGCCGAAGGAAGAAAAGACAGGAACTAACATACACCAACTTCCCTCGGGAAGTGGTGCTGCTATCCTGAGTACGCAATCCAACAGGTGAAGCGCTCAGAACACCAAAAATCATTGATGGGGAGCATTAGGTCACCATCGCCTACATAGTGGTTAGAAACACGCCAACTATAATAAGACAGGTGCCAGCCTGTGGCAGCAAACTATGCTCACATACAAAAACATGTAGGGCAAGGATATGGAACTTAAAGCAATCACCAAGGGCTTTAATATATGTCATTCACAAAGGGAATCATACTCCAGACAGATACTCACATCTGCACTAGGCCTAGAGGACAGACATTAAATAATTATAGTAATGTCTACTCAACTTGATTGATCTTACAACAAGTGGCCTAGAGGAAAGGATCTTCCCATTATAGACAAAGTTCCAGCTTGAAGTGGGGCCTAGTAGCAAACTACACAACTTATCTGCCTCAACATGATAAGGGCCTAACCCACCTGAGATAACAGAACAGGAAGTCAAAAACAGTTACAACCTATCTGTCACTCATCCCAAGCGCCTACATACATAGGGGATAATGGGCATGCGGCCAACAACTCCCTCAGGAGGAGGCCAAAACCAGGAAATAACGTTATTCAAATAACACTTCCTAGCTCTAGCCTAGCCACTAAGCTACGGGTACACAAAAACAGCAAATATTTACCTGTAATTTTGCTATCAACCCAAGCCATGCACAAGATGTCAGGCGGCCAATAAAGCCGCCGACATCATAGCAACTGAAGCAGAGAGAGCAACTCGAACTATACTCTTAAAACAATAGCTGAGAAGCTCAGACAGAACTGAACAATGGCCATTTTGTGGCCCATTGCTCAATCTATACTCCACAACGACTACAGTTTGCCCATCAAACCCCTACAATTTTACATGTTCAGGAAAATATCTCTAGGAACAGAAAGACAAGGTCAACTGTAACAAAAGGCTGAGCCTTGCTTACCTTTCCCGTGGCAGTTGGACCCACGACACTCCCTCCTGACCGAAGTGGGAGGATAATCCAGGTTCCATTGCCAAACGAACCCCTTAACTATCAAGCCAGACGGCGGGCCGTCAGAGAGAAACTCATCATGGGCCCATCCGTCCAAACTGACTGTTCAAGGGTGTCATCTGAACATGTTACTTTTTCAATAAGGTCCCCCGGGAAGGCCAAGGAATAGAGGTGAGGGCTGATGTTTAATTTGCCCCCCCCCCCGCCAGAGAGGCGATTGACTACCGGCGGGGCTTGTTCTGACGCCGGTTGTCAATCACCTCCCTCAGATCTGGTCGTCTATTCCTCGTATCCCGCCGCTTTTGTGACTTACTCCGAGGTGGAGGAGGCGCTCGAGCGGCGACACTGGATCACTGGACCTGTTTCTGAGCCTCGGCTCGAGACGGTCCAGGGCCTCCCGGGTGTCTGGGCCCAGAATCGGATCTGAGCGGTATGCAATTCTTATATGCTGCTGAGCGCGCCCTCGCCTCTCTGAACTTCCCAACAACTGTCTCAACGGAACCGCCAAAAAGTTCAGAGGGTGAGACTGGGGCATCGAGGAGAAAGCCCTTTTCTTTCTCACCGATGTCCGCCATGTTCAACCACAGATGTCTCTCCGTGGCCACCATGGCCGACATAGATCTACCGATCGAGGCGGCCGTCTGCTTGGTGGCCCGGAGAGCAAGATCTGTGGTGCGGCGCAACTCATCTACCGCATCAGGGGACAAACCCTGCCCCTGATCCAGATCCTTCAGCAGATCAGCCTGGTAGGCTTGCAACACCGCCATGGAGTGCAAAGCTGCGCCAGCCTGACCTGCTGCAGCGTACGCCTTGCCATTCAAACGTGATGTCATCTTAAGGGGTTTGGATGGCAGGACCGGAGCTTTTAGTGACGGTGCATTGCCAGTGACGAGATAGTTTGCGAACATCTCGTCAATAGGCGGCATCGCCACATACCCATGCTGGCGTAATCCCTCCACATCAGCAAAATTACTTCGCTGGTGTGTATGGATCCTCGCCGAGAACGGGTTCTTCCATGCCTTCTCGATCTCTACATGAAGATCCGGAAGGAATGGAAGGCTCACCGGAGTTACAGGGTTATGACCGGAAAGAAACCGCTCGTCCAGCCTGCCGCGAGCAGTCTCTTCCCTCTCACGCTGCCAAGGCAGCTGCAGTCTGCCAGCAGCACGCTCCATAACCTCCAGTAACTCCGCGTACGCTGGACAGGGAGGTCTGGAGAAAGAAGCTACTTCATTCGCTTCTTCCTCCACTGCCATCACCTGCTCTTGGGGGCTGGCAGCCAAAAGAACACTCGTTCCTGGATCTGACGATGTTTGGGATACACCATCATCATCATCCAGGATCGCGTCCTCGCCAGCCGCCGCCTGAGTCTGAGAAACGGTTACACCCCTCTCAAATTCGGCGGCGAGCTCCATCTGTGAACCCCATGAATGTAGTCTCCGCTCAGCCTCAGCACGAGCAGGACCAGATCCACCAGGTACAGATGTTGACGCCCCTTCTCCCGAGAAGAGGGCCAGGCGAGAACGGAGCGTTCTCAAAGGAAAACGCTCACAGTTGACACAGACAGCGCCCTCAAGCACTGTCCGTGCGTGTTCTTCCCCCAGACAATGAACACATAGGACGTGTGAATCATCCGGTGTCAGAAACCTTGGACACGGATCAGTACACTTCCTAAAGTTCTTACCTTTCTCAGCCATTTCAGATTGGAAACAAATTTCTTTAAACAAAGAAACAGAGTGAGGTTGACACATACAGTCCCGAAAAGACGATGCATTCTGACTGCTTCCGTTGGCGCGACTTTATACTTCCGGGTCGCGCCATATGACTGTTACCGGCCAATAGGATTGGAGTTTTTTGGTATGAGGTTTCGAGACACCGGGTCACGTGGACGTTCCCCAAAGCGCATTTCAGCGCAGAGTAGAAGTTCCCTTTCGAAAGGGAACAGTTTTTGCTGCTTACTGTTATTGTGGAAACTATGATACAGCAAGGATGTTCAGCAAGGATGCACTAAATTGATCAAAAGTGACAGTAAAGACATTTATAATGTTACAAATGATTTCTAATTCAAATAAATGTTGTTCTTTTTAACTTAAATAACAATAAGAACTATTATTATTATTTGAGCACCAATAATAATTAATAATTGAGCACCAAATCAGAAGATGAGAACGGCTTCTGAAAATTCAGCTTTGCATCACAGGAATAAACTTGTTTTGCTCTATCTTTCATCAAATAAATGCAGCTTTGGTGAGCATAAGCATTAAGAAATCTTAATTATTTCTAACTTATGACCAGTTAGTGTATATCTTCATGTCTTCACTAAGCCTGATTTTATTTGTCACAAGTTTCTCCAACACCCTAAAGCACTTCCAGGGTCGGTGGTGATTTCCAAATGCTCCGACTAGTCATGTCCACTTTTCCGAATCTGCCAATAATGTGGTTAGGCACCCGTCACAATCAATTGACCTCGCCTCGTTTGAAGGTTACAATAATATGCTCTCCTTGACAATCCAACATTGCTTTATGAGCCTAGAAACAAATGCGAAGCATGTGAACTGATACGACACTGAAGAATGTTGGACTGTGTGGTCCTTGTCTCTCAGCAGTAATTGCAGATGTCAGTGTGTAGCGTCTACAGCGTCCGTTCATAGCGCTTGAGATGTTGATTAGAGATTCTTGCATGCCCTCTCCCCTGATTTAATGTTACTCTAGTTGAAGAATGAAGATAATTTTCTCTAATGCCACATGTTAAGATAATTGCACTGTAATTGCCTTATCAAGGTGTCATAGAGGAGAGGGGTGCAAAAAATAGAAGCTGCCAGGGGTTCTGCCCAGGATCAGCCGGCACCGCTCGAGTTCAGTGACTGTCATCATTACCATGTTCAACTGCACTTTTTACTGAATGCAAGGAAAAATGTGAGCCATTGTTTTACTTATCCAAAAAAAGAAGAAAAGATAAAAGACGTTCTGCAAGACTAAAAAGTGCATTTTCTTCCGACTATACAAGATTTGATGTAGATTCCCAAGAGCGTGTGTAGGAATTTCCATGTTTTACAGTTCCATGTTCATGCTTTTTCTTCTTTTTTTATAATAATGATTTCATTTGATAATGATGTAAAATATGCTTCAAGTGAAAAAAAATAAAAAAATAATATTATCTAAAGCTTTTTTTTTTTTTTTTTGGATATGCTTATCTGAANTAGTTGCCAAAAGTGATGTCTGGTCTAGGAGAATTGACACCTTTACTTTTTTTTATTCAAATATTATTAAAAAAATTGTTAAAGATTTTGTAAGCATATTGCATATCTGTTCTTGGAGTCAATTGTTTTGTTTGTGATAACACATGCATGCATCATTTTTGACCAGGCTGTCATATAAAACGAAATTAAGAACACATGCAAAAACAAAAAATAAACAACTAAATATTAATTAACAACTGATTATGTTGCAGTCAATGTATGTTTTTTTCCTGTGAGCTTTTTGTTTTTCTGTGCATTTTTTGCATAGTAAAATAAAACCTGTAGCTGCAGTTTGCCAAATAATTTTGACAGATAAATACCTTAGCCAAGTTTAGTGTTTTGTTCTTCCCTCATATATATATATATATATAATACATAACTTTTGGCCACTACTAACTTAATTGAAAGAACATATTGTGTTTTATAATTGTTCGTTATGATTAAATGCAAAACATTAGCCTTGCAGTTTAAATATAATTGAATTAAATAATTGAAACCTCAGGGGAAAAAAAAGAAAGAAAGATTCATTGGTATTGGTATTGATACCATTTATTGTCACGATCACCAGCCGGAGTGCCATGGTTGTCCACCAGAGGGCGCTCCCCTTTTGTTTATTGCCATTTACAAATGGACTACATTTCCCAGAATTCACTGCCTGGACTCATTGTTCATGATTGCTGTCAGCTGTGTGTCATTAACCTTGCTAGCTCACCCTTTATTAGCCTGGTCAATTTAATCATTCTTTGCTAAGTCTTGTATGTGTCTAAAGCCCGGGATACACTGCACGATTTTAGCAATCCTATAAGATCATTACTTTATCACACTGTGCGACATGGATCTATTAAACTACGACATCCATGTAGACTGTACGATGATGACACCTGTTGACTCGTAGGCTACGATGCAAGTTTCTATAGAATAATAAAACGTCATCAGCATGCGCTAGTGGTTAACAAAACACCATGTTGAATCACACATTGGCAGTTGTAGTTTTTATGTGTGCTGAAAATAAAAAGGAAGCGGCTTTAAAAAGGGTTCTATAGATTAATAAACAGAACAGACCTGAATGCATGGTGATTCCAGACAGGATGAAGCCAGTCTGCTTTGTAGTGACCAAAATTATGAATTAAGCAGGGGGGAAAAACAGATATAATAGATATTTAGATTTTTTTTTTTAAATGGCCCAAATA
>RJVU01068486.1:3203621-3241264 GCA_003731715.1 Anabarilius grahami
AGTAAAGACATTTTATAATGGATAAATAATTTGATTTGCTCTGCTTAAATTTGGAAGATATTGAGCAGTTTGGTTTCCTGCAGAGTTTAATATTGAATAGGGTTCACTGCGTGTTTATAATCAGATCCATGTACTTGTTTATAAATCTCAGAATTTAATGTTTTATGTTTAATATTCTTATTTTAATTGTGAAATATGAAAAACTGATGGTTATATTGATATTCTTGATAGCATTTTTAATTGAATTCTAGTGGGTTACACGTGAAAAGCAATGCAAATACAGCATCATCTCCAAGCATATTATTTACCATATAATGTTATCTGTGTACATGCATATCAGAACTCAGTCCTTCCAATCATTTTACGTCCATATCATACAATAATTAATTATTGTAAATTATTAAACGAAACATTGCGACCATAAAAAGGCACATCATTCCTTGACATGGCAGAATGGCGGTAAACAGGCTGGGGCTGTGAAACACTGTTGCGGTAATGACACCGCATACCCACAGTGCTCTGATTAATAAGTGATCTCACACAAAGAGGCCTGATTGCTGCACTATTTCTCACTGAGAAGGACAAAAGAGGTACAAAAAAATTCCAAGGTTAACTTTAGATGTAATGGTTATGGGTATGGCCAGATTAAATGGCTCCTTTTTGATTCTACATTTTGCATTTACAATTAATTTTTGTTCTCATAACAAAGGACGTTTAGTGAAATATATTTCAGTACAAACAGCATATAAACAAAAGTTATATATATATATATATGTTGCTGCTTATGACCTTAATAGTCATAAAATATTTTTATTTCGTTATATTTTTATTTAATTTATTATTGCTATTATTATTTTCCACTACATATAAAAACAATGTTTTTTAATGCATTGTATTGGTCAGTTTTGAGATTTCGGACTATTTGGCTTTTCATGTTTTTATATTAGACTAATGGAAACAATCCAAAATACACTATTAAAGGGGGACTCAGTAGTATTTCAAATATCAACAACAAACGTCTATCCAATCAGCATTAGGGGGTGCTGCACTAAGCCAGAAATCTGTACTTCAGCAACATTTGCATTCAACAAACTTTAATTTTATTCCTATCAATATTCTTAAAGGGCTAGTTCACCCAAAAATGAAAATTCTGTCATTAATTACTCACCCTCATGTTGTTCCACACCTGTAAGACCTTCGTTCATCTTCGGAACACAAATTAAGATATTTTTGATAAAATCCGATGGCTCAGTGAGGCTTCGAAGCTTTACGAAATATTTTGTTTCGAATCAGTGGTTCGGAGCGTGTATCAAACTGCCAAAGTCACGCTCCCCAGTGGTGAATAATTTAAATTTCGAAACACACTTATGACATAACATACTTTTTTTTTCAGTTTTTTTTACTGAAATCACGTGACTTTGGCAGTTTGATACATGCTCTGAACCACTGATTCGAAACAAAAGATTTGTAAAGCTTCGAAGCTTCATGAAGCAGTGTTTTGAAATCGCCCATCACTAGATATTGTTGAATAAAGTCGTTATTTTGTTTTTTTGGAGCACAATAAGTATTCTCATCGCTTCATAACATTAAGGTTGAACCACTGTAGTCACATGAACTGTTTTAAATATGTCTTTAGTAGCTTTCTGGGCATCTGAAGGTGTAAATTAACTTTCTGTCAATGGAGGCCTCACTGAGCCATTGGATTTTATCCAAAAATATCTTAATTTCTGTTCTGAAGATGTCTTAGGGGTGTGGAACGACATGAGGGTGATTAATTAATGACAGAATTTTCATTTTTGGGTGAACTAACCCTTTTACTGAGGGGTTTATTCATATATAATTCGTATAAGATTTTAATGCATGGTGATTTTTCTGTTGATAGTATTTTTTGATTTGTGGTGTGATTAAAAAGATTTCCCTTCTGTAAAAACCTTCTGATATGTCAACAAAATGAAACAAATTTTGAACCTGACTTTCTATTCTGGAGATTTATGCAAATTTGCACATTTAATTAATGCCTCATTCGCATATTTAAACATACAATTTCTGAAAACTTGTAATACAAAAAAAAAAAAGGTTTTCGAGCGAGGAGCTATGATGATGTCTACACTCTAAAAAATGCTGGGTTAAAAACAACCCAAGTTGGGTTGAAAATGGACAAACCCAGCGATTGGGTTGTTTTGACCCAGCAGTTGGGTTAAATGTTTGCCCAACGTGCTGGGTAGTTTTATTTTACCCAAATGTTGTTTACAAATTACTGTACGGCTGGCTTAAAATGAACCCAAAATATGTTGGAAATTAAAAATCAGACACATAATTACTAGAGACAACAATAATAATTAAAAGAAGAACATTTATTAATAAGCAATTGAATAAATGTTCATTTCCAACATATTTTGGGTTCATTTTAAGCAAGAAATACAGTAATTTTTAAACAATATTTGGGTTAAATAAAACTACCCAGAAGGTTGGGCAAACATTTAACCCAACTGCTGGGTCAAAACAACCCAATCGCTGGGTTTGTCCATTATCCCTGGGTTTGTCCACAACCCAACTTGGGTTGTTTTTAACACAGCATTTTTTAGAGTGTATAACTTGCACTTTTTAGCCTATTCACTTGGAGTGTCTTGCCTTAATTAAGGGTTTATTCAAATCACTAACCCTAAGTATGAGCAATAGTATATCATTGCTTGCCTTCGCAAACAGCACTAATGATATATCAACATCAACACAGGCCTTTTTCATAGTTCATGCACCTAGGAAGTGAGTCAACTTTAAAGGGTCAAGTACTGCCAAATACAATGGCACTTCAGGCCCAAGCCAGTTAGTGTTCAAAGAGAATGAAGGACTTACTTCCTTTTGTCAATGACTCATTTTTTGTAGATTAGTCCAGCAGTGAGTACTCTGGGAATTTGAAACCATTGAAGGAACACTCTGACAATTGTTTCTGAGTTTATACAGCCAGTGCTCCTGGCAAGTTTCTGTGTGTTTTCTTTGTCGCTCTTTTTAGGACACGCTGTCAATTTCATTGCAGCTCAGAGACGAAGATCTAAAAGGACGCTTGCGGTGACCGATGTGACACGGCTGCTTCCGACGGCGGCAAAACAAAGACGCATTTGACTTGTCAGTTCGCACCTCTTTAAGGCGTCTATGCACCTAAATCACCCTCTATCATAAATAACCAGCTCTTAATGGAGTAATTTACACACGACCCCCATCGACAGAACTTTTATCCTTCGGCAAATGTCAGGCATTTACCGAATCAATGGCGTGAGTTATGAAAAGGGACGGAAAGCCTTGTCTCCCCTCTCTTCTCAATAACAAAAGCGGAAGCGCATTAAAAACCAGCATTGATGGGTTGTCGTGAGTTGCAGCCAATGATCTCTTGCCACACAAGTTAAAATTAAAAGGCTGTTAGGGGGAAAATTGTTTTCTTTGGTCATCATTCACCTCCTGAAAGGCCTTTTACCGTGTGATTAATTAAAGGCTTGAGGAGAGGAAGAGAGGGGGCGGAGCGGTTTGATCAAATATCCGGCTACTTCTGCATCATGAGTTAATACTCCTCAGCTTCCCTTGACTAAGTGTTATTGCGGCAGTTCATAATTTCGTCTTGGAAATGGGCAAGAGAGGATCTTCCTTATAGTAATTGAGTATTGATTTGAAAATAAACAGCAGCTCAACTCCCACCCAACTGACAGGCCATCCCTCGGATGCGATCGACAATAAATGGGCCCCGGGTTCATAGGAAAGTTATGGATCACGCTGATACAGTCAAGCGCAGTGTTCTGCTGCAATTTTTCCTCCGATATCTATTGGATTTTAGATAAGCCATTTATGAAGCTTGTCATCTAAAACCTATCGTTAGGCCCAGATGGAGTCTGCAGACTTTTTTTGTTGAAAATCTGTGGAATGGATTTAAACATGATATAATGTGGCAATAGCTATGTTTCCATCTAAAGTTGTGAATTTAACTTATGCGCAAAATTGGAATTTCACACAAAACGTTTGCGAATAAAGCAGCGTTTCCAACCCATGTGTTCAAGTGAACAAAATCGTCCTGGGAAATTGGCGCAAAATATATGTCCTCATACCAATGTCCACTGTGGCTGTTTTCAGTACATCTTAAATTTCTTGCACCTCAAAGCGCGCAGACAAAACGCAATAAACGCTTTCATGTTATCTTGCATTCGGATTTGGATGCCTGGTATTTGGGAACAACAGTTCTGGGAGGTAAATCATTACCATGACAGACATTGGATCAGGCATTTCAGAATGACCAAACCAACATTTTTGATGTGATTGGTCCACTTGTTGGTCCAGTTATCCAATCAAACCCACTGTTGAGGCAAAGTCGCATGAGTTTTTTTTGTTGCACATTATTTGGTAAATGTGTTTCCATCATAGTTTATGCGCATATCTTCTTATCGGATAAAAAAAAAATCCACCTCAATTGAGCACATGCGTTTTTTTATGCACATTTTTAGAATTTATACACTCTAAAAAATGCTGGGTTAAAAACAACCCAAGTTGGGTTGAAAATGGACAAACCCAGCGATTGGGTTGTTTTAACCCAGCGGCTGGGTTAAATGTTTGCCCAACCTGCTGGGTAGTTTTATTTAACTCAAATATTGTTTAAAAATTACTGTATTTCTTGCTCAAAATGAACCCAAAATATGTTGGAAATTAACATTTATTAATATGTTTAATAAACAAACATTTGTTAATACTTTTTTGAATAATATTTAAACAATAAACATTTATTAAATTGCTTATTAATAAATGCTCATCTTTTTGATTATTATTGTTGCCTCTAGTAATTATGAGTCTGATTTTTAATTTCCAACCTATTTTGGGTTCATTTTAAGCCAGACCTATAGTAATTTGTAAACAATTGTTGGGTTAAATAAAACTACCCAGCAGGTTGGGCAAACATTTAACCCAACTGCTGGGTCAAAACAACCCAATCATTTTTTAGAGTGTAGGCATCTTATACGCCATTTCCATCCAGCATTTTTTTTAATGCGATATCCCATCTATTCCCTATTTGCATACAAATAGGTCGGTGGAAACAGAGCTAATGAGAGAGCACTAAAGCATTATCAAATTAGACAAGATATTTGATATATGAAAATCTAAGGCCTTAAAACATAAGTATGTGAACTAGTGGTCAAAACTATATAATCCCAATATTTAGCTCTTTTTTTTTTTTTTTTAATGATTGGCATCAACTGAGTTTTAGAATTTTTTTGACAGTGCTGAGAACTTATGTTTTTAACAATTTCTTTGTGAAAAATACTGTAATATGATTACAGAATCAATAAGTTGCTATGTAAGGTATAAATCAGTTTATTATACAGTTTGTTTTAAAGTACAATGTTTTTTCATATGTTCGTATTTTTTAATTATTCATTTCTAATTTAGTAAATATTATGTAAAATAAATATAAATTTCATTGCAGCATGTGTTAATTAATATCTTTAATAATTCTTTAATTATATATCAGCCACCCTGCTCTCCAAGATATCGGCATCAGACCAGACTAACATGAACACAAATGCTTAAATCAAATGTGTCAGAACACAACCCATAGCACAAAGACTACGCATTGCATTATTAGAGCTGCCACTAGGGGCAATGTAGCAGGAATTAGCATAAACAGTCTTCTTCTGTGATCACTTTTTTCTTTCAGGGCTGAGTTTGTCAATTTTATGCTCTTCTCTTGCTAACTTCCCTCTGTCTCGTTGTATGTCATTGCTTGTGTTGCACAAGCGCCCACTACTGGCAGAACCCTAAATCCTTGATCACCTGTGGATAAATTAAGTGTGAGCACTGCGAGTTGCTGTTGTGATGTCACAGTCATGTTGCATTGTGGTCTTTGGATCAGCCTGAAGTGTACGTATGAGTAGACTCACTCCTTCAGTCAAAATCGAGAGGTCGAGTGTCTGTCCAAATAAACGTCCCTCGTCTACTTGAACCCACTTCAAAATGGCGCTCTGCCACAAATGCCTAGCTTTTTTTTCCCAGTTGAGATGCTTTGCTTGCTATGATATGGAATATCCGCAAGATAAGTTTTATCTTATTTCACAGGTAGCTTGTTTCAAATTTTTTTCTATATAAAAATGTAGATATCATGTAAAGTACTTGCTCTGGCTCTTGTTTTCAATTACTTTGTTCCATTATTATGCTTGTTGTTGTATGTTACCGTTGTACAAGCAAGATGTGGCGGTTGGTCACTGTGGTATTTGTCCCGCCCCTCCTCCACTGTGATTGGACGGCTTGGTAAAACGTGACGTAAGTTGAACGTTCAGTCATTTTGTACGTTTGAGTGAAACTTCAACTCTCAGCGACCGGTGAGAAACACTGTGAAATAGACGCTCAGTGCCTCGTGACACTGTTGCTGTTTTAAAAACACGGCACTCCCATTAAAAAACAACTGGGAAAATACTCTAACCTCTGGAAAAATTCACGTAAATTCACACTATTTCTGGTACCACTTCGGAGCAGTATTTGAGGCTAAGCATTAGGGGTGGGAATCGCAGGGTACCTCACGATACGATCACGATACATGGCTCACGATAATATCGCGATTCTGTGATAATCGATATATTGCTAGACAATCCTATAATGATACATCATGATATCTGTCTAACTATGAAAACATAATGCCAGTGAAAAGGTTAAGTGTAGGTTTTCTCTTTATCCGCAAAACGGATAAATCCGATCTTTGGTTCCTGCGCTATATGCAGATTTAATGGAGTTCACGTCACCAAAAGCAACAAATATGTGGTGCATTTTATTGACCGTCAGCTAATTTCAAAATCAAAGACCGCAATAGGAGAGAGCAGCAACAGCACTGTTAAGATCTCATTACTTTTAATGAAGATAATTGTGTGTTACACATCTGCGACTTACTTTTACTTTCATATGCAGCAGTTTGCACATCAGTTTGCTGAAGAGCTGTTCATCTGCGGCGATGCGTGATGCAGTAGCGCTATCATATCTGACTCTAACATGTTTCAGTTTTAGTATATTTGAGAGAAGTAAAATTTACATACGTGGTTTCAACAACCAGATGCATTAGACTGATGCATAGACAGTTTTGACTGGAATGCGTCCCAGACCTCCTGAAGTGGTTTGAGCGATCGGATTTAAATCCGTCTCAAATGGTATAAAAGTGTGTCAAGACTTTGAACTTAAACGTGGCTGAGGCATCTATTTTACTCACACTGCTGTATGCCATCATGTTAAAAACCTCCTTTTCTAGTTAACTTATGTTCACATTTCCCTCATTCATGTGTTGAGCGCCGCGTTGAAGTAGCAACGCTTTGAGCAGAGAAATCTATTTTATTATTTTATTAATTAAAATATCGATACTTGGTGCAGCGATACGATTCTCGTATCGCACAGAGAAGGACGACGATATATCGCCATATCGATATTTTGTCCCATCCCATCATTCAACATGTCTAGGAAAACTGTCCAGTGTACGTTCAATTAATTAGATATTACATATAACATGGTAGTAAAATGTAAAGAGTTAGAAATTTTATTGGTGCAGAGATGAGTATTTTGTAAAACGTTCACTTTAGTTCACTTTAAAATGAAAATTACCCCAAGCTATACTCACCCTCGAGACAGGTGTATATGACTTTCTTCTTTCTGATGAACACAATCAGTTATATTAATAACTATCCTGATGCATCTGAGTTTTATAATGGCAGTGAACGGGACCAATGAGTATGAAGCTCAAGAAAGTGCATCCACATGGCTCCGAGGGGTTAATACCACAGAAACAAGCTACATAAAAGCAATGCGTTTGCATCTGTGTACTTAAATAGAATGTGTTTCTGGCCTTAGTTTTCTCCTTTTCTTTCTGGTTTGCTCTCTCAGATACAGAAAATGTAGCTTCTTGTCCTCATGAGAATATTTTCTTTCTTTTAAAATGCATTCATAACTAGAGTAATATGTGTAGCCCTAATGAACCATGAATGTTGATGGAAAAAAATCAGAAACATTTTGGCTGGAAGTTTTGCTCTTACATTTGTAATCACCCAAGACTTTCAGCCATTGAGCCACTGATTAAGGCAATTACACACACACAGAGACACACACACACACACTAAAAACACCCTCGGTAACTGAGGGAGGTTGATCGCCGGAGAGTCGGAGCGCTAACGCTAATGCCGTTCTCACTGTTAACCTTTGAGTAATCACTGTTGAACTAGCATGAGCCGCACTCACATTACCGCATGCCCACGCTCGCCATTAGCGCCGGACAAATGTGCTATTCATTTTCATTAGTGCCAGCTTCACTTCTGATTCCCAGGCAGCAGCTTTGCGGAGTGGGTGGTTGAGGAGCGAAGGAGAGAGATATTCCCTTTCTGTGACCTCCAGAGCGCCAGGTCAGACAAAAAGCTTCACTAAAAACGGACACTATATATTCTATTTTCAGCTATCGTTTACACCAGTCATCTTTCAATAATGAATACTAAGAAATTCTGAAATTCATTTCCACGTCTCACTCAAAATATTATGCAGATACTATTATTAATCATGGGAAAAAAATCAAATTAGAGAACTCAAATCACTTGTCAGGCATTTGGACTTGTATACACCGATCAGGCATAACATTATGAGCACTGACAGGTGAAGTGAATAACACTGATTATCTCTTCATCACGGCACCTGTTAGTGGGTGGATATATTAGGCAGCAAGTGAACATTTTGTCCTCAAAGTTGATGTGTTAGAAGCAGGAAAAATGGGCAAGCGTAAGGATTTGAGCGAGTTTGACAAGGGCCAGATTGTGATGGCTAGACGACTGGGTCAGAGCATCTCCAAAACTGCAGCTCTTGTGGGGTGTTCCCGGTCTGCAGTGGTCAGTTTCTATCAAAAGTTGTCCAAGGAAGGAACAGTGGTGAACCGGCGACAGGGTCATGGGCGGCCAAGGCTCATTGATCAAAGGTTGGCCCGTGTGTTCCGATCCAACAGACGAGCTGCTGTAGCTCAAACAGCTCAAGAAGTTAATGCTGGTTCTGATAGAAAGGTGTCAGAATACACAGTGCGTCGCAGTTTGTTGCGTATGGAGCTGCATAGCTGCAGACCAGTCAGGGTTCCCATGCTGACCCCTGTCCACCGCCGAAAAAGCCAACAGTGGACACGTGAGCATCAGAACTGGACCATGGAGCAATGGAAGAAGGTGGCCTGGTCTGATGAATCATGTTTTCTTTTACATCACGTGGATGGCCGGGTGCGTGTGTGCATCGCTTACCTGGGGAACACATGGCACCAGGATGCATTATGGGAAGAAAGTGAAAGTGAAAGTGAAGTGAAGTGACATGTGGCCAAGTATGGTGACCCATACTCGGAATTTGTGCTCTGCATTTAACCCATCCAAGTGCACACACACAGCAGTGAACACACACACACTGGGTGCTTCTCAATTCTTATTTGTGCATCCTCGTTTCCTTTCCTTGCTTCCTTTCCTCGCGTCTTAGCTCCACCCCTCCAGGATGCGAGGGAAGGAAACAAGGAAAAGATGCGAAGACGTAGGAATTGAATCAAGTGAAATAATTCCTCGCTCCCTTTAGCGTCACTTCAAAGCGTCATCAGTTGCACTCGAGGGATCTACCCATATGTTGTTACAGTTTGGTTATTTAAAAAAATATAATAAATATTAATAAAGCAAGATGCCCCGTTGAAATATATGAGATATAAAGTTGATTTAATCTGTAAAAGTAAAGAATACATTTAAATTATTGCGACAGATATGAAGGGGGAGGAGAATTTATACATGCATCACGTTTCTCTACGAGAAAGACTTCCGCAAAGGATGCACCTGTGTATCCTCGCTCAAGACTCCTCAGGAAGCCTCCTCACTCCTCGATCCTCGCCTCCTCGCGGTGCAATTAGAGAATTGAGATGTCCTTCAAGATGGCTGAGCTCAATCGGTTTCCGGGTCATAGGATGGAGGACGGAGGAGCGAGGAGACGAGGAGGGATATTGAGAAGCACCCACTGTGAACACACACCCGGAGCAGTGGGCAGCCATTGCTGCGGCGCCCGGGGAGCAGTTGGGGGTACGGTGCCTTGCTCAAGGGTCTCACCTCAGTCGTGGTATTGAGGGTGGGGAGAGCGCTGGACATTCACTCCCCTCACCGACAATCCCTGCCGGACCTGAGACTCGAACCCATGACCTTTGGGTTACAAGTCCGACTCTCTATCCATTAGGCCACGACTGCCCCCAGTCGTGGGGGGCAAGCCGGCGGAGGCAGTGTGATGTTTTGGGCAATGATCTGCTGGGAAACCTTGGGTCATGCCATCCATGTGGATGTTACTTTGACACGTACCACCTACCTAAGCATTGTTGCAGACCATGTACAGCCTTTCATGGAAACAGTATTCCCTGGTGGCTGTGGCCTCTTTCAGCAGGATAATGCTCCTGCCACAAAGCAAAAATGATTCGGAAATGGTTTGAGGAGCACAATAAGTTTGAGGTGTTGATAACATATTTTGTATAGCACCGGTAAAAGATACACAGAACATCTAATTTGTGTAAATACAGTATACAGGACATGCATGGGGTGCTGGCGTACAGTAAATGCTAAAAAAAATCTTGAAAAAAGTAAAAATGTCACAGCTTAATATTGTGCATTAGCATATTAAGATATGCAGAACAAGCTGTTACATTTGCTTTTTGAAGTAATTTAAATTAATGCTCTAACAGCTCATTATATTACACACATTTGTGAATGCAAATATAGACAAGCTGTTGCAGTTTCTGCTGTTTTATCTTTTGTACAGTTTGATTTGTGATGTTATGCTCAGGCAATTTCACACCATTCATTGATGTGAAACGTTTTGTAACGTTTGTAACGTGTTTGTTGATTTATCGTAATAAATACTTGTTCTGTATTCGGTGTCATAAAAACAATGACTTTTTTATACCTTTTGAAAAAGCATTGCCTGTGCTTTCTTCTCTCTGAGTAGTGTGAGTTTTATCATCCGTGGCGGCTCGCGGTGACCTGCTCTGCCCTGTGTTGGACTGGTGTAGCCACAGGTTTGTTTATCTCTTAAAGCTGCATGTCAGCATTTACCTGAAGCAACACGCCATTTGGGCATTTTGCAGGAAATGAGTGGAAGTATGGAGTCAGGTGCGGCCCCTCTGGTCGGTCAGTAACAAGCCTATATCTCATGATGTTCTTATGCAAGGCAGTGCAAGGACAGAAAAGTCACAAAAATTTAAGCATCTGTCACTCCAGCTCTTACGAAAAAGAATTAGAATTAGTTTGGTAGAAGCAAAAGTTTTCTGAGTTAGGGTGTCCTTGGTTTCTCCTTTAAGTAATAAATAAAGTTGGCATGAAACAGAAGGTGCAATTAGTTTTTTCTTCCCTATTATGACATATATCTGAGTGAAGCAGCTTCTTGAATAAGAAAAATGTAGGGCAGAGCTTGATCGGGAATTGATTGGATGGTTGTGGTTTGCTATTGGTGGATCTCGTGTAAGTGACAGGTTGCCCCGCCCTCATAATCAGAAGAGATGATATGTTTTGTGAGATAGAGGGGAAGTTATTTTGATTAAAGAATATGAGGCCACATGAATAAAAAATTTTTTTAAAAAGAGAGATATGCAGAAATTTTATAAATTGCCTGGATTCTAAAATAATAATAATACAAAAAAAAAATCACTATAAATAGAAAGTACTGTCACTTCTGTAAGTTTGTTTCCGCCACTAAATAAAAAAATGAAAAAGGTAGTTGTGACTTTTTATCTCACAATGCTGACTTTTTTTCTCGCATTTGTGAGTTTATATCACAATTCTTTTCTTTTCAGAATTGTGAGATTTAAACTCGCAATTCTGACCGTTTTTCTTGCAATTTTGAGTTTTTAACATGCAATTCTGACTTTATAACGTGCAATTCTGTAATATTGAGATATAAACTCACAATTGCTAGTTATAAAGTCAGAATTGTGAGATATAAACTCGCAATTCTGAGAAAAAAACGCCAGTCTTTTTTCACTCACGATTGAATATCACACAATTGTGAGTTTATATCTCGCAATTCTGAGGAAAAAAAGTGAGATTTGTGAGATATAAACTCGCAATTGTGAGAAAAAAACTCTGAATTGTGAGATAAAAAGTCACAATTCCGCTTTTTATTTCATGGCGGAAAAAGCCTTCCATACTTCTGCAATGTAAGACAGAGAAATGAAAAACGAAAAAGGAATTCTAGGCAATCCATTGATACACCTGCAGATGGTTTAAAGACACAGGCAAGAAAGAAAAAAAAAAAATCCCCTGACAAGAAAATAGCCGAAAGACCTATTATAGTGGGGAGGTAATGGTGCGGGACAGGCACTGATACAAATAGCCGAGGAAGGGCATTTCACTCAGATAATGGGGTGGAAGGTTTCTGGCATGAGGAGATTCATGTACAGACAAGAAACCTTTGATGCAGTGACATTGGAGAAACCATAAAAACTCAGGTGTAAAATAGCTAGGCGGTTACTGGCCGCTAATGGGATCCTTAGCTTTTGGGAGGTAGATTTAAGATGGTCTGACATGAGAAACTGAAATATTGTAATTAGATTCAGAAACTAGAATTTAGTGAGCGGAGAGCAATTTTTCAGTTTCAAATTTGAATGTCTTCAAGCAGT
The DNA here is from genome assembly GCA_003731715.1 of Anabarilius grahami. Lineage (NCBI taxonomy): Eukaryota > Metazoa > Chordata > Actinopteri > Cypriniformes > Xenocyprididae > Anabarilius > Anabarilius grahami. The sequence goes on from RJVU01068486.1 coordinate 3,216,277, forward strand.
TTGCAAAATACATATGATACAGGTAGGCTTGCATGAGAAACCCTGAATATTCACTCACCCTTGAGCGACACTTGATCCTGATTGGGTGACTGAACTTTCAACAGGACAGGCTTATGCAAATGTGCTAATGGCAAGCATTTATTTATTTTTAAAAAAAGAGAGAGACAGAGCGAAAGAAAGAATTAATACAGTACATGAGTTGTCAGTGGAAAAGAAGTTTAAGAAGCCTCACTTATTCATCAGTTCTGCAAAAAAGTAGGGAGATTACATGTAGAGATCAGTTTAATGACATTTAGTTAGCCACTCAGTATGATTTTGTTATCTCACAGTTTGAGATGTGGACAGGTTAATGGTTGCCTCTAAATGTGAAAGTCACGACTTTTAAAACATTTCTGAATCATCGCACCCAATTTAATTACTCTGTTGATTAGAAAATCAGTGATGAATAAGAATCATTACTGTATTACAATGAGATTTACATAGTGGTGAATTAGGTGCCAATGTATGTTGCCAGTAACATTTGTCTATACATAGTGTGTATTGCCTACTAATATATATCAAATATTAATTCTAGATCTAGAAATATAGTGGCCCCAAAAAGTATTGAGCTTGTTTTTTAAAGGTTTTAAATGTTAAAGGGGACCTATAATGCCCCTTTTACAAGATGTAATATAAGTCTCTGGTGTCCCCAGAATGTCTGTGAAGTTTCAGCTCAAAATACCCCACAGATCATTTATTATAGCTTGCCAAATTTGCCTCTATTTGGGTGTCAGCAAAAACACTGAGTTTTTTTGTGTGTGTCCCTTTAAATGCAAATGAGCTGCTGCTCCCGGCCCCCTTTCCAGAAGAGGGCGGAGCTTTAACAGCTCACCCTTCATTTGCTCAACAACAACAAAGCTGGAGAATCTCACGCAGCCAAAATGAGGATTGTCAGTAACGGTGTTCAGCCTTACATTGTTCAAACCGGAGTCGACACTGATGGAGAGACTCAGGAAGAAGTTACAACTTTTAGAATGAAACTGGACGTTTCTGAATGGTTAGTGGATAAATTTATGTAGTTGCTGTGGAGTTGATTCAACTCATCCACTAGCATGTGCCGTCATGTTAATCTTTTGTGCAAATCCAGCGTTGAATCGACCCTCGTTTGTGAAGCAGTCCGGCGTAAAATAACAGCATGACAACAACACTCTACTACAACAACTCTTCCTCTTCTCTAAAGCAGAGCAACATGGCCTCACCCCCTTTGTTGTGTCTCCCCGGGGGCAGGATTTATGTAAATTTTATGGTTTGTGATGTCACCAACCCTGGAAGAAGCTTGTTGTAGTACCTACCTGCCTTTTTGTAGTCCTTAAAAACTTTGCAGATGTTGTTTATGCTCAAACAGCAACATTACACACTAACTAAAGTTAAAAAAGTGAAATCATAATCAAAGATTTTTAAATACTATCTAACACTATGTTTGTAGTTAATTTGATAGTTAGGTTGTATTGACCCCAGATCATAAAGCTGAACATGGTATTACGTTGCTCATGCTCTTCTGTAGTTTATAGTGAATTCTTTTCAGAAGAGCTGTTCAGTAACAAGCTTTGGGTAATTTCTAATTAAAACAAGCGAAGAGCGTTGAGCTGTTTACCACGTTACTCTCCCATCAATGTGGCATCTTCTTTGATTAGGTGTATTATGGCTAATTTATGGCTGATAATTAGGCTCAGTTTCATGCTAAATTTCTCATTAAGCTGCAGGGGTTGTCACTCCCAGTGTGGAGCTGGCGCTGACATGGCTTTGAAAGTTAAGCGTGTTTAGAAGACATCACAAACGTCATGTACAATCTATTTCAATGCCCTTCCACTGTAGTCAATTATCACCCTTCATGTTTCATCATTCCAGAGTTCATAAAATAAAACAACACACTACTTGTGGAAAAAATATGTTTAACACTAATTTTTTTTAACTAAAGTGCCCCTATTATGCTATTTAAATGTCCCTAATTTTGTTTTGGAGGTGTCCTACAATAGGTTTACATGCATCAAAGGTCAAAAAACACTTTTTTTTCCTCTTACATTTCTCTTAAATCTCTTAATGAATTAGTAAGTAACAGTGCTCAGTTGAAGGTGGTAGTTCACTATTAGCTAATCAATAATTACTATTTTTTTCATACCTCACAGAGGACTACTAGGAACTACTATATACAGGTTAATAATTAACATGAATAATGCGTTGTGTAATTAATTCTAAAGTGAAGATTATGGTAACTCACTAGTAATGACTAAAATATTACCAAATCCTTCAGTAGGAATTACTAATTAATTGGATCAGTATTCTAAAGTGAAAACACATGATAACTCCTTAATATTGACTGAAGTCATTGTAAACTTTTGGATTTTGGATAATAATGGCATAAGTGTTACTACATCCTTCTAAAGTAATTGCTAATTATTTGGATCAGTATTCTAAAGTGAAGATCATGGTAACCCACTAGTACACTCTAAAAAATGCTGGATTAAAAACAACCCAAGTTGGGTTGAAAATGGACAAACCCAGCGATTGGGCTGTTTTGACCCAGCAGTTGGGTTAAATGTTTGTTTAACCCAACAATTGTTTACAAATTACTATATGTCTGGCTTAAAATTAACCCAAAATAGGTTGGAAATTAAAAATCAGACTCATAATTACTAGAGGCAACAATAATAATCAAAAAGATGAGCATTTATTAATAAGCAATTTAATAAATGTTTATTGTTTAAATATTATTCAAAAAAAGTATTAATAAATGTTTGTTTATTAAACATATTAATAAATGTTAATTTCCAACATATTTTGGGTTCATTTTAAGCAAGAAATACAGTAATTTTTAAACAATATTTGGGTTAAATAAAACTACCCAGCAGGTTGGGCAAACATTTAACCCAGCCGCTGGGTTAAAACAACCCAATTGCTGGGTTTGTCCATTTTCAACCCAACTTGGGTTGTTTTTAACCCTGCATTTTTTAGAGTGTAACGACTCAAGTATTACCAAGTCCATCAGAAGGAATTACTATCCAAAACCTTACAAAAACATGCATATTCTAAAAAGTAAATTCAGGGGATCTGTTACCACAACTTAAATAAATGCATGGTTGCAAGTTAAAAATTCGAATTTATTGTTTTAATTAAACCTTTAAATTAAACCTTTGATCATTACATCTACTTAATATTGTCTGTAATTTAAACTCAAATTTCTGTGTTGATTGCCTTTAAAAATAAATAAATAAATAGGTTGTAGTAACTTAATGAAATTGTCTTGATAACTTCGGAAATTAGGCAGTGGATTTCTGGTTCCCAGCATGCTTTGCATAGGACTGGATAAGGAGAATAGCTTATTTTTAGAGGCAGCTTGCATCGTCACTATTGAATACGCACAAATTAGTAGTAGTAGTAGTCTTTATTAGAAGCAGAGACCGTTCTTTGTTAGAAGTAAGAAGAAACCTCATTGCTTCACACGGGCTACTCTGCTGTCTCAGACGATGACATCTTTGTGTTGTGTCGGCCAGACGGACACCGTAGCTTCTCCACAAGGGAGGGGTGCGAGGGGTGTGCGCCGTTAGTTGCAGTTCGTAACCTCACCTCTAGATGCCGCTAAATTTTGCACCTTTAAAAAATTGTGTTTATGCTGCAAATGATTAAGTTCCTCTAACTCAGCATATCTTGTTGGTTGAACGTAAATGTATAAAATTTCAGTAAATGTTTATTTCAAGTGATTTTTTTTTATTTTTTTTATAGTTAACGATAATAACCCTGTTGTCTATACAAAGCTAATTCACACTGCACCAACATAGACTGACCGACAGCACATTCATTGGGTTTTATCGGATCAGTGTGTTATACCTGTCTGTGCCTGTTACCGTTGGTCGGCGCTTGTTGTCGGGTTGTGATATGTCTGAAAAGTGACGTACTGTAATCTGGTGATTGTCGCCGTTGGTCAGCGTCTGTCTGTGAATTAGTGGCTTATATGTCTTTGTGGGGTTTGGTATATAACACTGATGTGCAGAAGCTGCTAAATGATTGATCATACTCTTTGATTGTTAATAAATGGGAAAACAATTTTTTTAATAAATTGGCAGTTTAATGTCAATGTTGTTTTTGTTAAATTAATTCTAATGAACTATTTTATTATCAGAAATCACAAAAACTGATATTCATATTTATATTTTAAGCTTGAAAAGTACACACTTCTGCTTCAAGTTATCATTTGGAAATACTGTAATAGAAAAGTTTTTTTTCCAGTCAAACCAAGATTGTTATAGGGCAAACATCCTACTAGGAAAAAAGAACAACTTCAAGTGTGTGCAGCAGTAAATTGCAGTGTGTATATCTTTCATCCGGAAATTGTTTGTTTTAATTGTTGAATTCCTGTTTTTTTCCTGCAGATAATCAAAAAGATCCTTTATCTGCCTAAACGACATTTGATGTGCAATTGATGCAGTTTCTTATTAATGATAACGTTCGTTCTGATCTTTAATTAGCAGCTTTTGTGTTGGAGACAGATTAAATAAACAAAGGCTTTGAGTTAAATAGGACCCTAATGAGAATACTAGGCAAGAGGGAAACATTTTAATTATTGTTAATTATGCAAATAAAGGTAGTAGTTTCACACAAATGAGACTGAAAGGTCATTTTAGTTCAGAAAAAAATATACTTATTATTGTGCACTGTCTACAGACAATAATTATCAATGAAGCTTCAAGAGCCATTGATTTCTAAATTCAGTTGCTTGGATGTTTTTTATGTGAGTAATGCACTACACTAATTATAGTTTTGAATAATCAATAATGAAATCTGCTAAATATCTCATTTTGAGTTCCATAGATAAAAAAGAAAATCAGGTTTGGAAGAAACATGACTTATAAGTATATGATAACAGAATTGAATATTTAACACACAATCTCAAGAGAGTTCAAGTCATTAATGCATCACATTTTTACCTTAAACTGTAGACTTTCTTCAATTTTGACAAATTGTTGGGAGAAAGTTGTTCTTTGCAAGAATCCCTGAGCATATGTTTAAAAAAACAAACAAATAAATGAGGCAATAAATGAATAAATAAGTTGAAGCCGTTTAGGTGGTATTACTATGATTATGGCTGCAGCTTAGGGAATGAGGGACAAATTTAGCTCAAGGTCCTACAGTGAGGATAAAGCTTATGGAAAAGTGCATGTGGATGCAGTTCTGGGCCGCACGCTAACAGCTCAGAGATGAAGTGCTGACAGTTTGGCTTTAAATGGGAAAGAGCTCACAGGAGAGGCCATTTCTGCTGCTTATTCTCTCCGTCAGAAAGTCCTGATAAACGTATTTAAAATTCAGAGCATTTTTGAGCGTCGAAACAAAATCTGTGCAAAGCATGACCATGTCAACATGAACTTAAAAGTATGCATGCATTTTTTGTTACTGTATTTGTCTTGTGTACTCTCACGATTAAAGAAAGATGCTGTTTCTATATAATATTTATACAACTGTTAGGTCTGGCCCTCAAATCTGAGTGAGGTCAAGAGTGAGGATATGACAGTCCAATAGCACTTGGACTTTTACTTTTTGTATCACTTCACTTCGCCAGTAGGTGGCGACAAATGTCTTAAAGAGTTTTTATGAGTCTTTATGAGCAAGTCACTGAATCACTCCTTCAAAAAAGCTGATTAATTCAAAAATGTAATGAGGGACTGCCTTTGGCGTGAGTCATTGAATCGTTCATTCCACCAATTTGTTTGAAAAGCTCATTAATTCAGGAAAGAAACAAGTGTTTGTCCTGATGAATTAATCCTCGAATCAGACATTTAACAGATTTCAGATTCAATCAGGAACAAAACAAGTAACTTTATTTATTCAGTGCATCCAGAAAGTATTCACAGTGCTTCACTGTTTCCACATTTTATGTTGTTACAGCCTCATTCCAAAAGGGATTCAATTAATTATTTTCCTCAAAATTCTACAAACAATACCTCATAATGACAATGTGAAAAAAGTTTGTTTGAAATCTTTGCAAATTTATAAAAAATATAAATAAATAAAAAAAATCACATGTACATAAGTATTCACAGCCTTTGCTCAATACTTTGTTGAAGCACCTTCGGCACCAATTACAGCCTCAAGTCTTTTTGAGTATGATTTTGGATGAAGTTTGGCACACCTGTTTTTGGGCAGTTTCTCCCATTCCTCTTTGTAGGACCTCTCAAGCTCCGTCAGGTTGGATGGGGAGCATCTGTGCACAGTCATTTTCAGATCTCTCCAGAGATGTTCAATTGGGTTCAAGTCTGGGCTCTGGCTGGGCCACTCAAGGACATTCACAGAGTTGTCCCGTAGCCACTCCTTTGTTATCTTGGCTGTGTGCTTAGGGTCGTAGTCCTGTTGGAAGATGAACCTTTGCCCCAGTCTGAGGTCCAGAGTGCTCTGGAGTAGGTTTTCATCAAGGGTGTGTCTGTACATTGCTGAATTCATCTTTCCCTCGGTCCTGACTAGTCTCCCAGTTCCTGCCGGTTCCTAACAAAAACCAGTTCATCCCCACAGCATGATGCTGCCACCACCATGCTTCACTGTAGGGCTGGTATTGGCCATGTGATGAGCGGTGCCTGGTTTCCTCCAGACAGGACGCTTGCTATTATGGCCAAAGAGATCAATCTTTGTTTCATCAGACCAGAGAATTTTGTTTCTCATGGTCTGAGAGTCCTCCAGGTGGGCTGTCATGTGCCTTTTACTGAGGAGTGGCTTCAGTCTGGCCACTACCATACAGTTGTTCAACTGGAATTGTTCTACTGATTGTTCTACTCTTCTCTCCACAGAGAAACACTGGAGCTCTGTCAGAGTGACCATCGGGTTCTTGGTCACCTCCCTAACTAAGGCCCTACTCTCCTGATTGATCAGTTTGGCCAGGCGACCCGCTCTAGGAAGAGTCCTGGTGGTTCCAAACTTCTTCCATTTATGGATGATGGAGGCCACTGTGCTCATTGGGACCTTCAATGCTGCAGAAATTTTTCTGTACCCTTCCCCAGATCTGTGCCTCGATACAATCCTGTCTTGGAGGTCTGCAGACAATTCCTTGGACTTCGTGGCTTGGTTTGTGCTCTGACATGCACTGTTAACTGTGGGACCTTATATAATGTGTGCCTTTTCAAAACATGTCCAATCAACTGAATTTACCACAGATGGACTCCAATCAAGCTGTAGAAACATCTCAAGGATGATCAGTGGAAACAGGATGCACCTGAGCTCGATTTTGAGTGTCATGGCAAAGGCTGTTTTTTATTTTTAATAAATTTGCAAAGATTTCAAACAAACTTCTTTCATGTTGTCATCATGGGGTATTGTTTGTGGAATTTTGAGGAAAGTAATGAATTTAATCCCTTTTGGAATTAGGCTGTAACATAACAAAATGTGGGAAAAGTGAAGCACTGTGAATACTTTCCAGATGCACTGTATGAGTCATTGAATCATTCACTCAACCAATTTGTTCAGTCATTCATTGTGTGTTGATCAGAGATGCACAGATTATTTTTAATTGTTTTGCTTTGTTTGGAACTGTTTTAGTTAATTGAGTGAAAGACAAAGTTACTGGCAATATTATGTCTAAAATGTAAGTTACTCAATATAATCTTCTTGTAAATGTGCCTGTGGTGACATTTTTGCAAAATTATGTTATGTTGCTTGTACGTTTATGTCCTGTGAAGATGAACGTGAACATGAATCATTCAACATTTTACTTTGTTGTTCATTGAACATATCACGGCAGTTCTTAATTGAAATGTCGGGTGAGTGGAGCTAAAAAGTTAATGCTCTATTGTGTTTGAAAATAGGGTACCACTAAACCCGACACTAAATCAATCTGATTTTAAAATTGACATGAATTGTGACATGTAGCCAAGTATGGTGGCCCACACTGGGAATTTGTGCTCTGCATTTCACCCATCCGAGTGCACACACAGCAGTGAGTATTGAACACACACACACACACAATGAACACACAGTGGGGCATTGGGTATCCGTTATTGCTGCGGTGGCCGGGGAACTGATAGTATTAAGAAAAGCAAACATGAGATGAAAAATACATTGGATGAAGCAGCCATGCCATTTTAGCTGATTTTAGTCGGGTGCTCTAACAAGAAGGCTAAAGAAATCAGCCTCTAGCATTATTCATGAGGTTTACACGTACAAACAACAACAGTTCCCCCCCATCCAGGTCAACGGCAGCAAAAGTAACTGGTTCTACTGACCCGCTCCGAGCGGGATTCAAACTGTGGTTTCCGGTGTTGGAATCTGGCACTCTAACAAGTAGGCTAAAGCCTACGTCTGTTACAGATCCAAACGTAAAAAATTATTAGTTTACAAATCATGCACTATGGTAAGTGTTTTGAGGTCATAACGTAGTATTGTGAAAGGAAGAATGGTAAAATAAGTCATTATAAATCAATATTTTGCAACTAATTTTGCAAAAAATGTAGGTAGAGGCACGTTTTATTCAATGAGCCTAGATTAGCAATATCACACAATCATGCTGCCTCTGAGACATGCTGTCTAAAACAGGCCAAGCAGTCGTTGCTAGTTCTAACGTCCAATGAATACAAAGATTACATTTCTAAGAACTTGACATGTTTTGAATTAGATTGACATATTTTTTTCTCGCAGGCGCTGTTATTTGTCACTGACCCACATGCACCTTTTCTGTCAGAAGTCAGAACAGAAGCTTTGTGTTTTCTGCATGCGTTCACACATATGGCAGGCAGTATGGACACTGATGAGTGCTTAAGCTCGATGTATTTTGAGAATCTATCTCCTCTCAGTCCCCTGTGACATACACACACACACACACAGCTGTTACACAGAGCTCTTCCTTCCCTCTGGACTCATTTCACCCTCAAAGTGGCTCACCACCCTCTCCAAATCTCTCTCCAAACAGGTTTACTCTCTTCCTTCACTTCCGCTGCAGTCGATAGGGTTTGCGCTGCTCTTAAACCCATTACGGATGTGCTTCGGCCAACTGTGAAACCTCTGTCTGCTCCATATCTGCCGCCAACTCCAATCAACACCAAACCCCACCAGCCCAAAACATCCACGGCTGTCATACCAGGAGTTTCAGAGACCGTCGCAATATGAAGGATTGAATCCGGGTTCCATTGGAGAACAGGTTTGTAACCAAGTTTTGCGACACACAGCTAAATCTCCCAGTCTCACGCACGCCTTTTACTCAAAGGACAAGCCAGGAGATAAAACGTGGCATCTCTTCAGACTGTAAAAATGTCAAGTCAAATCACCTTTGTTTATATTACAGATTTCTTACAGTACAGATTGTTTTAAAGCGACTTCACAGTAATAAACAAGGAAATAACAATCAGTGATGCAAACTTCATCAAATTCACATTTTGCAGTAAAGCCCCTCTGTTGTTATTCAGCTCAAGTCAGTTCAACATTCATTCAGTTCAATTCAATAACTGTAAAGTTCATCAATTTTGAAACAGTTGTTCAGCTATAAACTTTGGAAGCTTGTTTCCGCCATTAAAAATAAAAAGGGGAATTGCGACTTTTATCTCACAATTCTGATTTTTTTTCTCGCAATTGCAAGTTTAATCTCACAATTCTGACCTTCTTCCTCAGAATTGTGAGATTTAAACTCAGAATTATGAGTTATAAAGTCAGAATTGCATGATATAAAGTTGCAATTGAGTGTTATAATGTGCAATTGTGAGGGGAAAAAAAGACTGACTTTTTTTTTCTCAGAATTGCAAGTTTATATCTCACAATTCTGATAATTCTTTATAACTTGCAATTGCATGCTATAAAGTAAGAATTGCAAGATATAAACTCACAATTCTGAGAAAAAAATCTGAATTGTGAGTTTGTATCACGCAATTCTGACTTTATAAGACATAATTGCGAGTTTATGTCATGCAATTATGAATATAACTCGCAACTGAGTTTCTGACAATTCTGACTTTTTTTCTCAGAATTGCAAGAGATAAACTCAATTGTGAGTTATAGTCATATAAAGTCATAATTGTGTGATCAAAACTTGCAATTGCGAGAAAAAAAGTCAAAATTGGAACTTTATATCTCACAATTCTGATTTTATAATTCGCAATTGAGAGAAAAAAAGTGGCGGAAACAAGCTCTATAGAAGACAATAGTGTCGTTATTTAACTCAAGTCAGTTCAAAATTCCGTTCAGTTCAATAACAGTGTCAATGTCGCAAAATTCATCAGTTATGTAACAAATTTAATTCAACTATAAAGCAGCTCTACAGATGACAAAAGTGTAATTTAGTTGTTTGTAAAAGCAAAAGTTTGCATGTTTTTATTGCATTCACATAAGATTTGCTATTATTTTAAACAGTTAATATAAAAAAATAATGTTAAACATTTCTAAAAAGTTGTAACATAACTCATAAGTTTTGGGTGAACTATGTCTTTAAGGTTTGGGGTAGCATAGCCCAATCCACTTGTTATGCTGCCTTCACGCGTTATAGGGAATTTGATAATTACCATTTCTGAAGTCATGATTACGAGCTGATCGCATTCAAGCTTTGACATGAGAGGGCATTCATATGTGTTTTTTTTACCTAGGAAACTCATATTTACGATAATTCCGAGAGCAGGTGAAGGCAGCATAAAATCATGACGTAAAGGAATGCTGGTTCAAGCCTCTACTCGTTTCACTTGAGAATACTATCTCAACAGCCATTGATGAGCACTATTTATTCATATTACACATTTACTTGAAAACCCACGGTGTACACTACAGTCTCTGTGCTCACGGCGTACCCAACAAGAGTATTTTAATGATTTTTAAAAGATGAATCACTGCCTGGCCATCTGTGATTTTGGTATGAAGATAAAGGCAAGGATCCTCATTTTTTTTATAGTATTACATCACATTGTGAGTGTATATTAGCACCTTTCGTTGTTTTCTTTTGGCATTTGATAGAGAGTTTGGACCCGGAAGCGGTGACGTGTGACAGCAGACTTAACAAGCGGATAGTCCCTACTGGTAGATGTCGTAACTACACCATCTGGTTTGAAAAAGCATCTTTCTCAACAGGTTTCAAATCGCTCACCTCCTTGGACTGAACCACAAAATACATCGTTTTTCAGCATAGGCCTATTTGAACACAAAAATGCATTATTCCAACTCACCTGCTATACTTGTTCATTTGACTGTATATTGAAATAGAAAATACACATGGAGATGCATTACTCAAGTTCCTGAAATTTTTCACAACCTCAGAATAGTAAGTAATCCATAAAGACTACAAGTCATTCTTTGGTTGTATACATAATTAGTTAGTATTAATAGCATTATTTACTTGGTCTGAAAATCTTTCTTTAATTATGTCATTTCTGTTAATATGTTTAAAATAGCAAAATTAAGAATAAAAGCTTTCAGGAAGCTGCAGGATAAATCATACCATCTTAATTAAACCCCACAAGCATTTACACAGAATATGAATAAAATAACAGGCTCTTGTGAAAACAGGGCTTTTTTGTCTTTGAGAAGACAAGTTATGAAGATTTATGAACGCTTTAAGAACTTGCAGAATTTCATTATTTTACATCTCTATTATGATCTTTATAAGCATGCATAATGAAATGCCTTATAAAAGATTTAATAAATGGACTTCAGTTTAAAGTCAGATGGATTTGGCTCTGGTGGAGAGAGGGGAGGAAGAACAGAGGGGAACGTCTATTGTACACTGAATATAGAGGGCTGTCACAAATGGATTAAGTACTCAATATAAAAATTAATTTCGTTTCAATTAAAAGAGGGTGATGGTGGTCTATTTCAAGTCTCTCAGCTGGAATAAAGAGACCAAATAAGTGGGACCTGTGGAAGGTAATATTGAAATAACTGTTATTACAAGGCATGTTTTCTCTGTCTCCCCATGAAGGCACTTGTCAGCTGTTTAACAAAAGCTTAACCAGCTTACAACAATGGTCAATCTTAGGAGAGCTGGGGTCGGTTTCAACAAACCCGTCAAGTTACAAAACACTGTTGTTATAATAATACACTCTAAAAAATGCTGGGTTAAAAACAACCCAAGTTGGGTTGAAAATGGACAAACCCAGCGATTGGGTTGTTTTAACCCAGCGGCTGGGTTAAATGTTTGCCCAACCTGCTGGGTAGTTTTATTTAACCCAAATATTGTTTAAAAATTACTGTATTTCTTGCTTAAAATGAACCCAAAATATGTTGGAAATTAACATTTATTAATATGTTTAATAAACAAACATTTATTAATACTTTCTTTGAATAATATTTAAACAATAAACATTTATTAAATTGCTTATTAATAAATGCTCATCTTTTTGATTATTATTGTTGCCTCTAGTAATTATGAGTCTGATTTTTAATTTCCAACCTATTTTGGGTTCATTTTAAGCCAGACATATAGTCATTTGTAAACAATTGTTGGGTCAAAACAGCCCAATCGCTGGGTTTGTCCATTTTCAACCCAACTTGGGTTGTTTTTAACCCAGCATTTTTTAGAGTGTACCCTTATTCCTGGTTTCACAGACAAGGCTTAAGCCTAGTCATAGACTAAATGCATGTTTGAGGTATCTTAACTGAAATAAACTTGCACTGATATATCTTAAAATATGTTAGTGCCATTGTTTTGTCTCAAGATGCACACCAGTAATGTTTTTAAACTCAAGATTAATGTCCTCATTTAACTAAGGCCTACTCCTGACTTAATCCAAGTCCTTTCTGTGAAACCAGGCCTTACAGTTTTAACTTAACTTAAAGGGTTGGTTCACCCAAAAATTGAAATTCTGTCATTAATTACTCACCCTCATGTCGTTTCACACTTGTAAGACCTTTGTTCATCTTCGAAACACAAATTAAGATATTTTTGATAAAATCCGATGGCTCAGTGAGGCCTGCATTGCCAGCACGATAATTAACACTTTTAAATGCCCAGAAAGCTACTAAAGACATATTTAAAACAGATCATGTGACTACAGTGGTTCAACCTTAATGTTATGAAGTGAAGAGAATACTTTCTGTGCTCCAAAATAACGACTTTATTCAACAATATGTGATGGGTGATTTCAAAACACTGCTTCATGAAGCTTCGAAGCTTTACGAATCTTTTGTTTCGAATCAGTGGTTCGGAGCGTGTATCAAACTGCCAAAGTCATGTGATTTCAGTAAACGAGGCTTCGTTAAGTGATATGTGTCGAAATTTCAATGGTTCACCACTGGGGGGGCGTGAGTTTGATACGTGTCAGTGGAGGCCTCACTGAGCCATCGGATTTTATGAAAAATATCTTAATTTGTGTTTCGAAGATGAACGAAGGTCTTGCGGTGTGGAAAGACATGAGGGTGAGTAATTAATGACAGAATTTCCATTTTTGGGTGAACTAACCCTTTAAGACATATAACACCATGTGAGTGAAACAGAGGGTGTGTATAAAGTGTTCTTAGAGAACAGGGGCATGTTCAAGCTCAAACCGGTGCGCAGCGTTTTGCTACGGTTTCCGGGTTGAACGACAAGTTTCCTGGAAACGGTGTGCAACGGTGTGCAACGGGTTTGAGATACGTTTTCTCTTGTTTGGTGGGCGTGTCAGAAATGTCAGCCCAATCAGCGGCAACCTGTATATAAACCACGCGGTATTAAAGAGACAGCTCGCACAATGGGTATTAATGTAACATAAAAAAATACTATACATATTTATATATTTTGCTATTGTATTGTGAAGTGACACTTTCATAAACTTTTCTATACTCCTCTGATTATATAATGGTAAATATTACAATATCATAGCACAACAGAGATCAGCAATAATGATAAGCCTAATACTCACAATAAAAATAATGTCAAATAATGTCATATAGATCATAACACAGTCTCGGAGGTAAGAAGTGGACTATCCTTCATCTGAAATGTTTGTCTTTTCATGCTGAAATGCAAGGCAAATGTTGTATCACAATAATTAGAAGTTTCCACAAATCCCTTCACTTGATTGGGATGTTCTCTTTTATTCTGGACGGCAAAGGCAGTGACTGTAACATCGAGCGTATTTTGCAGTATTAAACATGTATTTATACCGACCTCATCAGGCTCCAAAATTCTTCAAAAAGAACACAAAGAATGGCCTTCTCAGCTGCCATAGTTGCAACGCTTGCGTCATCAGAACAGGGCGTTCAATGCACCACCGTTTCCGTTTAAAAAACGTTTTGGAACGTTTTGTCAGGGCTGAACGCAGCCCAGATGATTGTAAACAGGTGAGGATGGTTAGAAATAAACGGAACAGGCATAAAAGTCCTTTGAAACAAAAGAACAGATTGATGAACTGAGCACTCATGAACAAAGATTTTAAAGCTAAAGAACTGCCATTGAGATGAATGGGAATGCAAACAGACAGCTTTCTCCAGGTATTACAGACCTGCTTGGAGCAAGCAAAACAATTCAGACAGCGCATTCAAATAAACTACTATCAGCGGGTGCAATTCATTATTAGTGAATTCCCCCCTGAGTGTTTAGAATCGACAACAGGAACTTAATACAATGCTTTACAAGAATTGATTGATGTAAGCATCAAAGTTATAATGCCTAAAGCATATCAGAACACAGCAGAGAAGAAAAAACTAACTAATTTAAACTTTACACCCATCACTTCTTAAAAGCGTCACCATGCATTTCCTCTGGGGAATCTAATTTGGGGTGTAATAATCTGTTTGATAACAACTTATCATTATCGATCTCACTTTAAAAGTCTCTTTAAAGGCTGAAAGTCTCTCAGGGCCCTGCAAAGTAAAGCAGCTGCTTGTATTCTGTCATTTATTTCCTGCTCTTTGTTTTCACCACAGGGCTGGCTCATTGCTCGGTAACAAATGAGCGCTTAGAGGGGAATAGAACCAGAAGAGACAAACAAAAAAACGGGGGCTTCATGTTCATCATGCTTCCTGCACACTCTTGCTCTTGTTTGTTGCTCTTTAATTAAAGTCCAGACCATGTGATGTCAAATCTCATCCTCTCTGCTGCTCTATCTTGGAGCACGTCCTGGCTTATCACACGCGTATTGATCGTTGCTAGAAGGTATGTTTGTTGGAAGGGATTTGACTTTATTTTTGAAAAGAGGGCATCTTGAGCAGAGATAAAGACATGATTTTGTGGGATGTGATGGTAGTTTTTGGTATGTACACTACTGTTCAAAGGTTTGAAGTCATTTTTTTAATGTTAAAGTCTCTTATGCTTACCATGGAATCTTGTGAAATATGCAGCAAATTAGCTCAAAGGGAAATAACTCATTATAATTAATTATAAATATTTGGATCGGTTAATAGAATTAACTTGATGTAGCAGGATTAATATTAAAAATAAATGAGCCTGTTCATCCAGTGAACACTCAGTATTAATCATCTATCAACTCTCAGAAAAGTAATTTTTCGTGGCCACAGAAAAATAACTTATTTTTTACTGGGTACAGTACAACTTAGAGCATGTAGCTGTGATTGCATCGTTAAAGGGACTTTGTTTTGCAAGCAGTGACCTCAGAATCAATACTCAGAATCAATCGATGTGCTCAAATGTTTTATTATACTAATCACAAACGCATAACTAGTCTAAACAACATCTACACACAATCACGCATACATGTGTAAAATGGAAAGTGAATGAATGAAACAGAATGAAGCAATGGAAACATAAGGGTCAGTTCCCTTCAATGGTCTTGCACCTTCATATCTGTCTGATCTACTCTACCTCTACTGCCCTGCCCGGCCCCTTAGATCAGGGGTTCCCAAACACATTCCTGGAGGCCTCCCAACACTGCATGTTTTCCATGTCTCCTTAATCAAACACACCTGATTCAGATCATCAGCTCATTAGTAGAGACTCCAAGACCTGAAATGGGTGTGTCAGACAAAGGAGAGATACAAAATATGCAGTGTTGGGGGGGCCTCGAACGTGGTTGGGAACCACTGCCTTAGATCATCTGAACTTGATCTTTTGTCCAACCCTCATTTTCGGTTGTCCACTGTAGGTGGAGGGTCATTTAGTGTTAATGCTCCTAAATTATGGAATTCACTACCTATTACACTTTGTAATATCTCATCTTTGTATGTCTTCAAGACTCAGCTAAAATCATATCTATGTAATATGTATTTTGGCTATATGTGGCCTTATGTGTTTTCAGTGTGTATGTGGGTGTGGAAATGTATTGTAATGTACAATGTAAAGTGACCTTGAGCTACGGAAAGGCGCTATATAAATTACAGATATATAAATTACAGTTTCTTAATTCAAAGCATCTTGCTAACAAGGGGTCTACCGCTTATATTAAACCTCCATTTAGTTAGTTAAATGTACGATAACTAAACTAACTTCACCCTTTTTGTGGTATAGGCTGTTAACCAGGGCTCGCCAGGCCTCTCTGTCTTAGGCTTTCCTCTCAACCTTGTTCCAGGTGTAAACTTGCCTCAAGATCTCAGCACCAAGTGTTTCTTGGCCTTCCACTTTTCCTTTTCCCTTGAGAATTCCAGGTTATGGTTATGTTTGATGTAGGCTTCCGGAGGTTGTGGCCTATCCTGCGCCAGCTCCCATCTGTGATTTCATCTTGGGCTGGGAGCTGTGTTGTTTTGTTCCACAGGTCACTATTGCAGATTGTGTTTGGCCAGCGGATTTGGAGGATTTTTCTTAGACGGGTGTTGATGAAGGTCTGGACTTTGTTGATAATGCTCCAGGTCCTTTCAGATCTCAGCTCCATACAAAAGGACTGACTTGACGCTGGTGTTAAAAAATGTTTGGTTTCCAATGTCAGGTCCTTGAAGTTTAAAATTTTCTTAAGCTGAATGAAATCAACTCTGGCTTTGCCTGTTCTGGCTTTGAAGTCGGCATCCGTACCACCCTGCTTGTCAATGAGAGTGCCCAACTAGATGAAGTCCTCCACCTCTTCCATAGGTTCATCTGCAAGAGTGACTTGAACTGTGTTTGTTGTGCTTGCCTTCAGTACTTAGATTTTTCCTCTGTGGATGTTTAGTCCAAGTCGACCTGAAGTGGTAACCACACTGTCGATACTTGCACAATGCCTTAGCCATTGAACGAGTGTCCGGATATACAGTCTCAGAAGAAAGTCTTGATGGTTCAGTAGTTTGATGGTGGTGAAGTTACAACTGGTTCTTCCAGGTTAAAGAATGCTAAACTTCAGCAATGTTAGTCTGACTCAGTTGTGGTTGGGAGAGACCTCTCTCCCGGATGGGAAGTTACAACATGGCTGGTTGTAACTTTGAGACCCCTCAGGCTGCGCACCAGGGCAAAGTGAGGTCCCCTCGGCATCGCGGTTGGACCTGATGTCTTCAGTCTTTTTCACACGAACAGCAACCAAAAGAAAAGAGAGCTGGTCACTGGGGTAGAGGCCTTTTTTTACCTTCTGCATAAGTCATACCTCTCGAGATTGGCTTGACCAATGAAAAGGGTCTAATTTCAAGAGGGAAAAGTTTCTTTTTCTGGAAGCTGACTTATTTGCATGATCAGAGTGGGCTGGCAGTTTTGTGTCCCTTTATACTCTGATTAATATAACAAGCATACAATGCATGTTGTAAGGAGGTGTTATACATCAATGGGTTGGAAACTAAATGAGGATTATTTTGATATGAAACAGGATACCAATAAGGTTACATTATCTAATAGTTTCATCATAAGACATGCATAAAACAGTATACAATATAAAAGAGAATATGCAAAACCATAATAATACACACAACGTCTTTGCGTGTTCGTTCATAGACAGGTTTGTCTATGAATTAATGGAAAGAAGTAATTTTTTATGGGCCTTATGTGTGTTTTCTATGGCCTGTGCTGTTGCATGTGCTTAGACCTTTGCTAATTATGGTCTTGAGGGGTTTGTTGGATTTTCTATTAAATATAACGAATTAACTGTTTGTCTGATTGGTCCAGCCACTACACATATTATTACAATTTTAAAATAATTGTTTTCTATTGTAATATATTTTAAAATGTAGTTCATTCCTGTGATGCAAAGCTGAATTTTCAGCATCATTCCTCCAGTCTTCAGTGTCACATGATCCTTCAGAAATCACTCTAATATGCTGATTTGTTGCTCAAGAAACATATATTATTATCAAACAGGTGCTGCTTAATATACATTTTTTTCAGGATTCTTTGAGTAATAAATAGTTCAAAAGAGCAGCATTTACTATATTTGAAAGATAAATATTTTGTAACATAAAAAAAAAATCATAGGTACAATAAATATACTGTAATCATCATTTACTCCCTGTCATGTTGTTTAAAACCTGTATGCCTTTCTTTTTATTTCATACACAAAAGAAAATATTTAGTTTTTTTGCCCATACAGTGACAGTCAATATTAGCCAATCAATGCTGTTTTTGACCCCACTGACATGTATTGTATAGACAAAAACACATTGATTAATATCCTCAATATATCCAATATCTCAATTGGAAGCATGTCACATTAAGGAAGAAAAATGGGTTGTGAACAGCGAATCATGATGACTTTAATCTCTATTGGCACCGTTTGTGACAATGTTTACCAATCAAAATCATTTTGTTCCTCAGTTAATCAATATCAATAAATATTCAATAAATCGATAAATATTGTTAAAAGATTCCTTTAAAGGCATACATTTCAAGAAGGTCTAATTAAAATAAACACCAGAATAGCATGCCGATTTTATCAATGAAGTCAGTAAGGTCAAATTAATAATTTTAAACATAAATCCCCCGAAACTGAAGTGATCCATCAGTCATGATCGTTTAAACAGACGTCATCTCATGCGGTGTTTGTGTGAGATGACATTTTGAAATGGCCTGTCACCAGACTCCCTGTGCCGGCTGTAAGGAGTGAGGAAGCCTTCTCAAGTGTCTGCGGGTTAATCAGGAAATTAATTTATCTTCCTCGCCCAGGACATAATGAAGTGTGGAGGATAGAGGCATCATATAATGGGGTGAATAATTACACTGAGACATGCGCGAGGCAGAGGGAGAAATGGGTTGGTAATTAAGACAGAAAGAAACGCACGCAACATGCAGGAAAAATGCCAGCGTCAGCCGCGATACGGGAAGGCCAGGTAAAACTCTACACCTGCAACAAAAGGACACCAGCATTAATAACCGACCCCATTATGACTCAACCAGGCCGTTGTTGATTTATTTAATCACAGAAATAGAGGACCAGGATCATAGTTAATATATGCATTTCTGTTTGCGTAGAGTTCCACTTTTTCAGAGCTACTTATTCACAATCTAATTAGGTCATCTTCCCCGTTGTTGTGCATGGATGAGCATGTTTGTTTCTGGGTTGTATGCATCTGACATAAATGATACTTTAAAGTGCCCTTATTATGCTTTTTCAGATATTTCCTTTCATGTAATGTGACATATAGCTGTTTGAGAATTTAAAAGGTCTGCAAAGATTCAAAGATCAAAGCCTACAATAAAAGAATTGTCTCCCAAAAGGAAGAAGCGATTCTGAACTGCCTGAAATGAGTCGTCAGTAATTCCAGTATTACTTCTCATACGAACTTATGTTGGTTTGTAACAAAGTTGCATAATGCCAGCCTGTGGTCTTCATTAGCTGCCTGTGAACAACGTCTACCTTGACCTGCCTTCAAACACTGTAGTTATAGCTGAGGCCTGAAAAAGTTTGGTTCATGTTGTAGATGTGAAAGAAAATCGATTTTACATGCACTTCCAAAGGATGCAACTCGGGCTCAAATCGATATGTTCGTATCACTGTGTATCAAGTGCTGAGGAAGATTCAGAAATTCAGAAATGGTAATGGCCGTTTCTTTTCCAACACGCTCTTTAAGCAGTTGATCACAACAGACTGGGCCATCTGACCAATCAGAGCAGACTAAACTCTCGGAAAAGGAGGGGTTTGGACAGACTGAATCCTTTATCAAACCGTTTCAGACGCTGTAAAAAAAAAAAAAAAAAAAAAAGAGGTAATGCTGCATGTAAATTATGAGAAAAGTAAAGTGTTTTTGACCTTGGATGCATATAAACATGCTGTAGGAGACCTTTGAAACAAAAGCAGGAACCCTTAAAATAGTATAATAGTTTAAATTTTGTAGCTTGTTGAGGTTATTGTTTCTTTTGCAATCAGACTTGCAACTATTACCTGGCAAACAATGAAAAGGGAGAAAAAGTCCCGAGCCGTACTGTACAGTATGTAGAGACCAGATACAGTGTTTGTTTACGTGCAATATTTTAATAGTAAGAATCAGAATTTGGTCATATTATGATTATTAAAGCATAATGTAAATGCATTAACCTGATAAAAAATACTGTGACAGTGTTTCAGGTACAGGATGGCATATGGTGACTGTATATTGTACAACTTAACCGTATATTTCATGAAGTGTATGTTAATATATCATATGTTCTTGAACTACCAAAATCAAATAAAAAATGAGTGTCATATAGGGACTTCTGGTAATGTCCCTTTACTATTTTTAACTGTACATTATATGGTAATTCATAGATTTTACTTGCACAAAACATAAATTTGACAGTATTTTACCGTAAAATGACAGTATAATGCAACGTTAAACCATTTATAATTTATGGTAGAGCAACTTACAGATAACCAATTAACAGGTTTTTACTGTGGTCTTTGTCTGTAAAAAATACTAACTTTTACAGTGCATATTCATAATTCTACAAATGTGAATCAGAATTATAGGTCATGCAAATCCTTATTTGCCAAAAAAAAAAAGTTTGTACTAATTTTATGTAACAATCAAAACAATCGATCCATTTACTATAAAATGCAATATAATAAAGAGCAAGAGTTTATCTGTTTGTCTGTATACAAATAAAATCTGTTTGTCATTTAAATAGTTTAGAGAATAAAAGAATGAAATGTCACTCTTTGCTCAAGTTTGATCTGGTATTTTTCACATAACTGCACCATTGATTTCAATGGAACATTGATCAATATTCATTGGACAACAAACACTTTTGAAACAACATGTTATACACAGAGTTCTCAACTCTGGTGAAAGTTGTAAACAAAACACTTTCTGTTAGAGCACTTATTGAGTCTGAAGGAAAAGTGGATTGCACATCCTGACATGGGCTGTATAGGTGCTGCAACACAGCTTTGAAGGATGTGCGGAAGTGTAAATGAAGTTCACCTCCGTCATTAACATGAAGGGCTTTGTAATCAGGGTAATTGTGGATAATAACTTGGAGCAGAGAGCAGCGGTCCCTCCCTCTGCAGGGGTACAAGCACCCTAAGGGCTTCTTCCATTGCTTTTACAGATTAATCAGCTTTTGACTCTCAACATATTGGACAAATACTTCTGGCACATCATGATTGGAATTAAAGAGATGTTTCTGAAGTTGAAACTTTTTCCTGTCCTTGTGGCCTACAATATGTGGATAAATCCCTGGGTATACTTTGTTTTCTACGCCTAAGCTACTGTACGCGCACAGCCGAATGCAAAGCCTTGCAAAATATACTTCATTTGACTCGACGCATGCGCAGTTTTGAGCAATCTCTCGCCACGAGTTACAACACATGTAAACATCTTTGTATTATTTCATGCTAGAGTTGTACAAATTAGGTTACTTTCTAACCTATTCACACAATCTGTCGTCTATATAGACCTCTATTGTCGCTGTAGCTTGCATGTGTTCCGGTCTGTTCTGTTTATGCAGGTTTTCTTTGACTACCTTGTGAATCGACGCACCAAGGGCACGGTTGCCACCTTGTGGATAAACAAATTACTGCAAAAAAAAAATTGAATGTGCATGCGCGACCTGCCCGTTTTCTAAATACTGCAGTCAATAAAATTTGATAAACTTTTAAAACTTTAGTGTAAAAAAAATGTCATTGTATTCCATATTAAATGTAACTGAATCACAAAACCTATTCATATAAATATGGAAAGATTGTAATTCCTCCTTTAAACCCTTAAATAGTCAGCTAATTAACCAATGTGTGTATGTGAAGAGAAGAATCACGGGACATACATACATCAGTGCTCAGATCTGGACATGTTCCTCAAACTAATCTATCGTATGACATCAGATTTTTTTGAGGAACATGTCCAAGTCATAGTTTAGTTACTGACTGAAAGTTCCACATTATAACTTGTGTGAATTTAAGATAGAAGAGATTTTCAGCTTGGACATTCTGAAAAGCTTTTTTTTTCTGTTGCACAGAAGAAAGAAAAAATTATGGAATGGCATGAGGATGAGAAATGTTGACAGAATTTAAATTTTTCGACTGAACTATTCGTGTAATTTATTTCCGAAAGATGCAAAGTTTAATTCAAAACCATCGTCAAAGAAACTACATAACTCTAAGCGTCACAATGCCAGAATGCCAGTCCAAACTTTTACACAAGGAAACGTCTAAATAAACACACTGAGACAATCCAGAAAAGAAACGAGGGCCTGGAAGCTCTTCAAATGAAAGATTATTGTTATTAATAAGTCCAGCTAAAGCAATACATCATCTGTGAAATATAAGGAACGAGCACACAATGTCAGTGTAATATAACTTTATCAGCCTGATTAAAAAGTTTGTAAAGTAGGACAGCATTATAGAACAACAACCTTTCTGATGCACTGCAGAGTTAAGCGAAAAACACAAGCACCCATTGTGCGACTCAATTAGTCATGTGATCCATTTGTCTATTTTACAGACATTTCATTCATGTGATATTTAAATGCAGCACCTTGTTTTATTGGTGGTACTTATGCAGAGCAGATGTCTGTTCACCCGCCACTAATATCATCAGAGCGGGAGAGGAAATGTTTGTCTGGTGTCTCTCTTTGAGATATCTCTCTTAATTGCTGTTATTTGTCGCTGTGGAATATTGATAGCGCTGGAGGGAAAGATTGGCAGCTGCATGAATCGTTATTAGTCGGCCTGTTGGCAGAGGCGAAAAGGTTCGATATACAGACGCTCACCATCGGCAGGGCCCGGGGGAGACTGCTACCCTCTCAGACAAGAGATAATTACCCATCTGAGAACCACTGCGCCCGGGGCATTAGCCGCACACACACACACACACACACACACACTCATGGGGCCCTGGTGCAGGGAGAGACGCACTGTGATATTTACACAGGTGAGCAAGATTGATAATTGGTAAACTAGCAAAAAAGATTTTAGCTCTTAAATGTTGTGAAAGAATATACAGCAACACTTCTGTGAAGTCTATATAATTATATATATATATAAAAACACACACATATGTTGTGAATTGCCAAGAAAGATTTTTTTTTTAGACCCTTTCTGCAGGTTACTTTAATATGCCAGTTGATGGCAGCAGGAGAGTCTTTATAAATGAGTAATTAAATCGTTTGTTCATTCAATCGATTTGTTCAAAAATGCTGATTCATTCAGAAACAACTTAACAAGTGGGACATTGAATCATTCATTCAACCAATTTTTGCAAAAAATGCTTATTCATTGAGGAACGAAACAAGTATCTTTATGAGTGAGTCATTGAATCATTCGTTCAACCGATTGTGCAAAAACTCTTATTCGATGGGGAATGGGGAACAAAACAAGTGAGTCATTGAATCATTCATTCAACTGATTCACTCAAAAAAGCTGATTCATTCAAGAACAAAGCAAATGACTGTCATTAATTCATTTGATCAAGCTATTTGTTCAAAAACATGGAAACATTCAGAAAAAAACATCGCTACTGCAAACGAATTGTTCTCGTTGCCGGAGCAAAAACAGTTACTGGCGATATAGTGTCTGAAAGGCAAGTTACTCGCTCTTAACTTCTAGTTTATTGAGCTGTTGTAGTACTCATATAATATCACTTGTGTAAGTTCACAACGTCTCAGAAGTAATGGAAGCTTGTACAAATCTTTTGAAACAGCAGCAAGATCCTGAATCGTGCCATAATAAAGTAGTAGTAACACAAGTAAGCATTTACACAGACGACAACATTGTCAAAACGATCCCCATTCACACTGACTGGCGAAAGTGACTAAAAACTCTGTATTATGCATGTTAGGCCAGTAGTTGGCGATATCACTAATCACTTGTAAAGAAACACTACACGCCTATAGACTGAACACGTAATACACATGACGTCACTGTTTTCACAAATTTGCTTTTTTGTAGTTTACATGGAGACGATAATGGTGTCGTTTTCAAAAATATGCACTCTGCGTTTTCAGGCTCCCATAACGCTTTTTAAATGAACGGCCAAAACGCATAGAAAGTTTTTAGTTGACAACAGTTTTGTGTAAACGACTCCTCAATGCATTTTGCAAATAGTAAATCTGTACTTAGCGGGTGTTGTAGTAGAACGTACATTTAATTGCTGACATTTAATCAATAGATTCAAATAGCAAAGGAGACCTTTTGTTCGCCAGTTCATCAATCCTGTATGACAAAGTGAAAGCGAGTTGAGATAATTGTGAAGTGAGAGGTTTTCAGTAAAGGTCAAAAGTAGTTTGTTCAGCGGATCAGTGTGAGGATTTGTGGATTGAGTTGGCTGTGGGCCATAGTACTCCTGTTAACAGAAAAGATGCTGCTGGAATACTGTCTGTGTCAAGCACAAATGTCATTTATTTGAACCCAAAAAGTAAATATCATAGAGTGTAAATGTAACCAATTCTTCTGAGTGTTGCTATTTAAATGGAAATTAAATGTAATTTAAAAGGGATAGTTCACAAAAAAAACAAAAACAAACATATTTTTTTGAATGTTTTAAGAGAAACTCCAGAAGCAAAGTTGTGTGTAATCCATTACTGAATTGAAAATGCCTTATAAATCCAAATTCAATTCCTACTTCCTGAATTCATTTTGAATTGAGGTAACAAACAGGACGCAGAATTACAATATTTTACAATTTAAAGAATTTGATTTTTAACTAGAAAAGGTAAGTTTATAAAGAATTTTCATAGATACAGTAATGGCCAGTGATGTTCAGCCTCGGAAAAATGACATCTTCACCTTTTATGGATGGATAAATGGATGGATAAATGGGAGGATGAATGGGT
>RJVU01068486.1:3241767-3277026 GCA_003731715.1 Anabarilius grahami
TATTTAAAACAAATAGAATTTATATTTTATTTATATAAAATGTTACTAAGAAAATATAATGTATTATGGTTGCAAACCAATTCTTTAATCAATAGTGTGCCAAAATATCGCAGACGGTAAAAATTAACACTGCTATTAGATTTCAAATTCTTAGTAAATTCTCCTCATTGTTTTTAAGTTTTTGTTTTTACAGTCACAAAACACACAAACTCCACTTTTCCCTCACTTTGGTGAGCTGTTTTTTTCTCTTGTATTTCCAAATTACTCACTTTATCCTGACCATGTATCTCTGCATATTCTTGGCAAAAGCAGACACATGCAAACAGCATTTCAAGCTGGAGTGAGCAACACCTGCCGCGTGCCCTTTGGAGTCCAGGCCAGCGGGACTTGATTAATCATCATACGACAGACTCTCCGTCATCATACCAGCTTTAATTATCAAAGCAATAAATAATTTTTTTTTCTAGAACTGTATAGATCATCTGCACTAAGGCGTCCACAACAGGTGGATATTTTGTCTCCCCTTCTGAGTCTCTCGTGTCATTGAGTCAGGGTGATATATGGCTAAAGCGGTGATTTCTCGCTTGTGAAATACTCCCTGTCTCGCATTACTTATTGTCTGTATCTGGCACCAAATAAAACAATATGAGAAATTATATCCATTATCACAGAGGGGCACAGGATGTGTGGGTTTAATAAATAGTGGCGTCTATCTGAATCGAAGACAGAAACAATGAAAGAATGGCAAGCCTTTCAGTCTAAGAATGAATGTTCACAATGCTAAATGTAGAAAGCAAATAAAGTGTTTGCTCTTACCCTCATTTTTTAAAAATCTGGATTTATTAACTTATTTTGAAAAAAACAATTAACATTCAGTTTATACATACAGTGACTTAAGTACACCTCTTCTTTTACTAATTTAATTTCTGTACTATTTTATTAGTTTTTGATATTATGTTTTTATTATCAGTCAAGCAGTTTGTATATATATATATAGTGCCTTTATGGCCTGCAAGAGATTTTTGCATTAAAATATGAAACAAATCTATCTCATAAAGGAGCAAGATAATAGACGTCCATTTGTCACTCTTCCTAAACATTTATACAAACAGCTTACTACAATCTAACACACTTTAGCATGGATATCAGCAATCCATCCGGCGCAGATACGCCACATGCCTAGATACATCAGAGATGCTCGCGGGACAGGAAAAGGGAGACGGCTCTAATAAATTCAATGGTAGACATGATGTTCATTCATCTCTCGCTGCTGCTTGTTGAATAAAAGGTTCCATGAATTCAGTTTATTATCTAGCCTGTGCCACTTGATTTCCCTGAGCAGTCGATAAATTGAGCAAGGCCACAGCAGCACTGTATATGTCTCCAAACAATGGGTGGAAGCTTGAGAGCCAGCCTTTCCCCTGAATTTTCCTCTGAGCATTAAACCTGTGAAAGTGCCTTTCAGAATTCATGGGAAAAGTGGTGTGTATGAATCTCTCACTGTGCTTTCAAGCTGTATTTGTGTGCTTTCAAGCACACTGCAGTAATGCGACTTTCCCTTCAGTCTAATAAGAACACCAGCACTCAGGATGAAAAGGATTACTTTGTGTATTTACATGGCACTGCGTTCATGAGCCCGTACTTCAAGAAAACATTGACTAAGAATAGGGAAAGAAGAAGTAAGGATGAGAAACTAGCAGTGGATTTCTGGGATATAACAAATTTTAGTAAAACTTTATTTCGATAGTCCACTGTAGATATTCTACTAAATAACTATGCAACTGCTTGTCCACTTTCAGTCATTAGAGTATTTGTAATATGTCTGCTTAAAGGATTAGTTCACTGTCAAATGAAAATTACCTCAAGCTTTGCTCACCTCAAACCAGGTGTATTTGGCTTCTTCTTTCTGAAGATATATTAATACATATCCCGACACATCCCAGCTTTATAATGGCAGTGAACTGGATCAACGAGTATGAGCTGAAGAAAGTGCTTCCATCCACATCCATCTATTATAAATGTACTCCACACGGCTCCGGGGGGTTAACAAAGGCCTTCTGAAGCGAAATGATGCATTTGTGTAAAAAAAAAATAAAATCCATATTTAACAAGTTATGAAGTAAAGTATCTAGCTTCCGCCAGACCGCCTTTCGTATTCTACTTACGAAGAAAGTGTAACTCCTCTCGAAAAACTCCTCTGGAAAAAGCTTAACTGCCAGTTCCGTTTTTTTTCCGTAATTTGAATATGGAAGGTGTTTTGTTTAGTTTTTTTTTGCAAATTCACTGTACTATAAGTGAGGAGCTGCAAAATTCTAGCAACTAAACAAACTTTTTTTTCCAATTTGCAAACTTGAAAATTGCAAACTGCAAAATAAAAAAAATCCAGATAATTTACTCACTCCCATGTCATCCAAGATGTTTCTTTCTTTCTTTCTTCAGTCAAAAAGAAATTAAGGTTTTTGAGGAAAACATTCCAGGATTTTTCTCCATATAGTGGACTTCACTGGGGTTCAACGGGTTGAAGGTCCAAATGTCAGTTTTAGTGCAGCTTCAAAGGGCTCCACATGATCCCAGACGAGGAATAAGATAAATCTAGAGAAACGATTGGTCATTTTCTAAAAAAAAAATTTTTTATACTTTTTAACCACAAATGCTCATCTTGCACTGCTCTGCGATGCACCACACATTACATAATCACATTGGAAAGGTCACACATGACATAGGCAGAAGTACCACGGTAGGGCGAAAAACTCCATCTCATTTTCTCCTCCAACTTCAAAATCGTCCAATACAGCTAGTGCAAGACGAGCGTTTGTTGTTAAAAAAGTATATATATTTCTTTTTTAAAGAAAATGGCGTATGGTTTCTCTAGATAAGACCCTTATTCCTCGTCTGGGATCATGTAGAACTCTTAGAAGCTGCACTGAAACTACAATTTGGACCTTCAACCCGTTGGTAACCGTTGAAGTTTTGACAGGTAGAACTGGCTCATTCAGTACTTTTATGAGGCTGACATGAGCGAAAAACTGACTTTCAACTCTGCCTATAGGATTGATTCATTCATTTCTGGATATTCTTGTTGGCTGTACACATCTGAACATACCCATTGGCTCATTCGTGCTGTGCAAGGAGAGTGTGTGCTACTTCAGATGTGCATCTTGCGCCATCAACCCGGAACCGATTCAGTTAACCAGCTCGAAAGAACGATTTGTTCAAGAACCGAACATCACTAATGAAAAGTAACAACAGTCCAAATTACAACTGAAACATAAACAAGATTTGTCAAGGAACTGACATAAACATCCCCCCCCCCCCCTTAGTGTGAAGAACATTTTAAAAATCTAAAAAGAATAATTTGTACAGTATATATACACATATATACATGTGTATATATCATCCCTGAAAACTTTATTATTAATTATTATTATATACTACATAAAGTGTTAAAAATAAAGGTAAACACAAATAGTAAAATAAATATTAAAGCTTTTAAGAAATAAAACCTTCACTGCAAAGAGTTGTAGAAGTCAAACTTTAACCAGATGTGTTTGAACTTTTCCGTTGGATTGACTCTTGTTAAGATGTGTTTTGTTTTCTTGGGTTTAACTTTTTTTAAATATTGTTTCCCAGTGTTCTTCTGGAAACAGTATGCAAATGATATTGGCAAATATAAGCTGTAAACTAATGGTTGGTTACCCTCTAATAAAGACAATTTTACTTTCAGGGAAGCAAATCAAATTGCATTTGACATAGGCTTTAGACAAAGCTTGCTCAATAAATTCCTGCGAGAAAAACCTCGTCAACGTTTCCCGGCGATTGTCACGGAAGGACAGAGAGGTGAAAGACTTTCAACATGAATGACGCTTCCACTCCGTCCAAACCGACCCAGTCATGAACCTCTCCCTATCTCAGCCCTGCAGACATCCCTTAAAATAGCCAATGTTTGAAATCCCTCTGCAAGATTTCCTCTGTAATGTGAGAAAAGCTGACTTTTCCTCAGCACTGCTAATAAACTCACCAAACCTCTGCCTTTCATCCTGCCATTTAGAATGCAGGAAGTGTTACGCACTGATTACTTTTAAACATATTGCCTTTGACCTTCTGTCAACTAATTACCATAATACCCATCATGCCATGCTGAGGAGAATGAGCGTCCGTCTCTTCTTTTGTGTAATAGTAATTGCATTCTTAATTTTAGAGGTTAAGCATACTAATGGCACGCAATGATTCTCTTTCTGGGAGGTTGGTGTGGAGCAACCTGCAGAAATGACTTCCACTTACTCAAAAACACCTCAGTAGAGTAGTTAACAGTTCAAAGATTGGCTCAGTTCAGTGACAGTTTCAGTGATCTTGTAGATTGATTCATCTTAAGTTCATTGGTGCAGCTAGTCATTTTAAATTGCTGGTAATTTTAAAAGTCTGATCCACAGTTTCCAAATCCATGACATGAATATGAAGACAATACCAGACAGAGAGGCAGGTGAAGTACTGCTCTTCCCCAGTTCCTTTTTACTTTCTAAAATAATTGTTTGACAAAATGTTAAGAGACAGCTTTTCATATATTACCAGCACAAACCTGTAGTGTTTTACGTCTACTGTTCAAAAGTTTGGGGTTGGTAAGATTTTTTTAAAGGGAAGAGAGCGAAACAAATTAGTAAATCGAGGTAACGAAATAGTAAATCATGAGCACGATTTTGCAAATCGAGGGAACGAAATAGTAAATCATTAGCACAATTTTGTAAATCGAGAGAACAAATTAGTAAAACGAGGGAACGAAATAGTAAATCATGCGCACGATTTAGCAAATCTAGGGAACGAATTAGTAAATTGTGTGCACAATTTTGTAAATTGAAGGGAACGAATTTGTAAATCGTGCGCACGATTGATGGAACGAAATAGTAAATCGAAGGAATGAAATAGTAAATCGATGGAACAAATCAGTAAATCGAGGGAATGAATTAGTAAATTGTGCGCACAATTTAGTAAATCGAGGGAACGAGTTATTAAATCATGCGCATGATTTTTTAAAATTTTTCCTGCATGTCATGTACTGGACTCCGTAGGGAAGAGAGGAGCTGTAACAATGTCAAATATGGGAAAAATAATGTGTTTTTTTAACTATTCTTTATGAACTAATCTATTTTAGTAGACTACAAAAAAAACTAGATTTTGTAAAAGGGCATAATAGGACCTGTAATTTATTCATATGATGGCAAAGCTGAATTTTCAGCATTAACATGATGCTTCAGATATCATTCTAATATGCTAATTTGATGCTCGAAGAAACATTATTATTATCATCAGACTCAGAGACAGGAAAAGTTCATGAACCAGTTGTAAATTATGTCAAACAGGTAAGCAATGCAGTTATTGAATGGTATGAGGATGATGGCAGATGAATAACAGTGTCTTTCTCTTTTACCAGGGCAAATAGCTTGAAGAACTGGAGAATGGCGGATGATCAGAAGAGCACACGTGACGCTTGATGGAGAACACAAGGAGACACAGGAGACGATTGAGAGCAACAGGAGAATATAATTTGCTGAATGGCAGGTAAGGAGTTCAGGTATAGAGTCCTTGTCCACATTGGAGACCAGACTTTTGATCAATTTAATGCACCCTTGTTAAAAACACAAAACGGTAACACTTTAGAATACTGATCCTTCATTAATGAATAACTACACAGGAACAAATGAGTAATGCATTATTAATACTCTAGTAACTATTAACTAACAAACTCTGATGAATGAATTAGTAAGTAATAGTGCTCAGTTGTAGGTGGTAGTTCACTATTAGCTAATCAGTAACTACTGTTTTTTTCATACCTCCCAGAGAACTACTAAGAATATACATATTCGTAATTAATGTGAATACTGAATAATGTATAATTAATTTTTAGAGTAAAGGCCTTGGTAACCCACTAGTAATGACTGAAGTATTACCAAATACTTAAGAAGGAATTACTAATCATTTGGATCAGTATTCTAAAGTGAAAAGCATGATAACTCTCTAGTAACTACTGAAGTCTTTGTAAACTTTTGAGGTTTTTGTAAAGTATTGGATAGTAATAACTCAAGAGTTACTATATAACTCTAAAGTAACTGCTTCTTATTTGGATCAGTATTCTAAAGTGAAGATCATAGTAACCCACTAGTAATTACTCAAGTGTTACTACATCCTTCTAAAGGAACTACTAATTATTTGGATCAGCATTCTAAAGTGAAAATCATGGTAACCCACTAGTAATTACTTAAGTGTTACCAAATATATCATAAGGAATTACTGTACAAAAACATCAAAAGTTTACAAAGACTTCAGTAGTTACTAGAGAGTTATCATGTTTCTCACTTTAGAATACTGATCCAAATAATTAGTAATTCCTTCTTAAGTATTTGGTAATACTTCAGTCATTACTAGTGGGTTACCAAGGCCTTTACTCTATAATTAATTATACATTATGCATCATTCATGTTAATTATGAACCTGTACAGGTCCTTCTCAAAAACTTAGCATATTGTGATAAAGTTCATTATTTTCCATAATGTAATGATAAAAATTAAACTTTCATATATTTTAGATTCATTGCACACCAACTGAAATATTTCAGGTCTTTTATTGTTTTAATACTGATGATTTTGGCATACAGCTCATGAAAACCCAAAATTCCTATCTCAAAAAATTAGCATATTTCATCCGACCAATAAAAGAAAAGTGTTTTTAATACAAAAAAAGTCAACCTTCAAATAATTATGTTCAGTTATGCACTCAATACTTGGTCGGGAATCCTTTTGCAGAAATGACTGCTTCAATGCGGCGTGGCATGGAGGCAATCAGCCTGTGGCACTGCTGAGGTGTTATGGAGGCCCAGGATGCTTCGATAGCGGCCTTAAGCTCATCCAGAGTGTTGGGTCTTGCGTCTCTCAACTTTCTCTTCACAATATCCCACAGATTCTCTATGGGGTTCAGGTCAGGAGAGTTGGCAGGCCAATTGAGCACAGTAATACCATGGTCAGTAAACCATTTACCAGTGGTTTTGGCACTGTGAGCAGGTGCCAGGTCGTGCTGAAAAACGAAATCTTCATCTCCATAAAGCTTTTCAGCAGATGGAAGCATGAAGTGCTCCAAAATCTCCTGATAGCTAGCTGCATTGACCCTGCCCTTGATAAAACACAGTGGACCAACACCAGCAGCTGACATGGCACCCCAGACCATCACTGACTGTGGGAACTTGACACTGGACTTCAGGCATTTTGGCATTTCCTTCTCCCCAGTCTTCCTCCAGACTCTGGCACCTTGATTTCCGAATGACTTTGGACCACTGAGCAACAGTCCAGTGCTGCTTCTCTGTAGCCCAGGTCAGGCGCTTCTGCCGCTGTTTCTGGTTCAAAAGTGGCTTGACCTGGGGAATGCGGCACCTGTAGCCCATTTCCTGCACACGCCTGTGCACGGTGGCTCTGGATGTTTCTACTCCAGACTCAGTCCACTGCTTCCGCAGGTCCCCCAAGGTCTGGAATCGGTCCTTCTCCACAATCTTCCTCAGGGTCCTGTCACCTCTTCTCGTTGTGCAGCGTTTTTTGCCACACTTTTTCCTTCCCACAGACTTCCCACTGAGGTGCCTTGATACTAGGGGAACAGCCTATTCATTCAGAAATTCCTTTCTGTGTCTTACCCTCTGGCTTGAGGGTGTCAATGATGGCCTTCTGGACAGCAGTCAGGTCGGCAGTCTTACCCATGATTGCGGTTTTGAGTAATGAACCAGGCTGGGAGTTTTTAAAAGCCTCAGGAATCTTTTGCAGGTGTTTAGAGTTAATTAGTTGATTCAGATGATTAGGTTAATAGCTCGTTTAGAGAACCTTTTCATGATATGCTAATTTTTTGAGATAGGAATTTTGGGTTTTCATGAGCTGTATGCCAAAATCATCAGTATTAAAACAATAAAAGACCTGAAATATTTCAGTTGGTGTGCAATGAATCTAAAATATATGAAAGTTTAATTTTTATCATTACATTATGGTAAATAATGAACTTTATCACAATATGCTAATTTTTTGAGAAGGACCTGTATATAGTAGTTCTTAGTAGTTCTCTGGGAGGAATGAAAAAACAGTAATTACTGATTAGTTAATAGTGAACTACCACCTACAACTGAGCACTATTACTTACTAATTCATTCATCAGAGTTCATTGTTAGTTAATAATAGTTACTAGAGTGTTAATAATGCATTATTCATTTGTTCCTGTGTAGTTATTCATTAATGAAGGATCAGTATTCTAAAGTGTTACCCACAAAACCTTAGTGACCTTAAACTTTTGAAAGGTAGTTTATATGGGTAGTTCACATGATGTTTCAAGCAGTGTCCTGAAGTATGTCATGCTATACTTGACCTAGAACTATTGCAATGAACTTTTTTTTGTAATTATTATATACTTTTTTATTATACAGGTTTTATGGCTGATGTTAAAGGGTTAATTGACAGGCTACATGGATTATTTGTACTTTTAAAGAATAATTTGTCACATACTATTTAAATTAACAGCAAAAAGGCTAAAAGGTGATTAAAAGTAACCTAAAAACTTTTTCTCGTATAAACCAAACTATTTTGATTTTGAAAAATTAGTTAATGTAATTTCAGCTACTCATATGTTACATCTAAATGAATCATATAAAACTTAATGGTGCTCCTGACCAGCCACTAATCTTCTATAACCTTGTGAAGGTTAGACATTTTCAGATAACACAATTTTTTTTTTTTTTTTTGTTGGGGTGGGGCTGAGGGGAGGGATAACAAGACAAGAGATAAGAAATATACATTTTATAATCAAATATTGATTTTTTTTTTCATCCCCTATTTAGGTGGCATGCCATCAGAGTGACATTGAAAACTGCTGGGAGCTCACATTTCTCCGCAAGAGGTCACTGGGATAATTCTCCATCCTCTTGAGGTTGGCTTTTGTCATGTTTTATCAGTGCTGACTGTGTTCGATTCAAATTAAAGGTTAAATAATAATGATCATAGTTCATCGTCACTGAGAGCAAAGCGT
Organism: Anabarilius grahami; assembly: GCA_003731715.1. Taxonomy (NCBI): domain Eukaryota; kingdom Metazoa; phylum Chordata; class Actinopteri; order Cypriniformes; family Xenocyprididae; genus Anabarilius; species Anabarilius grahami. Next base: position 3,250,810 of record RJVU01068486.1, read on the forward strand.
GATTGTAGGATATCAATTAATGCTTTGCTAGTTTAACCGTTCCCAAAACAAACAAACAAACAGAAAATGTTTAAATGTTCACACAGGCAAATTGAGGACACTGATAAACTCTCTTAGCTGGTTATTTTGTTCCCTTTTCTGTCATTTATTTTTATAATGTACGCCTGTGTGCACATGTTCCGCTCTGAAGACAGTAATCTAAGTTCTTGGTAAACTCCTACACTGTCATTATGAAGTAAAGCACTGTAATCACCCACTAAGACAGCCTTTAATTACCCATCTACCCCTATTTTACATGCTGTACTTCATTCCTGATGTACAAGAGCTGTTCTGAGTCCATACTGGACATATAAAAAACTAAAACTCTTCTTCGTTACATATTCAAACTGGAATACTACCGTTCTGTCTTATCTTTAGGAATGGATGGTCAGAATCGAAAAAGGAAATGATCCAAACTCTTGTCACTTATTAAACACCACCATGCAGCCTTTTTTTGCAAGCATGACTCATTGGAAAAACGGGCCTGTGGCAACATTTCGCGACACTTTTGCAGTGAAATGTCCAGTGAGTTGCACTAAAAGCAGTTTCAGTTTTATTTGAAAGTATGGAAGCTTAATTTATTGACTCTTTTTCTTGCAATTGTGAGTTTATATCTTACAATTCTTACTTTATATCTCACAATTCTGACCCTTTTTTTTAGGTCTGAGTTTATATCAATTGCAAGTTTATATCTGACTTTTTTTTCTGATACAGGAAAGGCAAGGCAAAAGAGTAATCCAAACACAGGCTATGGTCAAGGCAGGCAGCAAACAATCATCAAACAAGGAAACAGTCCAGGATCAAAACACAGGCAAGGCTAGGCAAAGACAAGGAACACGGAGACAAGGTGGAACAAAGGCTAAACAATACTCAGCCATGTATGTGTGTTTGAGTGCAGCTTATAAAGGGTCACTGATGTGAAACAGGTGTGAGTGCATGATTGGTTCCTAGGTGTGGAATTGTGGGAAATGGAGTCCATATAATGAAAATAGAACACGGACCCAGGGCACATGTAACACTTCCATACAAAAGAGATGAACGTGAATGTGGCAGTGTTTTATTGTGTTGGATGTTGTACGCATCACAGGAGTTCAGAAATGAAATATTCGGTAAGTGACACTAATAGGTTAATAACGTTACTGAACCACCTACACAATGTTAACAAAGGCAAATGTGAGATAAAAACACATTTGCCATGTCATTTTAGCTTGCGTCGCGAAGTCTTGAGCTCTTTTATCGTAACTTTTGTCTCACGGGACCCTCCAAATCGCAAATCCAACTCTGTACCAGGTGAGCTACCCAGTTTACTACGTCAAAAAAGCCACACATACAGAGGTGGTTATGTGATGCAGATGTCAAAATATATTAGTCCACAAATCATGTACTATGGTAAAAGTGTTTTAAGGTCATAACACAGTATTGTGCAAGGAACCTCGTAAAAAAAAGTATTTATTAATCGATAATCTGCCCCTGGTGTCATAATTTGTGTGAAAAGGAAAACGTTGTTGGTGTTTTACTGCCACTAGTGTTCGTTTCAGCTGGAAACTGCAGTGAGTTGTGTGTATTGGTATGTTTTTGAAAAAATTAGGTAGAGGCATGTAGAGCCTGTATTTGTCTTTTGTTAGTAATACATTTAGATTTTTTTCAACTTTTAGATTTTTTTTAGTCAACATGAAACGAATTTGAATCAATTACTTTGTTAATCATAAATTGAGAAATAAAATTTTCCTTGTTTGATTGATTGATTGAAGCCACACATACTGATTGATTGATTGATTGATTGATTGATTGATTGATTGGGTTCATGTATCATAGCAACACAGAAAATACGCAATGAAAATTACACCAAATACACCCACCAAACACAAAACACAACATCTCAGACACAAAGTACACAAACCCTGATCACATTTGATTAAACAGTCTCATGGCAGATGGAAGAAAAGACCTTCTTTATCTCTCTTTTGAACAACGTAGGTAAATAAGTCTCTTGCTAAATGAGCTACACATAGCCTGCACTGTATCATGGAGGGGGTGAGATTTATACTTTATAATAGAAGACAGCTTCCCTACCATCCTTTCTTGCCCAGTTTCATCAACAGAGGGCAGAGAGCACCCCATAACTGAGCTGGCCAGTTTGTTAAGTCTGCTTTTGTCCCTCTCAGAAATCCCCAAATTGCAAATTACAGAATGCAAACTAACAATACCCGGCACACCCCCAAAAGATCTCATCGTCTGAATGACTCTGAAAATTTTTATAAAAGAGGTCATTGTACTATAAAAATAATATAAAAATGTCTGACCTCAAAGCTTCCTCCTTAGTCCAAAAACAGCTTTTTAACAGCTCCCAAAATGACTTGTTTCGGATTTTGTCTCAGTATGGCATCATGGTGTGATGAAAGACTGCCTCTGCAGAAGAAGATCAACGCCTACTTCTACATCATTGCCCCTTTAGCCCCACCCACCAGTTTACGCTTGACATGTAGTAGTAAAATACAAGAGAGACATAAACACAGGATTACTCCAGCATTAAAACAATAGAGATTCCTCTGAGGATTATTAGACATTTTGCAGTGCCAAATTGTGGAAAAACGCAGTCTTTGCATTGCCTTTGTTATGATTCTAACATTAAGAAAGTGCGGATTAACTTTACTTTTAACAAAGTTGTAGATCGCATCAGTTAGACACGGTTCGTGTTCGCTTCATTATACTGCCAATTTGTTTTTAAACAAAACACCATTCGACGCAGACTTTTCAGAGGGACTTAAAATTATAGATGATGCAGTGGCGACTATATTGGATCTGACAGTAATGTCGCAACACGCAAGTGTGAGTAACAGTGTTTTTACCATGTATCATTATTGCTTTGTCTGTTACACATTTGATATGTACTCAATTTATTTTCACTGTACTGAAAATGATGAATAATGAATAGTTGATGAAATAATGAAAAGTTATCCTGTCAGCTATAACTGTGGTAACTCCAAGTACCATGTATCTGAACAAGATATCCAGGACCTCTAGCAACAAAATAGGCCCACAACATTAAAGATCCAGCAGTATATTTAACTGGGGGCATGGGATACTTTTTATCCCTGTGTGCACCAAACCCATCTGGTGGGTTTGCTGCCGAAAAGCTCTTGTTTTAGTTTCATCTGACATCCGTCCCAAACAACTTTTGGTGATGTAGGTGCTGTTTGCTCATTTCTTTTAGGCTTTCTGACCCAGAGACTCAACTAATTTCTGCAATTCTCCAGCTGTGATCCTTGGATAGTCTTTGGCCACTCATACTCTCCTCCTCGCCGTGCAATAGGACGATTTAGACACACGTCCTCTTACAGGCAGATTTGTAACATCTTTAGTTTATTGGAACTTCTTAATTAAAAAATGTAAATATGAATGGGAATATACTTCAGAGATATTTTACTCAAGAATTTTTAGGGGTGCCAAAAATTGTGGCCAACATGTATTAGAGAAAATGTGAGTAGTATATATATGTATATATATATTAAGCTTATTGATATTTTAAATATTATTGTGGGATTCAATAGATAATAGAAGGATCTTAGTAAACATCTAAAATTTGAATACTTAAATGCTTTTTAAATGTTCTTTCTGGTTGTGGGACAGCAGTTTGCACCAATTCTGTAGAATATATAAACACACATAAATGACAAATTACTTCAGGAGCAATGTGTTTAGTTCCGAGTCTTGAATCAAAACGGTGTGTTTTTTTCATGACAGGGTCAAAAACAGGAAAAAAAATATCCTATTACTTCTAAAGTAGTTTTTTAGTTTTGTTTGTTTGTTTTAATGTAAAAATCTTGCTAAGATTATAAGTGGACCTCAAGAACATTATAAAAGTTTAAAACATGCAGTTCATGACCCCTTTAATACACAATTGCAGATGATGTTTCATGTTGACTTTACCTGTGTATAAATACTGCATAGATTTTTCAGGTCAACTATATTTGTAACCTGTAATTGTAGCATATAATGGAACCTCTACATAGATTCGTACCTGTGAAATGCCATGTCACTCTAGATTCACGTGGCTCTGCTGCTGGTGTAACATTATACGGTTCTATTTTTGGTGTCTTATGAAATAAGATTTAAATATAAAAGTGTTGATCAACCTATCTCAGGGTGGAATCTAGTTTGAACTGTTAATGTCCTTTTCAGGATGTAAAATCTGATGGAAGATGAAGGCAGGAGATTGTAAAAAGGTTGATATGGTTTTAGGGATGGCGGGGAGTCGTCCGGAAATAGCTGAAGGCTGGAAGCCTGTGTTGATACATTATCTGATAAAGAGCAAAGATGCCGTCTGTTCTAGAGGTGCCATTATCTACAAAGAAGAAAAGAGGAGAGGGAGAGAGAGAGAGAGAGAGAGAGAGATAAAGAGAGAGATGACAGCATGATTGTATCACCACATTGGTCTATTGATGGACAGTCTGTCCTCAGCCCCTTCATGACGACATTCAACGTTTACCACAACTAACAACGCAAATCCCATCTCTGCCAGTCTGCTGAAGAAAATCTGAATTACATTTCTGAAGTTTACTTTCCAATTACACACTGAAAAAATCAAGAATTTTGTATTGTTTTAAATATATAATTATATATATTTTTTTTTTTTACAGAAGCCTAACAAAATTTTTTATGGTTTATGCTTAAACAAGAAATATAAACTGTACTCAATATACACTGCTCAAAAAAAAATTAAGGAAATCTTTGAAAACACATCAGATCTCAATGGGAAAAAATATCATGCTGGATATCTATACTGATATGGACTGGGTAAAGTGTTAGGAATTAAAGGATGCCACATCGTTTGATGGAAATAAAAATTATTTCAACCTACAGAGGACTGAATTCAAAGACACCCCGAAAATCGAAGTGACAAAATGATGCAGCAGGCTAGTCCATTTTGCTGAAATTTCATTGCAGCAACTCAAAATGGTACTCAGTAGTTTGTATGGCCCCCACGTGCTTGTATGCATGCCTGACAACGTCCCGGATCTGGAATGTCCCAGAGATGTTCTATTGGATTTAGGTCAGGTGAGCGTGGGGGCCATTCAAAGGTACTAATTCCTTCATCCTCCAGGAACTGCCTGCATACTCACGCCACATGAGGCCGGGCATTGTCGTGCACCAGGAGGAACCCAGGACCCACTGCACCAGCGTAGGGTCTGACAATGGGTCCAATGATTTCATCATGAAACCTAATTGCAGTCAGGGTGCCATTGTCTAGCCTGTAGAGGTCTGTGCGTCCCTCCACGGATAAGACTCCCCAGATCATCACCGACCCACGACCAAACCGGTCATGCTGAGCGATGTTACAGGCAGCATAATGTTTTCCATGGCTTCTCTAGACCCTTTCACGTCTGTCACATGTGCTCAGGGTGAACCTGCTCTCATCTGTGAAAAGCACAGGGACCCAGTGGCGGACCTGCGAATTCTGGTGTTCAATAGCAAATGCCAATTGATCACCACGGTGCTGGGCAGTGAGCACAGGGCCCACTTGAGGATGTCAGGCCCTCAGGCCACCCTCATGAAGTCTGTTTCTGATTGTTTGGTCAGTGACATTCACACCAGTGGCCTGCTGGAGATCATTTTGTAGGGCTCTGGCAGTGTTCATCCTGTTCCTCCTTGCACAACGGAGCAGATACCGGTCCTGCTGATGGGTTAAGGACCTTCTACGGCCCTGTCCAGCTCTCCTAGAGTAACTGCCTGTCTCCTGGAATCTCCTCCATGCTCTTGAGACTGTGCTGGGAGACACAGAAAACCTTCTGGCAATGGCACGTATTGATGTGCCATCCTGGAGGAGTTGGACTGCATGTACAACCTCTGTAGGGTCCAGGTATCGTCTCATGCTACCAGTAGTGACACTGACCCTAGCCAAATGCAAAACTAGTGAAAAACAGTCAGAAAAGATGAGTAGGGGAAAAAATGTCAGTTGCCTCCACCTGTAAAACCATTCCTTTTTGGGGGGGTCGTCTCATTGTTGCCCATCTAGTGCAACTGTTGTTAATTTCATTAACACCAAAGCAGCTGAAACTGATTAACAACCCCCTCTGCTTCTTACCTGACCAGATCAATATCCCAGGAGTTTAACTGACTTGATTCTATTCTCTGATTAAAAAGTGTTCCTTTATTTTTTTTATTTTTTTTGAGCAGTGTATATTCATAGCTTAGGCCCTGATATTTTTACAAGAAAGTCAGAAAAATACTTAAGAAAATATCTTCAGTCTTGTTGCCTAATTTCAGAGCATGCTTTTAAAACTGGAGCTGCTGAAAGAAACTTTGCAAAATTTCTCCCCCTCACCTCCACCTGTTCTCGCCTGAAATAAAATAAAATAAATAAATAAAATAATAATCTCCACAACCGCAGCAGGAGGTGGAGATTGATTTACCTGAGTGTGGCAGGTCTTTGGTTATCTGTACCCTGTTCACCCAGGCCTGTGACGTTCCCAGCGTCAGGATGGGAAAAGTGGGGCAGTGAAGGTTCAGTAATGGAACAGGAAGTCTTATCTTCCCCAGCGAGCTCCATCATGCTCCACCTGCCAGGGATTAGATACCACACCTCTCCGGATACAAGAAATTATGCATACGACAGAATGCTGAACTGGTTTTGCACCTTCATTGTTTCTAGGTACATAAACCAGTGGCAGACCTACAAACAGATTATAGGGATTTTTTTGTTTTCTAATTGACCATTACATGGCTTGTGATTTTCAGTGATATATAAACATCTTTTAAACAAGAACATCTTTAAAATCCCCCTGCAGTCAGTAATTGTATCCCTTAAAACTCATCTTTGATCATCAAAATGACATATTCAAACTTTTTTCCCCTTGTGAAAATAATTTCATCGTGCCTTAAAATAGCATGAATGCACACCCTTGACTCATTTAGTATATGTGGATTTATGAATATGCAAATTAGGTTCACTCCTCCACTGAATCACGGCTCTGACTACCTAATCCACTCAGTCATCTGTAGTAAAAGTGACACAATAGCAAATGGAAATACTGGTTTAATTCAGCCACATATGTTTGAACCAGAAACTGATTCAAAACAAGAAAAGAGTGAATTATACAGGCTCATCTACAAGTTGATGTTTCAGAATGGTAATACATTTTATGTATGGCTTACTACAACGTCGGACACATAACGGTAATTAATATGATTATCATTTTGCTTGAATATGTTATCAAACAGCTAATAATGTGTTGCTAATGTCACACAAACCATGTTCCCGTTCATCATCTCAGAGTCAGACAGCTGCCTTCTGAAAATCATTATCCTTACAAACACTTTAAACATGATAGAAAATCAGTGGAGAAAGGCATATAGTTCATCATAACATCGTAATATACATCATATACAATTCAACCGTTATATTGCTATATGTCCCCAATTTTTCCTGTCCCTTCTTAAAGGTGTTCTTATGCTCACTGTGGAAAAGCCCCGCCCGCATGTTGATGGGATTGGTTACTTGTTTGTGACTGCAGGAAACAGTTTCACGTTTTTGAGACCGTCTTTGGTACACTGGCTGTAGATTTAAGGAGAAAATACTCAGCAATAGTGTTGAGTGATGAATTTGCACATGGTTTTTCTTGAACAACATAGACATATATGCAACATTAAAAAAAAATTGTTATCAGAAAGAGACCTTAAGACTTTTGACTTTAACAATTAAAACATTTTGAAAAAGTCTTGAGTGATATAAAATAATCATAAGAAATGCTTGATTCAAGACGTTTAAAAAATAAACAACTTAAAGAAATATCTTATTTAATTTGTTTCATTTTAGTGATCAACTAATTGCAGTTTTTAAGTAAATTAAATTGGGGATTTTGCTGTGTATATTAAAAACATATATTTTCAGACATATTTTTTATAAAATATCTAAAATACAACCAGAGTTAAATCAACTCTGCTCAGATTACATATGGTCCCTCTCTATATAGTGTTAAAGTAACACTGAAGCAGAGTTAAAGTTAATGAGATAATTAAGTGATTAAGTTATGATTGAGCATTAGTGATGAACACCTGCTGTTAACAAGCATAATCACTGAAGAGAAACACAATAACTACAAAGGACTTCCAGCCACAGCCTTAGATGAAATCAAATTAAGATAAAAGACATTAAATCCCTCAAGATCTGATTAAACAACTCCACAAACAGCATATTATCTCATTAACTTTAACTCTGCTTCAGTGTTATTTGAACTCTATGTAGAGAGGGACCATATGTTCTCTGAGCAGAGTAACTCTGGGAATTGTGCTGTGTATAATATATATATATATATTGTGACGGAACGGCTGCCTCTCCCTTATTGTCAGCGCCACCCCGTCTTTTAAATCGCCGCCCTTCACCAGGTTCCCGACTGGAGTGGGTGTGAGAGAGAGGAGGGGCGCTGAAACGACCAGGTCTGGCGGCGTGTGATGAGGCACACCTGAAGATAATGAAGCCTCGTCACCGCCGCTGTTAAATGCTGAGCGCGCCTCTCCTCAGGAGACCGGTCTCTTTCCCGTGCATGCATGCTGGTGTCCTCTGGGGTCCAGGAAGGGAGGCGGATGGACTCCCGCACCGCCACAGATGCGAGTCGCCGGACCCGCGGTTCGGAATGGAGAAGCATGCGTAAACGCCGCCGACAGGTTAGGATACCGGGCCGCTATTCCCCTCAGTTATCATGGCTTAAAGAGGACGAGCCGCTGTGCCGAAGCCACCGTCCCTCGCGCCTTGGACCGAAGAGAGAGAAGCGCGTGCGGCCGCCGGACCCCGCCCCTTACCTGGACCCCTCCTATCCGCCCACTGCCCTTCCTTCACGTTTCCCTGGCACAACGATGACACCAGGTCCCTGTTTATTTGGACACTTTATTTTCTGTTTTGGGGTTTTCTGTTTATTTGTGCTAAATAAAAGCCTCTCCGAGGCCTGACGCCACACCCACTGTGTCCGTCGTTTGCTCCTCCCGCCACACTGGTGGAGAATGCGGGCAAGGCGGAGCTTAGACAGCGCAGTTGGGTACCAGCTGATGACGTCATCCCCTCTCGCTCACGGAAGTTTGAGGAAAGCCGGACTGGGACAGGGAAGCAGCGGAGACAGCCTCCCAACCACTATCAGGGTAAGTGAGGTTCCTTCTATTCCCATTTACCCTGTGGTTGGTTGAGGCTGTCAACGAAAACCGTGCTTTTCTGTTCCTGTTCCGGCGCGGTGCGAGAGGGAGCGCTGCCCGGAGAGGTTCCTCTGACCCGCCCACTCCGACCGTATGGGGCCTGGCTGAGGAAGTAGCTCTCCCGGGTGGGCGGCGCCTGCATGACGGGGATAACGCATAGGGGAGGGGTATGTGACGAAACGGCTGCCTCTCCCTTATTGTCAGCGCCACCCCGTCTTTTAAATCGCCGCCCTTCACCAGGTTCCCGACTGGAGTGGGTGTGAGAGAGAGGAGGGGCGCTGAAACGACCAGGTCTGGCGGCGTGTGATGAGGCACACCTGAAGATAATGAAGCCTCGTCACCGCCGCTGTTAAATGCTGAGCGCGCCTCTCCTCAGGAGACCGGTCTCTTTCCCGTGCATGCATGCTGGTGTCCTCTGGGGTCCAGGAAGGGAGGCGGATGGACTCCCGCACCGCCACAGATGCGAGTCGCCGGACCCGCGGTTCGGAATGGAGAAGCATGCGTAAAGGCCGCCGACAGGTTAGGATACCGGGCCGCTATTCCCCTCAGTTATCATGGCTTAAAGAGGACGAGCCGCTGTGCCGAAGCCGCCGTCCCTCGTGCCTTGGACCGAAGAGAGAGAAGCGCGTGCGGCCGCCGGACCCCGCCCCTTACCTGGACCCCTCCTATCCGCCCACTGCCCTTCCTTCACGTTTCCCTGGCACAACGATGACACCAGGTCCCTGTTTATTTGGACACTTTATTTTCTGTTTTGGGGTTTTCTGTTTATTTGTGTTAAATAAAAGCCTCTCCGAGGCCTGACGCCACACCCACTGTGTCCGTCGTTTGCTCCTCCCGCCACAATATATATATATATATACATGTTATAAACATTGAACCGTAGTGTATATAAACCAAGTGGCAACCTTCCTGTCTCTCTCTTGAATCCAACACGGAAGTGACTTAAACTGCAATTCATCGACTGGCCGCTAGAGACAGGCTCCAAAAGGAAGTTAATCCCATATACTCCCCATGTTAAAATGGCCAACTTTACAGCAGAAAAAAATGTTTACAGCCTGGTACAAAAAGTGGTTTTGGTTTATATAGCTAATTTTGCCCTTCATGACAACTGTGAGGGAGGTGAATTTTTTTATAGCTCATCCGTTTAAGTTATATTAAGCCTTAAAGTTCTGCATAATTAAGGGCATGGCCAATTGAGTGACAGGTGGATTGCTGCTGCTGTCACTACTAGCCGTTTTCTGCTCTCTGTTAGCTCCATCCATGTTCCGCCTCTTTGCCCATTTTGGGTTATCAGGGAGTGACTCGCTGCCAAGATGGCAACGACTGGCTCCGCCCACTTTGGGCTTCAAAAATGCTCTCCAGAGACCTATGGGTGACGTCACGGACACTACATCCATTGTTTTATACAGTCTATCTATCTATCTATCTATCTATCTATCTATCTATCTATCTATCTATCTATCTATCTATCTATCTATATATATATATATATATGTGTGTGTGTGTGTAATGTGTAAATATGNCCTGTTCAAAAAATATCAAGTGCATTATTCTATTGTCAATTTTTTTTTAATATATAAATCTCTTCTAATTTTCTAACATTCACACCCCCCACCCTTCCACACCCACCCATTAGAATATCGTCTTGAATGGCTTTCGACTTCTCTTCAGGCATCACAGACCCACAAATGTCCCTGCAGGTAAAGCATGACTCTGTGTACATGCAGGTCTTCCTCTGGAGAGCATTAGCTCCTCAGATCACTGACTCCCACTTGACCTGGATAGAGCTGCCCTACTTTAAATGAGCTCCGAGCCTGTCGGGCCCAGAGCAATGAAGATTTAAAACTCACGTTTATTTACTTCTTTGAATACTGTTGCTCTATCAAAAGACTTTGTTTTACTCAATGATTATATTGTTTATGCTTTTACTATGGAAATGTCAAATGTTATTTGTATTCTCCAGATTTTTATGATATTTTAACACCAGGATCTCAGTTGCAATCACACTTTAAAGTTAATCTGAATCTTATTTAATTTGACAGTTGTGTGCTCAGCGTTTATATGTCATCTTGCCGATGGGATAATGCTAATCTAGCCACATATAAAAAATAGCGTGTGCTCCCCTGTGAATACATTGTGCCCAGTGTTGGACAGTAAAATATGGCTGTGCTAATAACATTTAAGTGTCTGGCTACCAGTCCCTCTCTTATAATAACTATTATCAGAGCTAAAGCCAGCAATCAGAGATGATCATATTCTCTTTAGGAAAAATAGCCACACCTATGTAATAGTGCATGGATGAAGCAATTGTCCAGTGCCAATCTGAGAATACAATAGAGCGCTGCTAAAATGATACGATGGACTCTCTATTATAAAAATAACTATTGATTTTGCAACACCAATAACTTTCGATTTTTTTTCCTGCATGCTTCCTTCTTTCAACACATTAAACATGGATTGATGTCTTTCAATTTTTACAGACTTTGGCTTTCATATTTACTTAGATGTAGGATTAATAAATGTAATTACAGTGGAGATGGATGAATGTGATCACCTCTTGACAACTGAATTATAATCAGTCCAACTGCCTGCTAATATTATGGCTGTCAGTTATTCCTGTGTCCACTGATTTCAGACTGATCTCAGATAGAAGGGTAAGCTTTATGAATGTTTACATTTATGCATTTGGTAGATATTTTATCCAAAGCCACTTCTAGACATTCTACTAACTATTAAGTATTTTTGCAACTACATAGCAGCTAACTATCATTAGAATATTATTAGACTGTCTGCTTAATATCTGCAAACACTTTATTTTGATGATCCCCAACAGACATTCTACTGACTATACAGTAAGTAACTTTGCAACTACATGTCAATAATGTATAAAGTAGAACATTAAAATAAAGTGTAACCATATTACGCAACGCATTTAACGCAGCATCCGTTTTGTCCATCATAATTTACTGAACGTTACATTATATGATTACGCTCTTATTCACGCAAAGGCTTTTAAATCATTCAAGCACCACAAGACAAACGAGAACCTGCTGTCTGTGAATGTCGTGTGTGTTTGACTCGTGCACAGAAAGATGCGCTCCAGTATCGACTTCTCTTTCGTGCTTAAACAAACAATAACACACAGAATTATGACAAAATGCTCATTTTGTCGAGTATCTTCATAAGTGCAGTCTTAAATGAGTTCAATAATGTCTTGAATGAACTTAAAGAGTTGTGAGAAAATGAGACACGTGTCAGATCCGCGTCATATTCGGTAGCGGCAGCGACAGCTCTTAAAGTCACAGCAGCCTAATAAACCAGTTGCTGTGATGTCTGTCATTAATGTTAATCAAAGAACAAAGGTAACAGAGTGTATGTAGCTTTAATAAGGATTAATCTGTATTTAATTTATAATTTATGCAGTAAAGACTGTAAAGCGTTTGATAACTTTATTCAATTTCTGAATATTTCCCACCCAAGTTCACTTAAAGGTGCAATATGTAATAATTTTGCAGTAAAATATCCAAAAACCACTACGCCAGTGTTATATATTTTGTTCACTTGAGTACTTACAATATCCCAAATGTTTGCAACTATTTGTAAATCTTGAGAAAATTGCAATTTTAACCAAGGCTCCGGGACGCGTGAGGAGTCGCCTGTCAATTGCGTCATACCCACATTATCCTCGGTTTCTGGTTTTATTTTGTAGAAACCATGGAAACACCAAAGACGCTTTAATATTTACATGTTTTAATAGACAAGGGAACAACTGTTTTGATATATTTATAGACAGAAAACTAATTATTGTTATATAGCTCAACACGTTTAGTCTTATTGTTTAGGCTAAATCAAATTTTCTCGATTTTTTGCGAGTACCATGATTTTACCATGTCTCAGAGAAAAACACTATTTTGTGAAGTAGCTAACATAGCATAATCAGATGCAGCTTTATTTTTAGTAACAGTAATACAGCATTTTCTCCATCATACAATACGTTTTAAAATTAATTGCATGATATTTATCATCACAAGCCATCCAGCATCTAATATGATATTCTAAAATCAATCTATCTTACTGCAGTGTGTAACAGTGTCTCACAGCAGCCGCCGAGCGAACGCACAGAGTAACGTTATAACATCATTCAACACACTCAAATGTATCTAATATGATAAACAGAGCTGCGTTACCTCATACTCATGACCGGAAAAGCGGAAGCGGCGCCGGCGACTGTGGCATAATAAAAGTTCTGCTGCTCGTGAGGCGTGTGTTGCGCAATCGCTCCAGCTCCTCGTTCAGCTCCCACAACACTCGGTCCTGCTCTGCTTCATACTACAGTAATGTTAATAATCACATCCATAAACATGATTTCTTCCTGAGTCCTATCCCAATTCTTTTCCACCGACCGTTGAGGTGAAGACCACATGTCCCTAGACTCCGCGCTCAAACTTGGCGTCATCAAGCTACGCCTTTGTTTTAAATAGGCCTCTAGCGACCTCTAGCGGACAGAAAATATTACATATTGCACCTTTAAATTAAAAGTTATTAAAAAAAAAAATAAAAAAAAAACGTTGAAATGGATAGCTTTTAGTTATACTGTAACGTTGAATATCTATAAGAAATGGTTTAAAAAAAAATCTATTTCATAGAGACATCAGTTCCAGTAATAGTATCAATGATACGGGTCTTCATTCATAAAAATATGCCATTAAACAAATACACTATCTTTAAGTTGTTTCTACATTAATTTGGAGAGTAACTGTGAAATTATTACAATTTAAAAATATTAAAAACTCCAGTGTTTTAATCGTGATTAATTACAGAAAGAAATGTGTGATTAATTAGTTATTTTTTTAATCGTTTGACAGCACTAATATATACACCGATTAGGCAAAACATTATGACCATCTTCCTAATATTGTGTTGGTCCCGCTTTTGCTGCCAAAACAGCCCTGACCCACTGAGGCATGGACTCCTCTAGACCCCTGAAGGTGTGCTGTGGTATCTGCACCAAGATGTTAGCAGCGGATCCTTTAAGTCCTGTAAGTTGTGAGGTGGAGCCTTCATGGATCGGACTTGTTTGTTCAGCACATCCCACAGATGCTCGATTGGACTGAGATCTGGGGAATTTGGAGGCCAAGTCAACACCTCAAACCCGTTGTTGTGCTCCTCAAACCATTTCTGAATAATTTTTGCTTTGTGGCAGGGCGCATTATCCTGCTGAAAGAGGCCACAGCCACCAGGGAATACTATTTCCATGAAAGGCTGTACATGGTCTCAACAATGCTTAGGTAGGTGGTCCGTGTCAAAGTAACATCCACATGGATGGCAGGACCCAAGGTTTCCCAGCAGAACATTTCCCAAAGCATCACACTGCCTCTGCCGGCTTGCCTTCTTCCCAAAGTGCATCCTGGTGCCATGTGTTCCCCAGGTAAGCGACAAACACGCACCCGGCCATCCACGTGATGTAAAAGACAATGTGATTCATCAGACCAGGCCAACTTCTTCCATTGCTCCGTGGTCCAGTTCTGATGCTTCGGCGGTGGACAGGGGTCAGCATGGGCACCCTGACTGGTCTGCGGCTATGCAGCCCCATACACATCAAACTGTGATGCACTGTGTATTCTGACACCTTTCTATCAGAACCAGCATTATATATATGCACTGCCTTTAATTTATTCAGATTTTAAGTAAAAATCTATTTCAGTAATAAATTCCTATTGATTGAGAATTGACAATATCGAGCAAAATATTTATTTAAAAAAATAATTGGAAATGGCAATCATCATTGAGAATAATGTATAACATTAATAATAATCTATATCCCATAAATGAAAATTTCAAGCTTAAATGTGTGTAATTGACAAAAAGAATAACAATGCAAAAAAAAATAAAATGCATCTTACAGCTTCATTTTAAATTTTTCTTTTAATTTGGGAGTGAAATACTGTATACAAGTTTCATGAAATTCACCCAGTTATGTTCTGTTTTAAGAACAGCATGAACTGAAATCGGAATCCATCTACAATGTTTTAAAGATGCTTAAATACAGAAATACACTCTAAGAACATTTATAAGAAAAAAGTACAGGCGAGATAGAGTGAAAGCGAGTGGGAGTGTGTGAGATGTGTAGAGGTTTATAGGAGGAGACATATAGCCTGCGGGTGATTTGTTTAACTTTGAAAGCTTTCCTGTAGCTCAGTGGTTAGAGCATGGCACTAGCAATGCCAAGGTCATGGGTTCGATCCCAGGGATTGCACATACTCGGATACAAATGTATAGAATAATGCAATGTAAGTCGCTTTGGATAAAAGCGTCTGCCAAATGCATAAATGTAAATGTAAATGTTCTTTGGTTTGTGCTAAATTCGCTGCGAGCTACACGGCAGCAGATCATCTAACTCTTTTCCCAAGTGGCACCAGCTAACAGCGCCTGGTTCCTGTGCGTGGGTAAGGAAGTGAGATACCCATGAGAGAGCAGACGACAGCTATCGTTTGGTTAGCCCTGGCCCAGAGTCTCACTAAACAAATGGAACAAACACACACACTCATGTACACACTCGACCTTCTCGTGCTTGAGGGCAGTCATATTTACAGTTTGGCAAATTTTCACGGGTGAAATACAGTCATTTCAATTGGAATCCATGCGATCAGGTGTGAGGATGAAACATTCACCCATGCAGGTTTCTCAACATTTGCAGGAATTCGCCGCCCTCACACGAAATTCCCATATACATGGATTCCTATTGAAATTATTGTACTTTATCAACAAAAATTCGCAATGGTGAATATTACTGCACCAATTTCACCACATTTTGCATGCAAAAAAATGTCTATTTTCAAATGTGTACAGATGTATGAAATACAGCTCAGAAGTTGCTTTCAAACCAAGTGGCTTTCTGTTGGTCAAAGCAGCAAAGCTATGTGACCAGCTTGAACCTGTTGCGAAATCTACATGGGGAAATCTTACTGATTATTGATCATATTGAAATGACTGGATTTCGTTAACAACGGTAAAAGTGACCAGACCTTAGTGGTATGTGTCCACTACAGCAGCAAAACTCCACTTTAGTGTAACTCAAAATGCTGTGATGCCTCTGCTTTGGATTGTATCTGTAGCGTGTGTGTATAATCTATGTTTATTTCGGTGCCCAGCCAATTTAATCATCCTATAGACACAATTACAGTTGGAAAGATGAAACATTGTTGAATGCCCACAGTTAAAATGAACGCTGTCAATTTAATACACTTTCATTGATCCAATCAAAATGAAAACATCCAAACCTCATTCAGAATGAAAACATACTAATATGTAAACAATATGATTTAGGCACTAATCCAGCAGAAATTTATGGAGCCCTGCACATGACATGCAAGAAAAAAAAAAGTCAATTGTGCGCACAATTTACTATTTCGTTCCCTCGATTTACTAATTTGTGTGCACGAGTTACTATTTAATTCCCTCGATTTGCTCATTTGTGCGCATGATTTACTGTTTTGTTCCCTCGATTTACTAAATCATGAGCACGATTTACTATTCCGTTTGCTCGTTTTGCTAATTAGTACGCACGATTTACTATTTCGTTCCCTCGATTTGCTAATTTGTGCACACGATTTACTAATTTGTTCCCTCCATTTATAAAGCTTGTGCACGATTTACTATTTTGTTCCCTCGATTTACTAATTTGTGCACACAATTTTTTATTTCATTCCCTCGATTTACTAATTCATTCTCTAAGAATGCTAAATCACGCGCACGCTTTATAAATCGAGGGAACGGATTAGTAAATCGTGCGCACAATTTTTTTTCCTGCATGTCATGTGCAGGGCTACGTAGAATCTTGAGCACAATCTGTATCATTTTAAACACTTGTGACAGATGTCAATACTTGCATCTCATAGCAACTGGCTGCTGTCCGATGTTTTTCACTTGATATTTTCATAAAGTTGCAACTTTTGGATGCTTTCAGCCGCTCTCTACATTTTCTCTTACCTGTTGTCAATCCCTCAATTCACTGCGCTAACGTGAAGCTCATCTCACAGCTCACAGAGAAGTCACTCTGTTGGTCAGCGTATATCCAACTTGAACCCATTGCGAAAATCTGTATGAAGAAATCTTTCACCTTCATGTGAATTTCCCAGGCCAGTCTGTAGCAAGTTTTTTGCTTGCTATTTGCTTAAAATTGTGTATTACTCAACTTTTGGATGCTCTCAGCCACTCTTTTTCTCCGACCCACTGTCAATCCCACAATTCACTGTGTGAGCCTGAAGCTCAACTCCCGTAGTAATAAATTTAAAATGGCTGCTCTGATCTCTCCGCACCACTGAACACTTACTGTTTTGTTTGGTCACATTAGCGAAATTTTGGTGACATTTCAGGAGCAGAAAAAAGTCAATTCTCTTTTGTTGAGAGTGTAGCGGCATGGTGAAATCTTTCACCCTCACATCAATTCCCAGTCACATGGAATCCAACAATATGTGACCACACCTTTACTCTATGGAATTTATACACTTATGTGTTCCAATCAAAGATGTCACATCGACTAATCTCTGTGGTGAATCTGTGTCTTAAAGAGTGAGATGGTTTTAACAAGAGGAAAATAAAACAGTTGAGTAAAGATGACAGGAAAAAAGTGTGGTGTTAGCAGGCAGATAGAGTTAAATGTGATGGGGATTACGCTTATGTGGAGATGCTGCGGTTTTGAGGAGTCCAAATCTCTACCTGTCAGTCTGCACAGCTGGAGGGTGGCCTCTCCCAGGGGCTGATGGGAAAAAAAATGTAAATAGGGCGCCATCCTCTTGGATAATCCATATTGAGCACTAATCTGCTGAAGTGTGCTTCAGATCACCTGGGCGCACTTCTCCTCCATGTCATTGTAAGCTTTGATGTACTGTAGAAGTGCGCAGAAAAGAAGAACGTATGGAAATAGCTAATCTAATGACAGAGAAGTAAGAATTGAGGAAATGCATGTCTCTGAGTCGACAGATGCAAGGATTTCTCTTTTATCCTCGTGCTGAATCATTACACCTGTCGGCCAGCATTTATGTATGCTTGAATAAGTGGCCATTGCTGAAAGCACCATATTTTGAAAAGCCTGGATGAGTTGTTTCATTGGAAGAGTATTGAAGTGTATAGATTTGATGCTTTTATATTAACCCCTTGAAATCAAAGGCACAAACTGCTGTGTTTCGCTAACACTCCCTATTTAAGACGAACGGCAACTCCATTCATAATTTAGCTGCCCACTGCTGCGCTCCAACGTATGAGCCGGCCCCAGAGCTTTTCAGTCATATTTCAGCTTGCACAATGTAATGCATTTTGACAAGTAAATTGCTTGCCTTTTTGCTGATAGCGTTGCACATAAATAATGAATTCTTAGTAATAGCTACAGGAATAATAAACACCATAGACTGATGCAAATGACAGACTTATAATTGATGATGAGGTGTGATAGTTAAGATTTATGGGTAAAACTTCATGTAGCAAAAACAGTCATGGACAAATAAACTTTCTTGTTTGTTTTTTTTTAATAGCAAAATGTTCTTTTAAAAATGAACAGAGGCCATTTCCCGGCTGGAAATTCCAGTTACATCCAGCATGATTTCTAGCTGGTCATTAGTCAATTCAAGCTGGTTTAGATGAACATCCCTGTTGCAAATACCTGCAATGCTAGTCTAAAGCATAATGTTTCAATTTGCCAGACACTCTTAAATTGATTTACATTGTGTTGAAGATATAGACTACCACTCAAAACTTTGGGGTTGGTAATAGTGTTTTTATTTTTTATTTATTTATTTTTTTTAAATGTTTTTAAAAAGGGAGACTCTTATGCTCACCAAGGCTGCATTTATTTGAACAAAAAATACAGCAAAACAGTAATATTCTGAAATACTATTACAATAACTTTTTTCTATTTGAATATATTTTAAAATGTAACTTATTCCTGTGATGCAAAGCTGAATTTTCAGTATCATTACTCCAGTCTTCAGTGTCACATGATCATTTAGAAATAATTGTAATATGCAAATTTTCTGCTCAAGAAACAATTACTTTTATAAATGTTGAATTTCTTTTTGTGGAAACTTTGAAACTTTTTTTTATGATTCTTTTAGAAACAACTAGAAACAATAAAAAACACAGGAACTAAACATAACATAATGGTTACAGTACTCCCCCCTCCCTGTAGGCACATCCTTGTGACACAACAGACAGTCCAAGGAAACAAAGAACCAGGGTGAAACCAATAGACATGAGGGTCAAGGCGGAACCGCAGGCTCATGGGACCGATGCGGAGACCAGGGCAGACCAGGGCGGAGCCGTAGGGAGTGAGAACAACGGTGGAGCAGTAGGGAAGGAGCCCCGTGGAGCCGAAGGGGTGGAGGGACGAGGCGTAGGCGGAGGCCTGAAAATCTCTGTCGCAACCAGGTGACACCTGACCACGGTGGAGTCGGAGGGACAAGAGAGTCTTGCGGAGCCTCAAGGATGACAGACCACAGTGGAGCTGAGAGAGTGTGGAGCCAAGGTGGAGATGATTGGTCAAAAAGCCGAGGTGGAGCCCATGGCTCAGAGGCCCAATGTGGAGCTAGGGAATCCTCTCATTAAGGCAGAGCTGGAGACTGGATCTGAGTATCCGGACAGAGCTACCAAAGAGGAGCCATAGGACTGAAGGGAGCCAGCGGAGGCAAGGCCAAGGAACTGGATGGAATCGGCAGAGGAGGAGGGAGTGGGAGGCTGGGGAGACCAGCGATGATGGAGAAGCTTGGGAGCTGGGCAGATCCAGAGGTGCCAAAGGAGTTTGGGAGCTAGGCAGAACCATCGGAGACTGGAGGCATTGTGACACTGACAGAGTTTCTGCAAATTGTCTGACAACTATATTAATTCAAATGGAGACAGTGAAGCTCAAGTGATCTGCCTCATGAAAACTTTTGATCCTCGAGGAGGAACGTCCAGCAATGAAATCGCTGTCACGTGAATTCTAGTCTGAAGTTTCTCTTTTTAGAGAACATATATTCCAAAAATTGACTATTAAACAATCATAGGAACGTTTTAGGCTGTGACCTCTCTGTCGTTGGCCATTCTATGATCCTTTTCTTTGACCTGCACTGATAGCACACCTGGGAATGACAAAAGCAAGCTTGCATGCCCTCAACGCCCCGTGGAAGAGAGAAAAAAACACAGCGGACAGTGATTGAAAAGTGTCAGCGACACAAGGGTTGTTTTTCTTGGCTGGAACAGCTTGTTGTCTCAGAGTGACAGATGACAAGACGTTCCCGGGTGCTGACGAGGTAACGATGATTGCGACAGGAATAATGAAGGGCATGCTGACAGTGAGCGTGATTACATTTAGATCTCTATCTCCCCTGCCAATAAACCAACACGGCTGCTTCTTTACCTGCTGGGATTAATTAAATCAAAGATAAAGATAATAAAGGTAATTGCAACTGCCTTCATCATGGTTCATAGTCGGAATCATGCTCCTGCTGTTTAAACACACACAGACAGGTGTGTAAGCAGCAACAGGAACACACACGTATGAGTGTTTCTTCACATACAGACACTGTTGTTCCAGACGTTGACTTTTTCATGAAAACTAACACAATCTCTTGTCTTTTTTTTTTATGAATGTAACATTAAAACTGTCTTAGAAGTTTTTTTTTGTACTTTTCTTCAATAATAAGGATAAATAAATGCAATGAAGTTAGTTGTAGTCAATTGTAGTCTTTTTCATGCCTTCATCTTTTACTTTTTACTACATTTCAATGTTCTTTTGTATATAGACTTTAATGTTTTACCTTTCAGTCTTAAACTATGAAAATTCATACAATCAGTATGAATTGTCTTTACAATTATGATAATTTAAAGTGTAAAATAAACATAAACATAAAAATTATTTCAGTTGTTTAAATAATATTGATGTTTGAATATTCTTGATGTCGTTTAGTCCTGCTTTCTTTTTTTTCCAGTTTGAAAACTACATGCGAGTACTTACCTGTCTTGTGACTTGAGCTCCATGTTGCTGTTTACCAAGGAGACAACAGTGTCAGTGAAGAGCAGCTTTACATGTGATGCATGTGATTCATGTAGAAAATAAAGAAATAGCAAGGTAAAAAACTTGCTACTTTTTTCATTGTGAAAATTAAGTACATTTCACCTACAAAATGCTCATTATGTAATGCAAAATGTCATAGTAGTAATTAACCTTTTTTGTATTTAATAAAGATTTTTAATTTAAACTTGTCACTATTTAATTACATTTTCCCCTCCCTTCACTATTTTAAATTGTCCTGCATTATTTTGACAAGTGAATATTTTACAAATATTCCATTGTTATAAAAGCTACATGCATAATTATAAATTAGGAAAATGCTTTTTAAAATTGTTTCAGATGGAGTGTACCATGTCACACCGCAGGACATTAATTGTCATGAAAATGTCACAATGCAAAAAATTAAAATAAAAAAATGGTATGGTTGCAAAAACAGGCTTTATTTTTCATGTAAGAAATAATTTTTTTTTCTCTCTCTCTTGATTTTGGTGTGAAATATAAGCTGGACATGACACGAGTATGATGCATTATATTCTGATCACTGTTCATTATAGATTGTTAGACTAGATAAAGAACATAGTGCACTGTTTCATCCCTGAGCCATCATCCTCAGAATCTCAAGACTTCTGACTCTGCATCAAAGCCTTTTGTTATGAAAGAGGTGGAAAATTGCAGAGCATCATCCGATATGAAACAGGAAAGGATATCATCCCTGTGATCTTCAGCCCATGGAAACCCACAGCCATAAACTGCATAATGATCATATTATAGGCGTCATAAAGCTCTGTTTTTGTAGTCCCGCAAAGCTCGTTAGAGAGAGATATCAAACTTAAAGCATTACCCTTGAATAACTTTGGCTTCAGAACTTCATTTCTTTATTCTCCGACTCTCTTACATCTTCGTCGTAGCTGCCAGCTATTGGAATGATCCTTTAATGTGAACATTTTCATCCATTACTTCTCTTTTTACTCTCTCAATATAACACGTTTAATGCAAATACTTGTGTTAATCAACCGAGTTTATAAATGAACCCTATGAGTATTGTGGTTCTTTGTGAAATGGATGGTCTCTTGAATTTTGTGTTCATTAGCCTTTTTTACTAAAGTTTTTCTTTCATAGCTCAATTTAAAGGTAAAAATGTTTTGCTTCTGTGTCTTGGCAAAGCTGAACACAGTTTGAGATCTCATTGAGATCTCTTCTGATACTTTTAAGGTTTTTTTTTTTTAAGTTACACTTTGTTTCGATGGTCCACTTTAGACATTCTACTAACTGTAAGTAACTTTGCAACTACATGACAACTAAGTCTCATTAGAGTATTAGTAGACTGTAAGGTTTGGGTTAGTAGCAGGGCTTGACATTGACACCCGTGGATTGGATCTCTTGGCTCATGGTGAGAACAATGTCTTTAATCAAATAACAAGCTCAAAAGATGACTACGTTCATACAAACAATAAACGACGAGGACTAAACAGAACGGGAAGTATAAATGCACATAGTAAATGAGGACATTAAACAGGAATGACTGGACAGAGATTAAGTAATCAGACACCATAGCAACTAATGAGAACTAATACAGACATGACAGAAACAACTAAACAGAACATAATTGTGACCATGGTGGTGTCGATGTTGGAAGGAGCCAAGGTGGAGCTTTGGCTGAAGGGCTGGGTGGAACTTGGGAGACGATCGGTAGCGGCGGCGGAACCAGGTTTTGTGGAGGAACCGGCAAAGCAGAGAGGCTGACGGACCAGGGTAACTCCGATGGCCTAGAAGCCTGAGGCTGAGCTGAAGGCTTGTGGGACCGAGGTGATGACGGGGAGTCGGCTGTCTGGAGCAACGCTGGAGCGGACAAGGATGACAGGGAGGTCGGAGGATGGGAGGAGCCCGATGACGCCGTAGGGGTGGAAGGTGTAGCCACCGCCGGAATCCTGGAAGTCCGTGGCAGAAGCTGGGCGTTGACCGCCGGAGGTCGACCTGGAGTGACGAGGGAGCCCAGCAGAGTCTCAGGGCAAATGGGCCACAGAGGCGATGAGGGAGCTGTGAGCCGAAGCGATGCCGACAGGCTGAGGTGGAGACATGGCCCTGGAGGCCCGAGGTGCAGCCGGGGAGTTGGCCTCATGCCGAGCAAGTGGAGGGGAAGCCCGAGGTGATGTGAATGAGCCACATGGAGCTAGCGCTGGGGGCAGAGCAGAGGAGCTGGCTAACACCAGTGGTGTCAACAGATCCAGGGGACTGGCCATGACCAGCAATGGAGATGGGACCAGGAAATCAGGCAGGAGCATAGGCAGAAGAAGATCATCTCCGGACGGGACCGGCGAGGAAGATGAAGTCTCAATGGTGGGGACTTGGTTGGGAACTGGATCTGCGGACCACAGATCTCTCAGGTCTAGGTCCACTCCTGGCTCTGAGATGGACTGATCCCCATGTGTAGACACCCGGGCTTTGTTGTCATCCAGCTCTGGTTCTGTGATGACCTCGGTGGGTGTCTCGAGCTCGCTGGCTGCGAGGGAGTGTTCGCTGTCCTGGAGCATCCAGCCCAAATACCCCAGCCACTTTCGGTTCTTGGGGAGGAGGAGATGCATCGCAGGTGAGTCCATGGTTTCTAATACTCGCTTATGAGGGTCAGCTACGGATTGGCATTTGAGACAGGTGCATGACAAAGCAAATGGTGAGAACAATGTCTTTAATCAAATAACAACAACATGACAACATTCACACAAACAATTACCGACAAGGACTGAACAGTACAGTACAGGGAGTATAAATACACACAGTAAATGAGGACACTAAACAGGAACGGCTGGACAGAGATGAACTAATCAGACACCATACCACCATACCCTCACTCATTCGTTTCATTTGAATCATTGGTGTTACACGGCTTGAATTTCGCCACCCAAAGTGCACATAAAGCTGCCACTCAGTACTAAATTGGGTCCTTTTTCTCTGCTTATTGTGCAAAAACAGTCAAATACACACAAAGTAATTTCAGGTCTTAAAGTGACAACAGCCTAATATACCTGCCATCAGCCAACGTTGGGCTGTTGTTGCATGCTTTTTGGGCAATGCTGAATCGGTGTCTGTCTGCGTCATTGCCGTCAGTGAGAGAGAGAACTTTGATTGGCTGTTCAGCTTAGCGAAAGAGTCAGTGTGCGTGAATAAAAGGGAAAGTGATGAAAGCAAACAAAGTCAAAAAGTCAGTGCGCTGATAACAACACAAGCCCCCAGGAATGAAGAAAGTGATCAGCATGATTGATATTCAAAAAGTTAAGCAAGCGCTGCTTTGTTTATGGTTTGTATATCTGCAGTCCTATAGTTTTCTTTTTCCTTTTACAATGACGAATATAGACTATACCTGCTGATATAGACAGTTATTTTCTTACACGCAGGTGCAGAATGCATGTGCTAGTTGGCCGTCAGCTGTAGTCTTTGTGGTATGTTCAAGCGCAGATTTTTGGCCTAGACGCAGCCAATGCGAGGCGACATCACAGTCAGTTTTCTTCACCCCTAGTTTTTTACATCAGCTTGGTGTGTCACAACCTTTAGGCAGACAGTCTACTAATACTCTAATGACTGGTAGTTGACATGTAGTTGCAAAGTTACTTATAATAAGTAGACTGTCCAAAGTGGACTATCGAAATAAAGTGTTACCTTTTTTTCAAATCTGAGAATTGAGAGACTTGGGTTTCCATTTCCTTTTTATTTTGCCTTGGAGAAACAATTGAGATATTAAAAAGATCTCATTTGTGATTTTTCTGCTCTGCCAGATAAGCCCCGCTGTGGACTGGGCAGCGGTGGGCTCGAGTGTGTGCTTGTGTTGAGATTACTCTCTAATGACACTTGAAATCCCTCTCCATGAGCCCAAGGTGACGTAATATGAAAACAAAGCTCAGATCTGAACTCCCGGCGATTTCGTTTTTCAGAACTCTAGAGCTGCTTTGATCGATAAACTGCAGTGGGTTATGAGATGTGTTTGAATTGGTTTTGTTGCCATATATTTGACAATGTGTATCAAAACTAAAACTGTTCAAGGTTCTGTTTTCAGTTCCCTGGTGGTTTACTTGGCATTTGTTGAGAAAGTTTGGGCCATATGGGGGATTTACGTGCACACAGATAGGCTTTCCATTGTTTTCATTAGCATACAGACCATATGGGTTTTGACACATTAGCAGATACTTGATGGCCAACGCATTAGTGTGGAAAACACAGAGGTGATGACTAGTGAGGAAAAAAAAAGTCTGTTCATCTTGCGTACGTGTAATGGGCTTATCACACTCTGTCATACTTTATTAGTTGATGAGATCTACTCTGAAACTCTGAAGAGATATCAGGAGAATCAGGAGACTTGAGTAGCAGCCTTTATTTGCTATACATTTAATCTCATTTCTGTCTAGGATAAACACTTCAGATCTCATGTGTGATTTGTCTCATGGTATAAAGCAGAGATGAAGTTTTTTCTTCTTACATTTTATTCTCATATTACACTTTGTGCATGGCAGATGTTATGGTATCACCATTAATAGTACATTGGGTGTTTTGAAGTGTATATATATATATATGAACATAATTGTTATGAACCCAGTATGGGTCATATTTGTGGGTTGTTTGTTTTTTCCTTTGTTTGTTTTGCAGGATGGAGTTAGGGTGAGTGACGTCATTATGGCTGAGGACTTACACCTGTGTTGGAGCTGATGCTGGCAAATTTAAGCAGTTCAGTTGTGATGGTGTGTGCTTTCCCCTCCTCATGTTGTTTTCGTTCTCTTTTCAGTTATTTGTTTTGTTTTTGTTTAGTCATTTTCTAATTTAATCTTTAATAAATGTTCCTTTTTTGATCATGATCCAATGTGTTGTCTCCTTCTTTGTCGCATCTTGCGAACCGGCTGTGACAAATGGGGGCTCGTCCGGGATCTGCATACCATTGACGGATATAAATATATATTTTTGATATATAT
>RJVU01068486.1:3277906-3292482 GCA_003731715.1 Anabarilius grahami
GCACTACTTATATATATATATATATATAAAAAAAAAAGGTCAAAACGTATGCTGTAAATATAGATTAACAGTCAAAATTTCTCCATTAAATAATTGGTTTTGACTGTCTTTTAAAAATATATTTTCAATATATACTACATATACAGTGTCTTGTCCGTGATATTTAAAATGATGTCTGCATTTCCTTTTTTTTTCTTCTTTTTTTTTTATATTTGAAGGTTTAATATATTTTTTAAATACACNTTCTCAAGCCACACTGTTTGCAACATTCCCTTGTGAAAAATAAGTGAGCTTAATTATACTGAATGTACACTTGTTGTGTATATGAATCTTAAAATTATATTTAAAAAAATATATATGCTTGCAGATAATATAATATTAATGAAATAAAGAATGTACTTAAAGAGAGTACACTTTCATTTTTGTTTCTTAACACACTCAAGTATACTTCAAAAGTGCACTTTGCAATGTCAAATTAAAAGTATTACTTAAAAGTACATTTTAAGTCATAATGTTTTTGTCATGCTTTAAAGAAGTACACTTGTTTTGATGTGTTGACTATCATACTAAAGCACAAGTAAAATACTTGATTACAATTTCAACTGTAGCGTGTTATTCGATTACATTTTAATACATTTTAAATGTACTAAATTGCCACTTCATTAGCAGTACACTTTAACCACATTTCAAAGACAATATAAGTAATTATAAACACAGACACAGATGTACTTAAAGGGTTATTTCAATCAAAAATGAAATTTCTGTCATTAATTACTCACCCTCATGTCGTCCCAAACCCATAAGACCTTCGTTCAACTTCGGAACACAAATTAAGATATTTTTGATGAAATAAGAGGGTTTCTTAACCACCCATAGGTAGCAACGACATTGCACCTTTTAAGGTCCAGAAAGGTAGTAAAAAAATTAAAATAGTCAACGTGACTGCAGTGGTTCAACCTTAATGTTATGAAGTGAGGAGAATACTTTCTGTGTGCAAAAACAAAATAAAAACAAACAATACTGAGACAGCATTCAGACGTAAACACGGAAGTGATGCACTACATTCACTATGTCAACAGCGTAGAAGACTGTCAAAGAAGACAAATTGTTGAATAAAGTCATTATTTTTGTTTTGTCTTTGCACATAAAAGTATTCTTGTCACTTCATAACATTAAGTTTGAACCACTGTAGTCACATACATTTCATTTTTGGGTGAACTAACCTTTAAGTTCTACTTAAGTGGGTAACTTTAAAAATGTTCAGCTGATTACCTTAAATCAAATTTTAAACTATAATATATTTTCATTTAATTGCAACTAACATGCAATTAAGCCCGAAAACATTACATTCAGTTCACACTGAAGTATGTTCTTTTAAAGTATTTTTTTTTCTTTGATAAGCATACTTTTAAAAAGAGAAGTTAAGTGTACTTCTTTTTCACAAGGGAATATTTAGCATACTTGAAACGTTTTTTTGCGAATGTCTATAAATATTTAAAATACACTGAAAAGTGTACAAGTTAATGTACTGTAGCATTGTTATCTTAGCAACATGCTAACACTAAACTGTATCCAATATAATTGTTGAAGCTATTTTCTTGGTTGACTCGACAACTGTATGGTGTGCAGGTTCGCTGTCTACTTAGAGTGTTCCAGATCTGTCATATGTCATTTCATATTGGTTTGATGTTGTCTTGGTAGGCAGTACAAAGAAAGGTTGCACGCTAGCATTTTGGAACAGAGCTGGTATGTTCTAAGTCTGTTTTTGTCCAGTGAGAAGACTTTCACTGTGTGTTCAGTCATTTTTTTATTCTTCTCCAGGCTTCAGGTTGGACTGTAGTCCCCAGTGTGAAGGACTGGAGAAGATGGACACAGCTCTTAATCACAGATCGGTGAGACTGCAGGAACACAGACTCATTATCAAGAAGCCCCTGTATCCACCGAGACCTGATCAGACTCTCCACCTCCAGAACCCAAGAGGATTCGGCAAACGCCCATCCTAATCCCTGCGCTAGATCAGTGCCAGGACCAGCTGAAGCCCTTTAGCTAATGAGGCACTGTGGAGACACCCTCACAGCCAGGTGCAGTAATGTACACTAAATCAAAGACCAGGTAGATGATGGACATAGACAGAGATGGAGGTGGCAAATTAGTTTCCTTTACAAATTGATCAGTGATTTGGAAAGCAGTTGGTGAGTACATTTGCAGAAATAGACTGACCTAACATGTTTATAGTAGTATTTGATATACAGTAGCACAATCCAATTTATTATTACTTAAACTAAATTAATAATGTGGGGCCCAAAAGTGGAGAGGTCGCCACAGCATCGGGAGGAATGAGTGCGGACCACAAACACAGCATAACGGTGGCCATTACAGGAAGTACCGGGGGCTCTTCCCAAGGTGGTGGCGACCGCTACAGTTCTTTCTACATCATTTACCTGCCATGTCATGGCCACGGAGACTGTTCAAGTCCGGTCTACGCCCCATGTTACGGCCACGAAGGCTGTTCAAGGACTGTCTATGCCAGAGGTCGGCAACCTTTTTGTCATGAAGTGCCATTTTTAAGTTTCTGAGTTAATCACTGTGCCAAAATTTTGCAGGAGAAAATTGTCTATTGTCAAAAGTGTAGTTGTTTATGAAGCACTGCTCACAATCACTTTCAAACCAAGTACCTTTCTGTTGATCAACACAGCGTTTTTGCATGATAAACATGTAAATAAATGGGAAAATCGTATGCACAATTTCCAATCGCATGGATTCCCATTGAAATAACTGGATATCGTCTGTGAAAATTTACTGAACAATGGTAAACGTGACCACACCTTAATACCAAAAAACACAAGGTTGCTTTGTTGTTCTCTCTGGTAAATTATATTGTTTTTTGGACATTAATAATCTCCCTCTCAGTAGATGTTAATGTAGAGTTAAATCACCAACATCTAGCCTAGTATTACCTTTGTCATGTGTGCAGAGGGTTGTCAAATAGGGATAACCTCTGATACATTACCCACTGCGGCCACACTGAGGAACTAGAGCTTGTTTAATGATCTGAAAAGGGAAGCATGTCTTTTTATAGGGGTTTATAATGGTCCCAAACATTAAACATCGAAAGTTTCATTTTTGTGTCTCCATCTGCGTCACACATGCACAATTTTAGAATAGAAAACNCGCTCAAGCACAACCAGGCTGGCCATAGAGCGACCGATGGCCTGGGCTGTGGCCTTCGTGGCCCGCAGGGCTAGATCAGTGGCGCTGCGGAGATCCCTGAAGGCTGGTTCGTCAGCGCCGGACTCGTCCAGAGAGCGGAGGAGTTTGGCCTGGAATACCTGGAAGATAGCCATAGTGTGGAGCGCCGAAGCAGCTTGGCCAGCTGAGGTGTAGGCTCTTCCCGCCAAGGTGGAGGTAGTCCTGCAGGGCTTAGAAGGCAGGGCTCTCTTTGTCTTCCACCCCACAGCCGCGGGGGGACAGAGGTGAGCTGCTACGGCCTCATCCAGAGGCGGCAGATGCTCGTAGCCCTTCTGTTCAGCGCCGTCAACCGCCGTGAGGGCCGAACGGTGAGTCGTGTGGAGGCGTGCAGAGTAGGGGGCGCGCCACGACTTGGTAAGCTCCTGATGTACCTCTGGGAAGAACGGCGCGGAGCGCTGGCGAGGGGCCTGGCGGTGGCCAGGTAAAAACCACTCGTCCAACCGGCTGCGAGACGGTTCTTCCGGCGGGGCCCACTCGAGGTCCAGTTCCTCCACAGCTCTGGATAGGATGCGGAAGAGCTCGGCATCCATACCCTGGCCGTGTTCAATGGGCTCCAGCGGAGGCAGGGGGGCGGGATCCTCCGATTCGCCAACCCATCCTTCCGTTTCTGAAGCCGCGAGCGACATGGAGTCGTCGAACGGCTCTTCGTCCGTAGCACCGAACAAGACGAGGTCGCTCGCATCTGCAGAGGGACGCTGGTCAGGTCGAGAGAACAGGACGGGAGACTGTTCTCTGTGTGGAGAGGGCGAGGCACGCGGGGTCTGGCCCGACGTGAGCTCACGCAACTCCGAGCGCCGAGTCGCTCTGCCCCGCTGTCTCTTCCTGGCCGGTTCACGGGAGGAAGGAGACGGGAGGGCGCGAGCGGCGAGATCGCCCTCAGTGAAGAAGGCGATCCGCGAGCGCAGAGAACCGAGACTCATGCACTCGCAGTGCGGGCATGAGTCTCCAGCGAGTGCGCCCTCGGCATGGGGTCTGCCCAGGCAAGCGACGCACTCGCTGTGTCCGTCACCGTCGTGCAGAGGGGCTCTGCACGTGCCACAAGAGTGGCGCGGCATTTGCAGCAACGCCGCCGCCGTGATAACGGCGATTGGGGGGCTCTTTTAGAGCGGCGAGGGCCGCGAGAAGCTCTTTTAGAGCGGTAGGACTGCTTAAAAGTGTGCGCTCGTAGAGCGGCAATGAAACCGCGGGGAAGCTCTCTGAAGGCGCGCCGGATGGCGGCAGGAGACACGCTGAGAAGGCAGCCGGGAGCGGGGAGCGGGAGGCGGCGACTCGAAGACGGCGCTGAGGGCGGCAGTCTCCGAGGGCGTCAGCGCTGGCTCCGACCGGCGAGTTCAGCTGGGTCCGCTGCAGGAGCCTCTTCAGACGGCGGCGAGAGCTTCTTCCAGGCGGCGAGCTTCTTCCTGCTTCAGGCGGAGATCAGCGAAGACGTGTAGTCGTCGCTGAAGGAGAAAGAACTGATGTCCTATGGCGAATCGCCGGCTTATATAGTCACCTGCCCCGCCCATTTCGGCGGGAAGATTCGCGCGCTCTTCGCCTATAGGCTGCGCGGCCGTGCCGCGCCGTCATTGGTTCAACGACTTGTCTATGAGTGAACCAATGACGGTGCAGTTGCACTGCGTTATTGAAAAAGGCTTCAGTAACGGGGAAAAAGGGAGACTTTTCCCCATACGCAGTACGAAGTGGAGTATCGAAAGGGAACTCAGAGCAGACCTACATCAATGCTTTATGTAATCTCTTTTTGAAAATGCAGCTATTTGTTTGTTTTATTGAAATTGGTAAGCCTAGTCATCATACTTCTCTATGATATTCTGCTCCCAAAATTCAAATTCTGGCACAATTCACGATTCCGTTCATTTTGGGGTATCATCAGTTCAAGTTTTATGCACTCAAGTTTAATACTTAGAGTTAAGGAGCAGTCACATTGTTGAAATTTCATTGGCCAGAAAGGTCCAGTGTCTATTGTCAATAGTGTAGCGATGCACGAATGAAGCACAGCTTACTAAAGAAGTCACTTTCAAACCAAGTATTGGTCAACACATGAATCCACATCAAAAACTAGAAACCACTGAAAATCCGCATGGGGAAATCTTTCCCCTGAACACGAAATTCCCAATCACGTGTCTTTTACCTTAAGGGTTAGGGGTTTGTTCAAATTTTTAACCAAATACATTTATTTCCAAACAGGTTTCCCTGTTTACTATTAATTCTGCAAATTAATCTGGGATAGTGACATCCTCCACCCCGTTCTAAGACAACAGACATAACCCTAACATTTAAAAACTCTAGAGGACCCCATAATGTGTTAGTCTTGAAGGCAGTCAGGCGTGGGTCTAAGTAAGGTTTAGTGTTTAATTGCTCCCCGGTGATCACTCTACAGGATGCATTCACTTGTGTCTCGAAGGGGACTGAGGAAGGCGAGACTGTTGGCATGATGTATCGCAGTACGTTTCAACCAGGTAAATCTTCACCTTTCCTACTGCGGTTGTAGCAGCTCTCTGATGACACTTGATTAAACTCCTAAAATGATTAAAGGCATAAATAATCTTGGCCTGGTGACATTTCTTTTCAAACTCCAGCAATCTGAGCATACAGTGAGTCAAGCGTGATTAATTAAAATGTGTGCCTCTCACCATGAAGAGAATAATTTACGAGAATTTAACTGTGTGAATAGTTTTTGTGACTGTGTGAAAGTAATGTTTCAACATCACGCCCCCTTTAGTGAAGCCTCAGTTAACGTCAGGTTGTTCATTATTATTGGGGGCAGTCGTGGCCTAATGGATAGAGAGTCGGATTTGTAATCCAAAGGTCATGGGTTCGAGTCTCAGGTCCGGCAGGGATTGTCGGTGAGGGGAGTACATGTCCAGCGCTCTCAATACCACGACTGAGGTGAGACCCTTGAGCAAGGCACCGTACCCCCAACTGCTCCCCGGGCGCCGCAGCAATGGCTCCCCACTGCTCCGGGTGTGTGTTCACGGGGTGTGTGTTCACGGTGTGTGTGTGAATTTGCCACCTAAACAAGACAAGCTAGCTTCCCACAAAAGGTCACTATGAAATTTGTAATAAAAGTATATATCTGCAGAAATAACTTAATATTCATTGTTTTTTTGAGGTCATGCCACATGATAACCAAATGTGGTAACTACATACCAGCTGTTAAAAAGGTTATTTTTTTCCTTATTAAAGACAGAGTTACAAACCTGCTCGCTGCTTCCATGGGTTCTTCGCAAATTGGTATATGATGCAACTTCCAGTCTTTGAATGGATTTCAAAATGAAAGTCCCAAAGTGGCAGTTTGATGGACGCACCACATGATATTTCACAAAACGGATATCATCGGACAAAGTTTGTTTGTATATTATGATGGAAATATAAATACAAATGCTTTGCGATTTTGTACAGGATTACAAAACACATTGGAAATCATGCCAAATAGTGCAGAAAAATGCAATCAGACAGAAAATTTAGGCATCACGTCATTGACCCACATATCTTGTTTGATGGTTTTCAGTATTGAATGAAATATTTTAGTCAACATTTGATCAATTAATTATGGGATTGCCTTTTCAATGAGATACACATGTAATTCTGAGTTTTGGCAAATAATTCACCCTATAAACCTGCATAATGTTGCCTGCCTTTTTCAACTGTTTTTGTGTCAGGAGTCCACCTACAGTATAATGCCTCACTTTTAGAAAAAAGAAAAGAAAAAAAAATGGTAAAAAAAAGCTGACACTAGATGGTACCCTTTCAAAACGCACTCTGTTGTACCTTGTTTAGATCTAAATGGTGGATTAATGGCTAAATGGTATATATTAATAACTTTTCTAAGGTTACTGCCCCAGTGACATCTTTTGTACCATTTTTCTTTTTCTGAAAGTGTTAAAATGCTGTCTAGGTAGGCAGGACACTTACTTTTGATAGAGAACTGCAGTATCTCTGAAAGTATTTTTGGTCTTTTGGCTTTATTTCATATAAACAGTGTTACAAATAACATTTCTCTAAGAGCTCCGAGATGAGATTTAGCGCCATTCTTGCGAGACATCTCAAGCTGCTCCTATCAGTAGAAAACGCTGGAGAACTATTAAGTTTGATAGAATGATTACAGTTTCTGCAATTTTTATAGCTGCCAAGATTTCCAGCACTTCAGATTTGAGACGATACCACATTTGTTAAACACTGAATATGAAAGTACAACTACATTTGACATGTTATCTTTGCTACACTATAATTATTTGCAAAGTTTTTCAGGTTTATGCCAATACAGTCCAACGTGACGTGGTCATACTCTTGGCAGACTTATGGAATATTACTGTTTACAGACAGAATCTCAAGAATCATTTATTTAGTTATCCACCATAAGAACCATGATTAATCCTATGGCGAAACGTCTACCGGTTGATATATTGCATTTCTGAAGGAAAGTTTACCTTTCAAGAAAGACGGATGTTGAATTTAGCCTCATAAATTTAATAATAACCTTTCCCTAGGATCGTATAAATCTTTTTGGCGGGAAGGGAAATGTATATTCAAGCACAATTGCCACCAAGTTGCATGTATTCCAGGAATAGAAGATTAACGTTATGATGTCCCATATGTATAATCTGACTGTTGATGCACGCTCTAGAATTGCTTCAGAGTTAAGCTTTGGTGAGTTTTGCTGAGTGTAGTCCCTTCCTGATGCAAGTTATCGTAACTTTGCAGAGAAACGTATTACTTGAGGCATCACTCGCTTCTGTTTGATTGCAGCAGCAAATGTCATTTTGGATGATGCAGCACAATAACTTTGCATGTTAATTTAGAAAGCCTGGGAATTTTTTTATGTCTCTGCAATATGAAGACAACCCATCAAAGTAATTCTAATCACTGACAGAGGCCAGGGTAAGAATTAGTTTGCGTGTGTATGTGTTTGTCCTTGTACTGTACATTTTCACAGCGCATTTCTTCTCTGTCCTCAAATGTCTTTAAAAAAGCTGATTAAAGAGTGAGAAAATGATTATTATTCATAGTGAACCACGAAACTGATTTTGAAATTAGCACGTTTTAATTAAAGTGATCTCAGAACCTGATTGAGACAGATGTCAAAGTCCAAATTAAACGTATTTTGAAATATTTATTGCATGTTATTCCAAAGAAAATGTTTGTCTTTATAGTGTTTTTGTTAAATATACTTTGCTAAATGTACTTATATGCTCTTTCACTCAAAAAATTATTGAGTTCTCTGTGATGTGTAATTTAAGTTTCAACTTTGTCTATGATGTTTCCCATATACAATTCAAACACTGTAAATAGAAGCTGGATTCTAAATACTATCTCAGCAAATCTATGAACATGGCAGAGCGGGAGCGCAAGCGTTTGTAGAAGTTCTCTCTTTTGCTGCATATCAAAGTTTGTGGAACTCTGACATACAAATTTGTGAAGTTAAAAAATGTAGGATCCAAACATCACGGGTTGACTGCAAAAGCCTAAAGTATACTTCACTTATTACGCGTAAGTGAGGTTCAGCATACAGTGCACATAACGCAAATTTCGTCATCAGAAGAGTATGCGCGTACTCTGATTTTTGTAACCGTGCATACTTTTACTTGTTTTTTGCAGTAGGTAGTACATCCACAAGGTCTCAACCATGCCCTGGGGGCATCGATTCACAAGGCAGTCGAAGAAAAACTGCATAAACAGAACAGACTGGAACACGTGCAAGCTACAGCGACAATGGAGGCCTACATAGACGAGAGATTGCAAAGAGGTTTGAAAGAATAAAATATGTTTATGTGGGTTGTAACTCGTGGCGAGAGAACTGCGCATGTGCAAGGCTGTGCGTTCGACTGTGCGCATACGCTAGCATATGTGTAAAAAAACAAAGTATACCCAGGGCTTTACTCTTGACTCCTATTCAAAGGTGCATGTTCGCAGTGTTGCAGGAGTAGTTGAGTTTATACTTTTTTATTTAAAAATGTGTTAAATTTTTATTTATTAAATGCACAAGGTCTACATTCTTAGAAGAAAAGGTTCTATGTAGAACTTTAAAAAGTTCTGTCAGCCGTTTCATGTATAGAACCTTTTAGGGATTTTTTTTATTTTTTACGGTTTTAGTTTTAATGAAAGGTATACACTATGCAACTTTTGGCCCTCTAGTGGTTAAAAAACAAAACTGCATGCATGTTGTGGAAGAACTTTGTTTTGGTTGTGCTTCGGCTCTGTGTGACTTTGCAATTGAATATGTTTCTTTTTCATAACTAAAAAAGAGAGAGAGACTATCCTACTGCTCATAAAACATTCACTAATCGCTTAAGAGATATAACCAGTTTAGATGGAAAGGATCTCAGTCTGACTAGCTGAAGACGTTACTGTAGCTTCACCCATTAATAGACACGGTACTTCCTTGTAGGGCTGTACGATTTATCGCAATTTTATTGCACGCTATTTGGCAAAGGCTGCGATTATTTTACGGCTCTGTGATCCGTAGCAAATGCTTCTCCATCTGAAAGCCAGAGGCCGATCTCGCTCAGAAACTGCAAATATGCCCTGCTGCCGAAGTAGAACACGCATCATTCCAGGAAATCCTATACTATCGCTGTAGCTGAATAAACAGAAGATTGAAACGTTTTGATTGATTAAACATGACTAATAAACACACGACTGCCTTATTCTGTGTAAGAAGCCACGTCATCTCACAGAAGGACGCTCAACTGTCGTTATGAAGTGAGTTTGGAGTAAAAACATATTATTAAATGTTGTCTTTTGTTGGACAAGATGTTAATAAATGCTTCTCATGCCTGGAAAGATGTTCGACTGAACAGTTCTTAGTTCTCGCCATCTCCAAAAAGCCAAGCCAGTGTTGATTCTGGTTTTATTACGAGCTGCGTCGGATTAAATTTTGCCTGCAGACTCTCCTCTGTTCGGTGTTTGTTTAAAACGGGTGATTCCCCGGAGGTTGGAGCTGCTCCATGTCAACCTTTCTCGCTCATTGAAAATCAAAATCAAATCAGATCATCTTCAGACGATGCTGGCAAAAAGTTATCAAAAGCTTTTTGATAAACCCAACCATTCTCGAATAATGCACAAACAAATATGAAGAAGAGCATGCCAAATTGGACACGAGGATATATCTCTGCAACGCTTTAGCATATTCAGACCAAACTTGGTACATGTCATCACAAGCATGACCTGAGGTTACATGCTGCCTTTTGGCACAGCTCCACCTACTGGTCCGGAAATAGCAAAAATTTTACGCTACGCTAAAACTTCTGAACGGTTTGGCCAAAAATTAGTTAGATTCATGGCAGCATGCCAAGTCGAATGATATCTAATTTTACCATATCGGCCATTTTGGGAGTCGCCCATTTTGTAGCAAAATGCTGTATCTTTTTTAACACATTGGTGTATCATTATGAAACTTGGTATGGATCATCAGCATGATGCCCTGAAGGAGCCCGAGATGTTTCGAAACAGCGCTATCTAGTGGTGAAATCAAATATTCATATGTTCATAACTTTTGATGTGGTTGAGGTATATTCATGGGAGTTATCTTCTTATATTAATGAATCCTCGCCAAGTCCAATGGTACCTAGTCTCGCGTAGCCAGACCTTCAGACTGATGGCAGAAGGTCTGGACTCTATCGCAGTTTTCATTGGCCAAGGACCGCCCAAGAGGACGTTTGACTGACATGTAACTCAACCAATCAAAGTTCATTTTGTTCTGCGTCAGGTTTAGGGGCGTGCAAATGTAATGTCGATGTCCCTGCAATAACAGATCGGTGTGCATCTACAAATTATTAATTCAAGAATGTTGTGCAAGTTTTCTGCAACAATGGAGCCACAAACTTCACATACTTTTGAAAATCCAGTGTTTAGTTGATCCTGGTAGTCGCTGGATTACCATGGTAAACACGACCATGTTCTTCTTTCACAAGGAGGTTTGGCGTCACGGCATTTGTTTCCAGGCGGACTGTAAAAGAACGCGACACACACGTCTCTCCGATATCCTATAGAATTCAACCAACCAGATGACGACTTCGAAACTCCTGAAGTGTTTCCAGATAAGTGTGCCATATGCATCAGACGTTCAGTCCATGGGCGTGACATTTGAGGCTGAGACTAAATGATACTTAACATGCTAGGTTTCGTGGTTTTGGTTTGTGCAATGTTGAAATTTTGTGTTAAAACAGCGTTCGCGAATATCTTCAAAACAAATTAGTCCGATCGAGATGAAACCACCATAGGAAATTCGAAAACATAGGTTGTTGGCCATACATCATAGCCCAAATGGCAAAATTTTGATAGTAAGTGGCAAAAAATTGCAATCAAAGTTGTGCATGGGTTATTTTTTATGTACTCATACATATACATGTCTATAACTCCTAAACGAAACAAAATATTTTCACCAAATTTGACACACTTATTTATGGGCACACTCTGAGGACACATAAAAAAAGTGGTGGGATTGCACCTTTTGGTGGCGCTATAACTGAACAAAATATGAAATTGCCACTAACTACAATAAAGTATATGAAATAAAAATGCTACATTTTAGCATTTCTTTGTGCTTAGCCCCTTAATGGCTGCTTGCAGCTATATTTTACATTTTGTTCATTTTGTAAATTTTGTTACATAGTGTACTTTAATTTCATTTTAATTTTTAATTTTAATTAAATTTTATAAATTAGACAGTAGAAAATTTTGAAATAACCCATTAAACGTGAAAGTATTATTCTATAATTTTAAGAAATTTCTCCTCATATAGAACCTTTTTAGCGTAAAAGGTTCTTAGTCAAAAACCCTAGAGTTCTATATAGAACCCCATTGAAACTTTTTTTTTCTAAGAGTGTAGAGTGAGTTGCTAATAAGAATTTAAAATTGTAATTTTTTTATTAAAAATTAAAAATTTTTAATTAAAATTGGATTTAAATGAACATGAAATGTTCTTCGCAACATATTTTACTTGCATGATCAATACCCTTTTTAGTATACACATTTTAAAATCATAACTCCAGCAAGAACTGATGTCTGATAAGTACCGCTCACCTATTAATTTAGTCTTGCACATCTCACAACTGGATTTGCTTTGTTTCTGACCTGATTTTCTAGTAGAGTTACATGATTTTGCTATTTTAAATGACATTTCTAACACAATACTGTCATTACTTCAGAATGACTGACGTTTTTTGCTCTAGGTTTGATCTTTTTTGCTATTATTTTTATCTGACATCTCTCTGCCTCCCAGGCAGGTCTGTCTACATTTGTCAATGACGGAAGGCAAATGGGACGTCTTACTCCTGTGTTATCTCACATCGGCCCAACTGCCCACGTCGTCGGTTTAATTTACAGAGGGTTGAGGAAGTAAAACCTCAGACAGTGTCAGCCCTGTGTGATCTTTCACAGGACAAAAGATGAAGCTTCGGGCACAGGCCATGCGGCTTAACTTGTGGGATTTATACAATAGCCTTTCTTTCATTTGTTCCTAAATCTGAGGCTAGCTTTGACAGACAGACAAGCTTTGTTCTGTGTCTTCAGTCCTGTTTAAAGCTAACACACCTCTGGAGACGATTAGGAAATCTTTTCCCATGCCCCTACATGACATCCTTGTACGTTTTGTACTTTTAACGTAGTCCTAATTAAGATTTCGTACATACGTTCATTAAAATCATTATCACATCATTCATGTTTTAATGCTTAATTGCAAATGTTATTGTTCACATTAATTATGCTAGCTGCAATAGTGGCACACTAAGTTGTCACCAATCTGAGGGGTCCAAAATGAATTCTAAATGTTTACTACTACCATCTGCTGTTCATATGGAGAAATATGATTTTTCTTCCCTTCTTATGAAACATGTGGTTGTATATCCAGCAAAAAACACACTAGCTAAGGTAACCATATCACATTTTTCCTTTCCGCTTGCCTGTAACCATTTGTATTTAATGTGGCAATAGATGATATATCACTTTACTGCATTTAATCAACTATAATAAATGGCTCTAATGTGATCATTAACACTCACTTAGAAAACACCCCCTCTCATCTTATTATCCGCCTTGAACACAATAAAGGATATTTAACTCTTCACTTTGAAGCAGTTTGGAGCCATTTTTATTTGTTGTTGCTAAGGATACCCTGTCACCATGGCAGTAAAATCATCTCTGATACTTCTGCCTGAAGTAGACCGTGGGGAAAAAAAAGCCGTTGATAGCCGAGGAGAATATCTTGGTCCACATTCTGTGGGTGGTTAAATAATTCTTTGTCATATATCTTTTATAATACAGGCCACCCTGTCAGTGACAATGTTCTTATAGTATGGAAGTCAGGGTGTCAGTCCTATCAATATAAAGTGACTGATTATGGAAAATACTCTTTATTAGTTAATGGAATAGTTCACCCAAAAATTTAAATGATCCCATAATTTACCCACCCTCAAGGTGTATATGACTATCTTCTTTCAGCCGAATACAATCTGAGTTATATTAAATAATATCCTGGCTCTTCCAAGCTTTATAATATCATTTAATACCGCCCAAGTTTTTGAAGTTCCAAAAAGCACATCCATCCATCATAAAAGTAATCCATACGACTCAAGTACTGGAGGCCTTTATTAACCCACGTGGGTTAATAAAGGCCTTCTGAAGTGAAGCGATTGGTTTTTGTAAGAAAAATATCCATATTTAAAGGGCTCCTTGATTATGATTTCACTTTTTTAACTTTAGTTAGTGTGTAATGTTGCTGTTTGAGCATAAACAACATCTGCAAAGTTACGACGCTCAAAGTTCAATGCAAAGGGAGATATTTTCTTTTACAGAAATCGCTGTTCAAGGACTGTAGGGACTACAACGAGCTTCTTCCTGGGTTGGTGACATCACAAACCCCAGAAGAGGAAGAGTTGTTGTAGTAGAGCGTTGTTGCCATTTTACGCCGGACTGCTTCACAGACGAGGGTCAATTCAACACTGGATTTGCACAAAAGACTAACATGACGGCACATCCTAGTCAATGAGTTGAATCAGCTCCACAGCAACTACATAAATATATCCACTAACCATTCAGGTTCTAAAAGTTGTAACTTCTTCCTGAGTCTCTCCATCAGTGTCGACTCCGGTTTGAACAATGTAAGGCTGAACACCGTTACTGACAATCCTCATTTTGGCTGCGTGAGATTCTCCAGCTTTGTTGTTGTTGAGCAACCGAAGCGTGAGCTGTTAAAGCTCCGCCTTCTTCTGGAAAGGAGGCTGGGAGCAAACAGCACATTTGCATTTAAAGGGACACACACAAAAACGGTGTGTTTTTGCTCACACCCAAATAGGGGCAAATTTGACAAGCTATAATAAATGATCTGTGGG
>RJVU01068486.1:3292679-3384304 GCA_003731715.1 Anabarilius grahami
AAAAAAAAAAAAAAAAATAGTTTGGGGTCAGTTTTCTTTTTTTTTAATAAATTTTATTAATAATTATTCAGCAAGGACACATTAACTTGCTCAAAAGTGACAGTAAAGGCATTTTTAATGTTACAAATGATCTCTACTTCAAAAAAATGCTGTTCTTATTAACTTTCTATTCATCAAAGAATCCTGGCAAAAAAATGTATCTCAATTTCCACAAAAATATTAGGCAGTACAATTGTTTTCATCAATGGTAAGAATCAGAATTGTTTCTTGAGCAGCAAATCATGTGACACTGAAGACTGGAGTAATGATGCTGAAAATTAAGCTTTGCATTATTTAAAATATATTCAAATAGAAAACAGAATTATTTCACAATTTTTCTAATTCAGAGGTGATGAGGCAGTGTCCTGGGGTATCTTTCAGTGGCCTCTAGCTGAACCCCTGACACTTGGACACAAGTCACTGCAAATGTAAAATTGATGTAGACAGATAAACAGTGCAGAAATGAGCGACGGCTCTTGGTCCCATTGAACACCTTACTGCAGCTTTGATGTCGCATATTAGTCGTAGTACACTGTTGCCATTTTGTAATACACATTGTTCATTCTTGCAACTGCTGCTTTATTTCTTATATTTATGATGTAATTTATTGTTATTTAAGCATTACATCTTGAAACTGCAAGAGAGGGTCTCAAAGGACTGCATTTTGTTCTATCAGTGTTTAAAGAACATTATGCACTGGATGGAATACATTTGTCACCTTTTTTGTTGATATTTGCATTTGCGCTTTTGCAATTTTTAGATTCAAGCTGAACAGACTTTGGCAACACTTTAGTTTGCAGTGTCCTTATTACATATGATACATGTAGTAATAACTAAGTAATATTTATGCACAATTACATGCAACGACCCTAAACCCTACATGTTGTTAATTAATATCACTCAGTACTTAAATGTGTTAAACTGTAACAAGGAGACCTTAAAATAAAGTATAACCCTGCTATTGTTTTGTACTTACTATTAACCTGCTTCAGCTGTTTTTTCCTTCTTCCATCTTTCCATCTTGTTTTTTCTTCCCCTCCAGGGTCACATGTGAATGTTTAAGCTGTGGGGTTCTGATAGTCAAACCTTCTCGGCAACCTATTTGTGATTTGATTATAGGCCATTCAGTGTTCACACCAGAGAAAAAAAGTGAGAGAAGGAGTTTGCATTACAATCTGTCCTGTAATCAGTGACAGTTGAAAGGAACTGCATTGGAACAGCAATCACATGTTGCGAATCATTGGTGGTGCATTCAAATGCAGCTATTATGGAGAATTTCTTTTAACATAATTTAACGTTTCTTCAACTAACTTTTTTTTTATTTTGTGGACCTTACACTTTTTACACTTACAAGTTTTTGTCTAAAAACAATGTCCAACAGTATACATTTTTTTATAATGCATATACATTTTCTCTGATTCACCATTTCCAGTAAAATACAACATTTTTGTACCAACATTCAGGTTTTGACATTAACACTCGCCAACCCGCAAAATGCGGGTTGAATTTTATATATAATATATACATTTTTCAATTGTACTCTTTTAAAAAGGCATCTGAAATCATAAACCAAATGCAATGTTGTGTTGTCAAAAAATATCGCTTTTTTGATACATATCAACTAAAAATCTGAAACGCTTCCAATACTCATTTTCGGCAGAATAGACACACGATGCCAGCTGCGCTTTCTCGCTCTCTCATCTCTCCGACAGCAAGTTTCATTTGCTCTGCATGAATATTGATGGTGTTACAGGGCTTGAATTTCGACGTGGGATTGTGCAAATTGCACATAATTTTACTCATTCCTGGAGATTTTGTTCTCACACCCAAAGTGTGCGCACATAAAGCCACCTCTCAGTACTAAATTGAGTCATTTTTCGCTGCTCATTGCGTTTAAACAGTCAAATACACAAAATAATGTCTAATGCCGGTCTTGGCAAGTATTCATGTAAACACAGTCAGTTATGTTTTAAGTGAACGTAAACAGTTGAGAAAGAAAACGCATGTGTAACAGTATAATGGATCTGTGCGTCAGGTCTTAAAGTGACAGCAGCCTAATATACCTGCTGCCTAATTATGAGATAATATAAAAAATATCTACATAGCAGTTTTTACCCATAGAATCAATGTCAAAATTGTGGCCAGTGAAAGTGACTAGTTAATGTCAAGCCCTGCCAACATTGCATTTCTTGCTAAAGCTAATTATGTCTTAAGTACACAATTAAATAAAATTTTTCACACTTTTTGCATAATTTGACTTTTACAGTATGAGTGGAAATGATGCACAAAATATTGCAAAGGAAATTAGACAAACTCTGTTTGAAAAGGAAAAAAAAAAAGAAAGAAAAAAAAAAACAACCCCTGTGACATTAAAGTGCCTGAAGTTGAAGGAACACCCAATTAGATCTACTGCACTATAATTTTAAGTCTTTTAAAAGCAATTTATTTTGCATTTATTTCTTTTTTTTTCTTGTATGATCCAAACAAGGTAATTTTATAAGAATCATTATTTAAAAGTCTTGCTTTTAGCATTAAAAGAACAGCTTTGACATACTAAAGACATAAGTTATGCCTGAGTGAATACGTCTTATCTGAAAGCATCATCCAAGCAGAAAATGAGAAAACGTTTTATAGTTTCACAAATCGCACAAATGAAACAACAATGCAGGCCATCTGTTGCCGGCATCAAATCAGTGAGAGAACACAATGACCTTTTCTGATGTCACAGGCAGCATATGCTGGACTGGAGACGTCCGGAAGCATTTGTGAATTCTGCCAACTTAATAAACAACAGAATTATTACAATACAGTGTTAAACACTGCACTTGTATTCCCGAGGATTTACACACCAGGACAACATATGGCACAATCAGTGTAGTCAAAATGAAAAAGACATTGGTGGAGGGGGGAAAGGACAAACAAACAAATACAATCACTGTTTTTTTTTTTTTATTCAAATCCACCTATGAATGCAATCTGCAGCTACCTTGCATGCTCCTCCCTTCATAAATCCAGGAGGGAAAAAATACATTTTCCTGCTTAAGTCCTGTGGAGTGTCAGGCAGGATATTGGTGAAGTGNGTATGATGTTATGATGAACTACATGCCTTTCTCCACTGACGTTCTGAGTTGTTCAAAGTGTTTCAAAGGATACTGATCGTTAGAAGGCAGCTCTCTGACTCTGAGATGGTGAACGGGAACATGGTTTGTGTGACATTAGCAACACATTATCAGCTGTTTGATAACATAGTCAAGCAAAAGGATAATCATATTAATTACCATTATGTGTCCGACGTTGTAAAAAGCTAAACCATTGTGTACAGCGTTTACCTCAGTAAGTTGACCGAGTGGATCTCTGAGCTCGTGCGCGTGAGCAGAGGTGGGGTTAATTAGCATATTCATGGATCCGCATATACTAAGGCAAGGATGAAGAGTTACATTCAAGCTATTTGAAGGCAGGAAGAACATTTTTCACAGAAA
Source organism: Anabarilius grahami (assembly GCA_003731715.1). Taxonomy (NCBI): domain Eukaryota; kingdom Metazoa; phylum Chordata; class Actinopteri; order Cypriniformes; family Xenocyprididae; genus Anabarilius; species Anabarilius grahami. The sequence goes on from RJVU01068486.1 coordinate 3,296,198, forward strand.
AAAAAAAAAGTTTTAATATGTCATGTTGGTGATCAAAGATGAGTTTTAAGGGATAAAATTATTGACTACAGGAGGACTTTAAATCAGGACATGGTATGTATTGGAAGAAAATTAGTATTTCGTTTTCTAAAAAGAAGTTTAAATCGGTGTGGGGCGCTTTATTTATTGACATTTTTTCCTATTACATATTTAATAGAAATCAATTGTAATCATCATAAATTAGGTATAATTCAAAAGCTTGCAAAAAGCACTCAATATTCAACCTGTGAAAACCATTGTGAAATTGCATTACCTTGAAAATGGTACTTCAAACCTTTCATATTAGAGAATTTACTGCACTATTTTATAATCAAATATTTTTCTTATCTTGACAAAACACATTGTTTGGAAAGCTCTGAGACTCAGGTGACTGTTTTGTGAAAGAATTGATATTGTGCCAGAAATTTATTAATTTGTGACAGGAGAATGCATAAAAAAATATCAATGGAATGTGGGTTTCATCTGGTGGCTTTATTTGATCAGAATCTCATTGGAACCTCAACTTCAAATTTGGAACACAACTTGGTTAGACACATGGCTTTTTTAATACCATTTTTAGAGTCCAAATTATTTTGTAAAATATATATTTCATATAAAGTAAATGTTTAGTACAGTACATTTGGTTTCCAGTAAACTTAAATTTATAAAAAATTTTACACTTTCACTTTTTGAAATGCTTTCACTTTAGCAATAACCTGCTGAGTGTCTTCTTTAAAAAGTGATCTGTATTTCACAGCATTCATGAATTACATCCATTTCAATTCAGTGCATTTTAATTTAGAAGTACAGAGGATGCACAGAGTCAGCCCAATATTACATTTATTGATGTGCCTTAATTTTATTTACTATATAATTATTCATTGTTTTTATAACTTAATATTCATTTGGTTACAAGATACAACAGCAAACTTGAATGCCCAGCCCAGTTTCAGTAAACCTTAAGTTAGTCTAAATGAAAAGAAATGAGTTCATAAAACTCAAAACAGTGAAACAGTTCAGTTTACTTGAAATATGTCAGTGCTGTGAACTCAATAGAAAAGAATTCTAAATATTCAAAAGAGTTAATTTAACTGAACTAATTTGTTTAATTTAAGTTTGTCCTACTCAAACCAATTAAGTATTCTGAGCGTTAGGCTTTCCAGTGAATTCACATTATGTTTTCCTGTGAGATTGGGTTGGGAAAATATCAGCTTGAACATTCTGCTAAACATCTCCTGTTGTGTTATTTTTGGTAGCGTATTCCTTGACGCAAGAGAGATTCAAACCTGTAACTTTGTGAGCATGCAGCTCTTACGCGTGTATTACCCACTGTGCCACATCAGCTCTGACAGCCCCGAATTTCCATCAGAAACATTTACACTGTGCCTGACAGAAAGCACTAGAAAGGCACAGACGAACACAAATGCAGTTGTACAGCTCACCTTCACCAGCACGGGTTGGTGTGATTGGAACTGGCACAGCCGAGGCATTACCTCAGGACTTGCTTTTACAGTTCTCTGTGCCCTGCTGTCATGCTGGATATGTGCTTCAGTAACACCTGACACAAACGGAAGGGAAAAAGCAATTTTACACACTTTAACGACTCATGAAGTCGCCTCATGTCCCCTAGTCTCAGTCTAGCCCTTCCGCTTTCTTGTAAACATAGTTATTTATTTTCCCAGTTCTTTTTGTTTCACCTTAACTTTCCTGTATTTCTGTGATAAGCTTCACTGTCCGGAAATGCACATAATTAGCCCATTATGAAAGGCCAGTGAGCTGATACAGTTCGATGACATTCAGGACTCCTGTGTCTGTTTCTATTCACGAAGTGATTTAAATAGGGCCGTTTATTCAGACTAACAGCAGCTTGTTGTTAGTGAATTTTAATCTTGAAAATGTTCAGTTGTGTTGCATTTTAAAGGGGCCATGCCATAATTATTTATAATTTTATTCTTTCCCTTAAGTCCACTAATAATTTGCACTAAAAAAGTCATAATTTAGTTTCATAACCATTTCCATCTCTCTGTCTCTCTGACATTTTGAAAGACTTTAAGACAGTAGCAAAATACAAAATAAAAGTGTATGATGCATTAAATCTGGGTGTTTGTCTTATGTCCGTTTAAAGTCAGAAAGTTTTAGACAGTTTTAGGCATTTGGGTCTTGTTTTGAGTTTGAAAGTTTAAATATATATGAGAGATTTGACTGCACACTCACTTGCAGAAAGTTTATATATTTAGATTTCTCTCTCTTGACCTGCACCTCGGACGGAGTGCGTTTGTTTATGTCTTTTTTGATTACTTGAAAGTTAAAATGTGATTACATGGAACACCAAAATATAATACGTAATGTTATTTTTTTGTTATTATATATTTTTTTATATTATTAAAAATGTACAATTGTTGGTATGATCCATATATTTTTTATAATAATTACATTTTTTGTAACCCTTTCAATGAAATGGAATTTGTAACCTATGTTGTTTCAATAATGCAACACATATCCAAGGGGGGACTGCATTTTAAATTGGGTGGGACTGCATTTATCCATCAAGAAATTACCACATAATGAAAAATCATTGTTGATGTCGACCAAAAAAGGAAAGTCAGCATTTTTAAGATCAAAAGTTGCATCTGTTTACATTTGTTAATGCTCTGCGAACTAACATGAACAGAACATTTTTATTAACTAATTAACAAAGGTAAAACTATATTGCTGAATGCAAGCATTCACTATTACAGCATTCACTATATTGCTGAATGCTGTAAAACTATATTGTTCATTGTTAGTTCATGTTAGTTAAGGCATTAACTAATGTTAACAAATGAGACCTTATTGCAAAGTGTTAAAAAATAGGATTTTTTTTTGTTAACACTTTATTTTAGTGTCATTCTTACATATGTTACATGTAGTTACTATAGTAATAACTATAAATTAAGCATAATTACATGCAACTAACCCTAAACCCAACCAAACCCTAATTGTAACCCTATAGTAAGTACATGTAGCTACTTAATATTACTCAGTACTTTAATGTATAATTACAGTGTAACAAACACACCTTAAAATAAAATGCAACCGTTAATTTTCAATGTACACAATAAGACCATGTAATACAGTTAACTGTTTATTTCAACAATTTTTTTTTTTTTTTTAAGGTTGTAGTTTCCGTTTTAGATAACTATAATCACCCTGGTCCATATGTGCATCCTGTAAAACTTTAAAATGTCCCCACCAAACCTCAGTGTTGTTCTTGTGTAAGAATGGTCATTCCTATCAGGATGAATATCATCTTCCTCTGTCTTCTTGCAGACATACCTTTGGCTCTTCCAGTCTGCAATGTTAAGCCCATATTGTGTTCGGCGACGGCCCCAACCCCCAACCTAACCCCGGCGACGCCAGCTCCATAATAACAGTCATTTTGAATTAACCTTAGTCCTCCCAGAATGCCCCACTGTCAGTGTGATTATGCTCCGCCTCCACAACCCCCTGCCACAGGAAGTCAATTTTTTTGTGTTTGTGACTGTGCATATGTCTGACTTTATGTGCCTGAGAACAGACAGAATAAGATGTGATATTTCTGCACTGTCAATTTTCCCTGTCTATAAATGGCATTATTTTGCGTTTTGTATTGTAAATCTAATAATATTAGGGTAAACATAATAATTGAGCATAATTTGTGCTATATGAACAGAAATGGTACCTCCAATTGTTTAGCTCTCTGAACAATTAGACTTATGCATTTTAACCATCAGATGATAAAACAAACAAAAATCCCATGAATTTTTTTTTTATGAGAAACCAGATTCATAAACATCAGAATATATCATTGAAACTTTTGACTTCTGCCAGTAAGAAACCACCCTAAAGCAACTTAACAGCAAAAATCTCTGAATAATTTACCAACCGCAAAGCAACACTATATTCATTTATGCATATATTAATGGCTATGCTAGCAACCACCCTTTTAAAGTAGTAAATGTAAAGATTGCTGCGTATATGATTATTATATACTTGAAGTATTTTATATGCTTTCTGTGTTCGGGTTTCTTTGAGCTTGGAGACTGTGACCTGTGAATGTTCTGTTTAGATTTGAAGATGGAGGGTGAATCTGAGCTTCAGGCATGTATGTGTGTTTTGCCTATGGACGAGAGGATTTTTAGAAGTGTCTGTGTGTGTGTGTGTGTGTGTGTGGGGGGAAAGGGTAAGACATCTATGGCGGGCAGATGAAGGCAGATCTTCAGACCCTTTGCAAACCACATGCGAGGCGCCTCAGCACAAGATAAGACCTAATCCCACCCAGAGAGCCGAAAAGTCAATATCCACACACACATACCAAATGAGGCTCCAAATCTTTGTCCACAGCAACAAGCAGAACCAACCCAAGTATTTTGTACATACCATGTAGAAAAATGGCCAAACATTTGAGGAATAGTTTAGTGTGGACTAAATAGTTTTAGTCCACACCTGTATGGCTTAGTTTCTTCTGTGGAGCACAAAATGAGATATTCTGAAGAATGTTCATGCTGCTCTTTTCCATACAATGAAAGTGAATGGAACCATAAAAGTAGTCCATACGGTAAATCAGTTGAAGCCAATTGAGAGCTTTGTGTGAGAAACAAACCGAAATTCAAATCATCATTGACTGAAAAACTTTTATTCACACTTTCATTTATTCCAAGTTTGCAATTGGCCACCAGAAATGTGAGAACCAAAGGAGCTTTGCATCACTGACGTCAAGTTAGGCATAATTCATGTTAAAGTCCCATGTTAGTATTGGTCCTGGCTGATGATTAGTCAATGCAATACAAACATTCCCTGGACTTAAAGGTATAGTTCACCCAAAAAATAAAAATTATCCCATAATTTACTCACCCTCAAGCCATAGGTGTTTATGACTATCTTCTTTCAGCCGAAAACAATCAGAGTTATACTAAACAATATCCTGGCTCTTCCTAGCTTTATAATGGGAGAGAATGGTGCCATTTTTTTTTAAGCCCAAAAAAGTGCATCAGTCCATCATAAAAGTAATCAATATGGCTCCAGGGGTTTAGTAAAGGCCTTCTAAAGCGAAGCATTGTGTTTTTGTAAGAAAACTATCCATATTTAAAACTTTATAAATTCAAATNAAATGGCACCATTCACTACCATTCCAAGCATAAAGCTTGGAAGAGCCTGGATATTTTTTAATATAACTCCGATTGTGTTTGGCTGAAAGAAGAAAGTCTAGGATGGCTTGAGGGTGAGACGGAGAGTAAATTATTGGATAATTTTCATTTTTGGGTGAACTATTCCTTTAAAAGAGCCAAATCTAGAGACCAGACCATCATAAGGCCGTGACTCACCAAGCTGGCCAACAGTCGGCCAATGTCGGATGTTGTTGATCTTCTGATGCTCCACATGTTGCCACTAGTCAGAGTTTCATAGTTTGTAGTTTCGGCCAGTTGAGCATGTTGAAATGGCGGCGAGTGATTTCTCTCATTGTCAGTGAGCGCGCAGACAAAGCGCAATAAACGCTGTCATGTTTTCTTGCATTCAGTTACCTAGAGTTTGTGAACGCAATCGTGTGACGTGCTTCTGGAAGAGAACTATACCGAACCACTTTAACGACAGACTTTGCTCAGGCATTACAGAATGACCAAAACAGCATTTCAGATGCTGTGCAATGAGATCGTCCACTGGTTGGTCCAGCTATCTCAACGTCACGTGTTTTTTGATGCGCATGCATCAAGGAAGTGTTTCCATCATAGTTCATGCGCATGTTTTCGTATCGCATAAAAAATTATCAGTTTTTAGAATTTATGCGCATCTTGGCATTTCCATCCAGCGTTTTTTTTTTATGCGATATGCCAAAATCCACATAAAAATAGGTGGATGGAAACATAGCTACTGACTCAGTGAACTATGCTGATAAGGACGGAACTTGCAACCATAGTCGGCTAATGATGCTTTTGGGAAACGCACCCCTGTTTGGCTGTTTCGCTTAACAAACCAGTTCCTGAGATGAAAAATGAAAGCAAATGATGAAGACGAGGACACACACAGGAGAAGCTATATTACGAATCTGCACGTTCTTTTATGCTGGTTTGGTGTTTCTAGGCTTATAGAGATTTTGGAGTTGGATCTTTTGAACTGGGAAGCAAGAAAGCACCTCGTAACCACCCAAAACACCCTAAATTAGTATCGCAGCATGCTAAAACTCAAATCTGACTACCTTAGAAACAGCATACCAATGCTATATGCATTTATGCATATATACATGGCTATGCTAACAACCAGCCACAACAAACAAATATTGTGGCAGTGAATTTTGCACAAGTTTTCTCGAGAACCAAAGGAATTTTGAATCATTGACATCAAACTCGGCATGATGTTGAAGTCCCATGTTTGTTTGGAAAAGAGCAGCTTGAAAATTCTACAAATATCTCCTTTCATGTTTGAAAGAAGAACGGCTTTGGGATAACATGAGGGTGAGTAAATGATGACAGATTTTTCCTTATTGAATGAAATTTTAATTAAACTGCTACTGATAATGGCTGAAATTTCACTGTCATTTATGAAGCTATAATACTTTATGTTTATGAGAAAGCTGGTGGCAGCCAACAGTCCTCATCTCCCACGTTCTCCTCTCTCTCGCTCTCTCTGTCTTCCTCTGTTACGCTGCGAGTATATAGAATCTAACGAATGACTAACATTCCCCCGGGGAGAGTGTTAAATAAATAGACCACCAGGCACTCTGACAAAATGGAAATGATCATATCATTAGACATAACGCATCTGTCATAAGAGACAAGACATTGAATTCACGGCACAATCACAAGGAGTCGCACTAAATTTGATTACCGGCTATATAAAACACCACCGCACATTAGCAGCCTAGTAAAAATGGGCATCTCTCATAACATATGATGTATCTTATGATTCACAATGCCACCGCTGCTGAAGTGTTTCATTTTGATTGGATCATATCAAATTTCCTTGAACAAATTAGGCTTTTCAAGTAGCGTAACATGGTATTTTCCTCACACTGAGCAGAGAACGAAAAACATATTGTTTTGATTGTTCTCTTTCCTGTTTTTCACAGGATCAGGTGAAGTACTGTTGCAAGTTCCCAAGAGTGGCAATGACAAGAAAGGAAGATGAAAATGAAGAGGGAAGAGATAAAAAGAACAGAATGTTGAGAAAGATACAGTGTTAAAATGATGAGGGAGTATCCTCCATGTTCAAGACAGTCTTTTAAAGAAGGAAACAGAAATAAGTATGGTTACATTGACTCGAACAGAATACCTTTTAACGTATAGCATGAACTATTAAACTGTGTTTTAATGTTAATCAAACAACAAAAGAAAAAAAGAAAAAAAAAATCGCTCACTACTCTTGACTAAATAACTTTTGTAACTTTAATAAGGATTAATGTATGGAAACTTGTTTCTGCCATGGAATAAAACAATTTAAAAGATAATTGTGAATTTTTATCTTACAATTTTCGCAACTCGCAATTGCGTGTTATAAAGTCAAAATTGCGAGATAAAAGTCTGAATTGTGAGATAAAAATTCACAATTACTTTTTTAATTTTTTATTCAGTGGCTTTCATATTAATGTATATTTAATTCATACAATGAAGAATATATTTTACGTTTGATTACTTGATTTCTGATCTACCGGAATTTCATATCGTCCCCTTGGAATTATAAGGTTCTATCTGCCCAAAAAATTAACTGAAGCAATAATTTTCAAGAAACACAAACAGTTTTTTTATAATTTGTTTTAAAGCATAAAATTAGTTTTGTAACAATGCGTTGACATGCATTAGAAAGTTAAATTGAATGGTTTTTGTGACATTTATTTCATATTCTAAATGAATATTTTGCTTCAGCAAAGGTGTTTAACAAAGTTTAATAAACATTGAAAAATGTTTCACAGACTATATATAATTAAAAATATTTCAATTACTCAGTTTTTACCAACAATGTAAAATTTAACATTATCTCGCTTAATCTAGTATACACGTGTATCTCCTGATAGCACACGTACATCTCGGAGACGTCTATTTGATGTGTGTTTACGTCTGGAAGATGTTTTTTTTAGAGTGTTCGCTCATCTGCAATACGTCTATAGGACGTTTCCTGTCAGATGTCAAATAGACGTTTAGAAAATGTCTTTAAGATGTTTATGATTTAGAATGTATGTAAAACTGACATCTTAAAGACGTCTATCAGATGTTTGTAAACGGCAGATGCTTTCCAGATGAAGTGATCTTTAACAGACGTCTTGCAGACGTACGTGTGCTATAGCGTAGAGCTTTATAGCTATACAGCTCAATTCAAGTACACAGGATGGATCAATGTTAAAACATAACCTAATATATACATAACTTTCCCTCGTGTGACAATGACGTGACTAGAAATAAGCAAATAGACTACAAAACCCGGACCTATCCTCTTAATAGCGCTGCTGGCTAACGTTAGCGTGGTGTCTAACTGAAAATAACTCCTCAGCAACAAACACACAAAAAGACTGTAATTCCCTGGAATTTGGGTTGCTGTCATTGACAAGATCATAAATACAATAATCGATCATGAGGTTTCTAATAAACATCGCGTTGTGTGAAATTATTTAGTCTTCTCTTCACCGATTTAGCATTTTTCTGCGATCTCTTCCACTATCGCGGCAACATGACAAAGAACGCTGATCCTGATTGGTCCTCGTGTGTGCATTCGAAGTGCTGATTGGCTCACGCAGATAGAACCTTATAGAACCAAGCTAGAGTGCGACTTTGTAGATAGAAACTTTAAAAAAAGTACCAAAATGTACACAACTTAAAAAATAAGAAACATCACATAATTGTAAATAAGTTGTCACAGAATATGAATATGTGGATAACTCAATTTTGACAAAAAATGTGCAATGTCAGATAGAACCTTATAATTCAAAGGGGACGATATGCATCTTTGTTCTGTTGTATTTATGTATTTATGTTGGTCTGCTGAATGTTAAATGGGTCCAATCCAAGTATCGGTATCAGAATCGGCCAATGGTTAAAATCAGTATTGGTATCGGCCCAAAAAAAACCTTTGATACCCAGGGGCCCAAGGTCCCTAAAGGCCCAGGTATTTCATTTCCCACGGTCCTCTCCGTCTCGCACACAGTCATGTCCACACAGCATTTAAAGTATACTCAACCTTGAATGAGTGCGGATGGATGAGTTTTACACATTCGCAGTACAATTGCTTTTCTATACTCTCCAGGACATCAGAGGGCAGCACTGAGTCGTGCCATTTACAGGACATTCTCTTGGAAGAACAGAAGAGGAAAAGTAACGGATCCAACATTGACCCTCATGATGATGAAAATTACATCTTACAGACAGTTCGTGGAGCACCGTGGAACATGGATGGCCGAAGAATACTTTGGGCTTAATGGTGGGCTTGTGCTGTATACAGACCTGAGGGTCGTAGTGATGAATTTGCACTAGATGAACTTAGGTGGCAAATCTCCGAGGTGCCCAGGAGAGATTATCTCACACTATATGCGCTAAGGGCCCTGGTGTTGAGCTATTTTGAGCTATTAAATGTGATGAATTTTATTTTTCTGTACGAGCAGGAATTGCACACATGCTGTAGTTCTGCCTTATGAAGTCATGCCCTTGCCATTGAGCAAAGTTTACCCCATGGACAACGATCAGTAAGTGTAATCTGTCCCCAGCAGTCTAGCCTGTCTGCACAGTAAATTACAATCATTATAAGTCTGACCACATGTTTACATATATAAAGCTTTCTGCAGCGTGTAGAAAAAGCAAGAATAGGCTGTACTAGCAGCTTGACATTAATTGATATATAAGAGGGAGTGTTCGCCTGAGATTATATTAGTGTTATTATTAATAGATTTTTCGCATCTTAGCAACAATGTATAGCAGTTCAGACTGTTTGCTTTTCTCTTAATTAATTACTAAACCTGCTGGTTTATCTGTTCTGATCCCTAACAGTGGTTCTTCTTTGATTCACCCATGAAACATGGACATTTGGCTGAGTAATAAAAATAATCTCTCTCTCTCTCTCTCTCTCTCTCCCTCTCTCTCTCAATTCTTTTTTTCATTTTTCAAGTACTTTATTGGCATGATTTTGTTTACATACAAGATTGCCAAAGCATTATACACATGCTTTGATAAGAAAAAGAAACATATTAAGATAAAACAGCATAAAATAGGTGTTAAGTTATAATAAAAAAAATTAAAGTTGCAAGCAGCGATGAAAGGGCCCTCGCATCCGGCCTCACAACAATTGCAACAACTTCCTGTTTCATGGCGTCAATCGCACACATTAGTGCTTAGCCAAGTGTTGCATGATTTAACGTGTTTCTAGTTTGTTTGGTACTTCATGGCATGTTTGAATATGTTTCTGGGAGTGAATTACAGTGTAAAGCATGCCATTTCCTGTTACCCACAGGTGGCGCAATGACTAACTGAATATTTGCATGTAGATGTATTCAGGGCAGGACTCTTATCACACATGTGAAATTTGGGGCAGGTTTGACATTGTATGCCTGACTTACAAAAGCTTCCCGTTTCATGGCGAAACATCAGATTTTGTCGGGCCGCCACGGACACGCCCTTCAGCGAAAACTCAAGATCTTTGCAATTTAACATCGCAAAGGCCTTTAGATTTGACTGACCAAATATGATGTTGATCTGATTAAAGCTCTAGGAGGAGTTTGTTAAAATACAACGTGTGGAAATGGCAAAAACTGCAAAACTTTTGCAGAGAAAATTCAAAATATCTCACTTCCTGTTGGGTTTTCAGATATTGGACCCAGGGACTTTTTTTGTAGTTATTGGGCTGTTACACGTGTCTACCAAATGTCATACCTGTACGTGAAACGTAGCGCGAAGGACGCTTAATTGACATTTTGTAGGTGATGCTATCGAGCCATTTTGGCACACCTAATTCAGAAACCCATATCAGACGTAAATTTTCACCACTTCTGACGCGTGTGCAAAGTTTCATACGTTTTCAAGCATGTTTAGGCCCTCAAAAATGAGATTCATTTCAGAGAAGAAAAATAATTGACTGAGCAAATACAACAGGGTCCTCACACCATCGGTGCTCGGGCCTTAATAGTAAAATAAAAAATATATTTATAGCTATTTATCTAGACATTATGATCAACAACAACATAATACCGTAATGTATGTACAAGGATAGTATTTGATTATAATAATGAAGACAGCAGTTGGTTTCTGAGGATGTGCAGCTGAAAGATGGATTTCACTGCAATTAATGGGTAATTGTCTTTCCCAGTAACATCTGCCTTTGATCCGTTTCTGTTGAACTGCCTCTCTTTTTGGAACAACCCTCAGTGTGCGGTTCCTTTGCTGAAGTGGCCATAAGCAGTATGAAATGAAATGAAGTCATACAATGAAGTGTCCCAGTGCATCGTGGGAGTGATGCCATTTGAAAATGAGCACAGAACAGCTGAAGTGAGCACTCTGGAGGTATTACTGTCTCTTAAGTCATACGTCACTGCCACTTATTTTGAATTGAAAAACATAGCATCAAAATTATGTTTATTGTTTTTTTTTTGTTTTTTTTGATGCAGAAGCTTTAAAAACCAATCACTTCCTGTTGGGTGAGATGACCAGAGTAGTGACATGAACATCCCCTCAGCGTGACCTGAAATTAGAGGACCTGTCTCGTTCCTTTTCAGTTTGTGTTGGTCTCAACTCTTGTCTCTTGTTTACCTGTGCATAAAAGCAAGTCTTTGTGAATAGAAGAGCTGTGTTGATGTTCTTTCTCTCTCTCACACACACACACACACACACACACACACCCTATGGGGTTATCAGGAAGCAGTTTGCCTCGCCAAACGTTCATTATGTCCCCAGATAGTGGCATTGGCAACTTGTCACCATCATTGATTTCTCTTAAACTGCAATTTACATGGATATTTGTGGGTGTCCTCCAGGCAACCAGTGTCCCCTCAGACCACCCAACACCCTTACCCATCCATCCACACACACACATACCCATCCAAACACACATCTTTTCCCTATAGCCCTCATGGAAATGTTCCAGGCGCACAAAGGAATCTCAAAGTGACTTTTCTGTCAGCAAATATGCCGTGTTTTTCAAATGTACTTCCATTCGCTCTACTTTTTTTCTGCAGTAAATGTCACCAAGTAGTCGCACTGCTGGTATTTTAGACGAAGTCTAATGACATTTGACAGGGGAAAAAATGCCTTTTGTTTTGTTAGCAAAATGTCAACATCAATGCATGTATGTCTACGATTATTTCAGTTTAGAAATCTGTCGATCAGCAGATTGGAGGAGGTATTTGCTTTAGGCGAAAGAGTAATGTTGATTCAGAGATCGTCTTATCTTAGTTATTCTTCTGAAGATTTATTTTTCTCCTCATATCGATGTGAACATGGATGAACCATCTCACACCTTCCTCATAATGATACCTAATTTTGAGTGAGATCATGTTTCTTTTAATGTAATCAATTGATTAACATTTTTAATCAAATTAATTGCATGATATTCTAAAAAATGAATCAAATTTTGCCTTTAATCACATATATCAATATATATTAAGAAAAGACATAATAAAGACATTTAAAAGGCATTAGATAGAAGTCTAATTCTTAGTCTTTGGACATTTTAATCATTTTAAACATTCTGCAGTTAGGTTTGCCACTCTGACAGACTTAGGGGTAAAGTTGGGGGTAAAGCTTAACAGGGTCACTAAAAATGTAACACTATTAGCACAGGAAAACATCTCGGTTACGATTGCGTCGCTCTGCCATACTTCCTGCATGCCTGAGAGCGTCTTACTTCAGCCATTCTGCCATCATCAGACACACGGGAATGTTGTTGGCCAATAAGATTGGAGTGATTTCACACATGCTTCAGACACAGGTCACGCATGAGAATGTCAACATTCTGACACAACATTTTTTTAAAAGAGTTTCACAGGGGCCCTGAAAGCAATTTCTGCCAAGTTTTTTTTAAACGTCATAAATGTCAAAGTACACTCTAAAAAAATGCTGGGTTTATAACAACCCAATTTGGGTTGAAAATGGACAAACCCAGCAACTGGGTTGTTTTAACCCAGGTTTGCCCAATCTGCTGTGTAGTTTTATTTAACGCAACTATTGTTTAAAAGTTACTGTATTGCTTGCTTAAAATAAAACCAAAATATGTTGAAAATTAACATTTATTAGTAAGTTTAATTAATAATAATTGAACAATTCCAATTGCTTATTAATAAATGTTCACCTTTTGATTATTATTGTTGTCTCTAGTAGATATATGTCTGATTTTTTATATTTTGGGTTCATTTTAAGCCAGCCATATAGTAATTTTTAAACAATAGTTGAGTTAAATAAAACTGGCCTACAGTTGGTCAAACATTTAACCTAACTGCTGGATTAAAACAAACCAATCACTGGGTTTGTCCATTTTCAACCCAACTTGGGTTGTTTTTAAACCAGCATTTTTTAGAGTGTAGCCTCATGAATATACTCTGAAAAGAGAGGGTTGTAGGATCTATTTGACAAGTATGGACTTGTTAATCCATGGATGTTTGAAAAGTAGCCTGATATTTTCTGAAAAAACTATTCACATTTCTGAAATTATAATGTTTTATAAGTTATAAAGACGAGGAACAAAAAAAACTTAAACAATTAATGATTTCATTTAATGTGGTCATTTACACAGAAAATAATTTCAGCTCGTCCCTCAGCTAGTAAAAACAAAGAAAATTTGTTCCTAAAGTAATTCACTTAATGATAGTCCATGATGCAAGGCACTGGAATAGATCTCAAAATACACAGTTTTGAAAGTATTACCACAAGATACAGGCCTACTTTAACACAAGACTACTGTGATAGAATAGAATCACTTAGTTGTTTCAGTATGAAGAAACTTGGTAATTTTCACCCGATATGTGTAAAGATAAAACAAAAAAGTGTCAACTATTCACAAAGTACCAGAGATGGGAAGTAACGAAGTACAAATACTTCCTTACTGTACTTAAGTGGATTTTTTTTTGTGGTATCAGTACTTTACTTCACTTTCACAACTACTTACTTTCACTCCTTATGTTTTTACACAACTATCTGTACTTTCTACTTCTTACATTTTCATACGAGGCTCGTTACTTTAGTTTTAATCTATCTGGTGGCATCTAATAAATCATGAATCGTCTTCACTGGCAAACGCTATGATTCCAAAGGTTTCTTTCGATCAGAGTAATCGATTCGAGAGACTTCAGAAAGGAGTGGAAGCACCCAGGTGGAGCAGAGAGGCAAAATTACTGATCTGTTCAGGACTTCCCGTGCAGGTCAGTTTCATCTGTAAATAGGCTATTGTAGTTTTGTCTTTGTTTGCTTAGTTAAGCATTAATCTGCTAGCAACCGTTAACAGTAGCAGCCCATCAGCCTACTGTCATCACTCAAAATACTGTATGTTGAAGGACATCATTATTAAAGGATTAGTTCACTTCTGGATGAAAATTTCATCTAAGATGTTCATGTATTTCTTTCTTCATTCAAAAAGAAATTAAGGTTTTTGAGGAAAACATTCCTGGAGTTTTCTCCATATAGTGGACTTCACTGGGGTTCAACGGGTTGAAAGTCCAAATGTCAGTTTCAGTGCAGCTTCAAAGAGCTCTACATGATCCCAGACGAGAAATAAGGGTCTTGTCCAGTGAAACGATCAGTCATTTAAAAAAAAAATTTAAATAAAAATGTATATACTTTTTAACCACAAATGTTCGTCTTGCACTGCTCTGCGATGCGCCACGCATTACGTTGAAAAGTCACGTGTGACGTAGGCGGAAGTACCGCAGTAGGGTGAAAAATGTAATCTAATTTTCTCCAACTTCAAAAATCATTGTTTTACCTTTTTTTTTTTTATCGTTTCGCTAGATAAGACCCTTATTTCTCGTCTGGGATCATGTAGAGCTCTTTGAAGCTGCACTGAAACTGACATTTGGACCTTCAACCCGTTGAACCCCAGTGAAGTCCACTATATGGAGAAAAATCCTGGAATGTTTTCCTCAAAAACCTTACTTTCTTTTCGACTGAAGAAAGAAAGACATCTTGGATGGGGGTGAGTAAATTATCAGGAAATTTTCATTCAGAAGTGAACTAATCCTTTAACCATAGTTTAACCATGGAATTTGTAGTAAAACTATGGTTATATACAAATGGTAATCAATCCGCCAAAAAAAAAAATAATTCGTAAGGGATAATGCAATAACATGTTCAGTATTAGGATTTTTCTATAAAGATATTGTCATGTTGTAGTTATCATTGTAACTAATTTTGACATTTAGGCAATTTAGAAAATGTAGTTTTGTTAAATCTGGAGTATTTGAGTCATTTTAAGATAAAACAATAACACATTCGTAATGTAATTACCTACTTTAAATTTAACCAAATTGAAATTTCCCGGCCTGAAATTTTGTCCCAGTCCAGCCCTGTTCTGCATGGTGGTTGTTCAGCCTGGATACATTCATAAGGTAACAAAATTTGAAATGTAAGTTCTTTTGTATTAATCTGATGTGAGGTCCAGTTACCAGCATGACACTAAAACAGGTAGTAGTAATGGCTACTTTTTACTTAAGTACATATGAGAGCATACTTCTTTACTTTAACTTGACTAAAAAAGAGTAGTCTGTACTTCAACTTTTACCAGAGTCTTTTTATACATGAGTATCTGTACTTCTACTTGAGTGAAGGATGTGTGTACTTTTGCCATCTCAGCAAAGTACTGTTTACAATTAACAAACTCCACCCTCAGGAATTTCATCCACTTAGAACGGTACGATTTAAATAACAATAAACTCAAATTACACACTTTCTGTACAATAAAGTTTTTAACACATTTTTTTTTAATATAATACTTTTCAGTCTGAATGCCATGATTTCCATTTGAATTTATTTACAAAATTAGTCAAAATTGTTTTATCTGGTAATTGACAACATGCAACAAATGTTGTTCTTAACACTCCTTTAACCCAAGGATTTTTGTTGAATACGGAAGGCGGTCTGGAGGAAGCTAGATATTTTATTTCATAACTTGTTAATTATGGATATTTCTTTTACACAAACGCATTGCTTCACTTCAGAAGGCCTTTATTAACCCCCCGGAGCCGTGTGGAGTACGCTTATGATGGACGGAAGAACTTTCTTCAGCTCATTGATCCCGCTCACTGCTATTATAAAGCTCGAATGTGTCAGGATATGTATTAATAATTCTCCGATTGTGTTCATCAGAAAGAAGAAAGTCATATACACCTAGGATGGCTTGAGGGTTAGTAAAGCTTGGGCTAATTTTCATTTGAAAGTGAACTAATCCTTTAACATTAACTCACTATTACCGCATTAAAGGTACAATATGTAAGAATTCTCTCCGCTAGAGGTCACTAGAGGTCTATTCAAAACAAAGGCGTAGCTTGATGAGGGCAAGTTTGAGCGCGAAATCTTGGGACATGTGATCTTCAAATCACACACAGCCGGTGGAAACAATCGGGATAGGACTCAGGAAGAAATCATGTTCATGGATGTGATTATTAACGTTACTGTAGTATGAAGCAGAGCAGGAGCGAGTGTTGTGGAGCTGAACGAGGAGCTGGAGCGATTGCGCAACACACGCCTCACGAGCAGCGGGACTTTTATTATGACACAGTCGCCGGCGCCGCTTCCGCTTTTCCGGTCATGAGTATGAGGTAACACAGCTCTGTTTATCATATTAGATACATTTGAGTGTGTTGAAAATGATGTTATAACGTTCCTCTGTGCGTTCGCTCGGCGGCTGCTGTGAGACACTGTTACACACTGCAGTAAGATAGATCGATTTTAGAATATCATTGTAACACAGTTCGTAAGTACGGGAAGAAGGAGGCGGGAACCGGCGAACATCAAAAAAAGTTTTAATTCCAAAATAAACAAACAAAACGAAAGTAATGCCGGCAGACCCTCGCGGACGTCTGCCGGCCACACAAACATAATAAAACATAACGTAAAATCCAGGCCTGGTCCTCTCTCGTCCTTAACTGTCGTCGCTCCTCCTTTTATGCTTCCGGAGCTCCTCCGTGAGGGACTCGAGGCCGGTGCGCCTCACAGGTGACGATCATTAACACTCGCGTCACCGGCCTCGCGCCGTTCCCTCACGGCTCTCGCCCGCCCTGCTCGTCACAATCATATTAAATGCTGGATGGCTTGTGTTGATAAATATCATGCAATTAATTTTAAAACGTATTGTATGATGGAGAAAATGCTGTATTACTGTTACTAAAAATAAAGCTGCATCAGATTATGCTATGTTAGGTACTTCACAAAATAGTGTTTTTCTCTGAGGCGTGGTAAAGCATGGTACTCGCAAAAAATCAAGAAAATTAGATTTAAACAATAAGACTAAACATGTTGAGCTATATAACAATAATTAGTTTTCTGTCTATAAATGTAACCAAACAGTTGTTCTCTTGCCTATTAAAACATGTAAATATTAAAGCGTCTTTGGTGATTCCATGGTTTCTACAAAATAAAACCGGAAACCGAGGGTAACGCGGGTATGACGCAATTAACAGGCGACTCTCACACGTCCCGGAGCCTTGGTTAAAATTGCAATTTTCTCATGATTTACAAATAGTTGCAAACATTTGGGATTTTGTAAGTACTCAACTGAACAAAATATATAACACTGGATATTTTACTGCAAAAATATTACATATTGCACTTTTAATCACTATCACATTAATAGTGATCATGAAGTTGGAAGAATAACATGAATAATCACAAACTTATGGAGTCCATGCAGCTCAAGTGCTGTTGTTGTTTAAGTTAAATGGAAAATATCTCAAATTTGTAAGCTAATCATATAATTTATAATGAGCACCTTTTAGAAATAAAAAAGAAAACAGAACCATTTTCACTAATGCTCTCCAACTTTCAAAGCCACATACTGTATTTCTGCAACTTTTGCTGTCCCAGCCACATCTCACCCTTCCTGTCCGTCCTTTCATCCGCGCGCATTAAGTCATCACTCATTCAGAAATGAAGGCTGAGTTCGCACGCCTGCATGGGATGGGGGGTGTGTCATCGGTCGTGATGTCAGAGCGCAAGGACTCTCATGATTGGCTCTAATTAGAATCTTCGGCAGCAAATAGACACGCGTCTTGCATGATTGGATTCAAAGTGGCTGGTGCCAAAAAGCGCAGAGGCGCAGGAGCTCCAGACGCGCTCTTACGCGGGAGGAGGACGCGGCGGTCCGCTGAGCTCAAAACACAGTCAGACAGACGAGCGGCACTTTTAGCTGGTTATCAAGAGCTTATTAGAAGAGTGTGAGACGGAATAGGGCGAAGCTGATATTCCCGGAGCGTTCCGCGTGCGCAACTGCAGCAGAGCAACTTCAGAAACATCAAGCAGAACAAGTTCTCCAAAATCTGAGCACCATGGCATCGGTCCCCAGCAGCCAAGTCAAATGCAAGTTCAAGAGGAGGAGGAGGAGAAGGTCCAAGCGAAAAGGTAAAGTTTATTCCAGTCATTATTCGTTTTCTTAATAAACGCTTTCCCCCGCTAAAGCCGAAACAACGGAGAGGTCGTGCGCACTGGTTGGAATATGCAGCATTAAGTACCGAGCATAACTGCGCAGTCTGGATGTCTGTACATGTGTTAGTGTCTGATGCGCGCGGTCGCATCAGCATCGTTCCTCTGTCAAGTTTGTGTAAACATATGACAGCTCGGTTCAGATGCGCACTGATTCACGCTCGCGAGAGGAAAGACTCGCTCTCACCGTTTATTTCTCGGTCTGTGCTTCCAGTATTTACAGTATCTGCCCTTGTCGTAACCTCAACTATAAGATTTGACCTCATTTACATGCTGCGATTGTAATGTTATTTGACCTTTTCAGTCTCTTGTGACGCATTAATAGAATTTTTGTAGTTTTTGAGAATTTATATAGAAACTATAACTGTGACGAGGCACTGTTACCCTTAAGGAGTTATTTCTACTCAATCTGACCTTTTTAAATGATTTTTGGTGCTGTAACCTAATAACCTTCAGTCATATTAAATCATAAATGTAGATGTTACCACATAAAGTGAATTTATTAGGTTATCTGACAAAACATTTTTTCAGTTTAAACCATAATTATATGTAAACTCACCTTTAAAAAGCCTTTATGGCTGTAACAGCATTTTTTATTTTATTTACATCCATACTCAATTTCTCAAAAATCAAGAGTTTAAACTCAATTTTCTTCATAATTAATTAAATTCAAAGTGGTTCAAAAGTGCTATGAACTTCTAGGTTATACATTTGGCAACAGTAATTGATTTGATTTTACTTTAAATAATATGTACATTTATTATGTTTAAATAATAATTAAACTGAAACTAAATTTTCAGATGGGTTCAAATTGTTCACCATTGTGTAAAAATAATTATAGCTGCATAATACGTACAAAATATGAGTAAATAAAAATGTGACAAGCTTTGTATAGAGTTTATGTACAGTTACAGATACACCATTTGTCAGGTAGCAAAAAAATTCACTTTAATGTGATAGCATCTACATTTATTATTAACATGCCTGACTCAACTTGCCTACATGAGGTTACGTTACTATATGAAAGTCATTTTCAAAGATCAGATTGAATAGAAATAACTCCTGCACGTTTTCACCATAAAACAAGGTTTTAATCTAAATTAAATTACCTGGTTTTATTCAAGTAAAAAATTTTAAAATGACCAAATCCACCTGATTAGTTTACAGCAACAAAAGTTATTTAATAAGTCAGATCATATAGAAATAGTTCTTTAAGGTTATAGTTCTGCTGAAGAATTGGCGTTTTGTAATGGCATTATTAGCATATTCTTTTTTTAGTGTATTCTTAATAGCTCTAGTATAGTCTAGAATAGACAAAAGTCATTCATTTAGTGTAGTAAAATGATTTGTATGCCATAAATCTATTAAGCATGGAAATACTCAAGTCTGCATGTATTACACGGCTCTTTTTAGAGTTAATAAATATAATAATAATGCTAGATTTTATAGTTATTTTCTATTTTTCATACAAGCAGGCATTTTTAGGGAAATTAGTTGCACTAGCTCTATTTCCATTATCAACTCTGAAATTGCATCAGAATGTAATGAGACCAGCAGTGTAATGTGATTGAATGACGGCGGGCACACTTGCTTCTCGTGTTACTTTGGTGGCTGGTAACAAATGAAGGTGTGTGTGTGATGGCGGTCGGGTTCAGAAACCCTTCTGCCTTCGATGTGACAGGTTTGGGTGGTGCGTTTCACCCCATCACCGCTTATCGCGTGACCCGAGAGACTCACGGGGCCGTGGGCTGGATGGGCTGATAGCGCGGCATTGATCAGTCACATTGCTCGCGGTCAGTTTTTGCCTTTAACTGGCAAATGGACATGGATTTTACCTCGAGTTTATTAACATCTGCATTGCATCTCGGAATTTGCAACACCCATCTATCAAGCAAGAACAAGAGTTGTAAAGAAATCACTCTAAATTGAAATATTGAATAGTTATTAGGCGGTATGCAGTGAAGGAATTGTTCTTGGTTTTGCTTTCGAGGACGTTGTGATGGAATTATTTTTGTGGCCTGCAGTGTTCAATCATTCCATGAAGTAGCATTAGCGTTGTGCAATACACACACTGATGTCTGTCGACAAGTGCGGTCTGACCTGTAACCCAGAGTATTAATAGCCCAAGCAATTGTGGGAACGTAGACAATAGTTGTAGTGTAACACCGAGGCAAATATATTTACATAATGGAAATGGCAGAATTGGTCACACAACATTAAGCATTGCATATAAACATTAGAGGAG
The DNA here is from genome assembly GCA_003731715.1 of Anabarilius grahami. NCBI lineage: Eukaryota > Metazoa > Chordata > Actinopteri > Cypriniformes > Xenocyprididae > Anabarilius > Anabarilius grahami. Next base: position 3,317,069 of record RJVU01068486.1, read on the forward strand.
AGCGTAAGAGTGTGTGCGTGTGCTTATGTGTGTTTGAATGGCTAATTTATCAGCTGAGCTAATGGGAAGTGATGGTGCTGGACGGAAGGAAAACCAGGAAAACATGCTAGAAAGTGTACATCCTGGTCAGCGGCGGAAGGTTTAACAGGTTGATTATTCAGACCAATCACCATTTCTTTTTTGTGTGTTTATCTTTTTCATCATCATTATCATTATAATGAAAGATTTTCATTTCCGCTGGGACAATTCACTTTACTCGGGGGAATTCAGACACAATTAATCACATAAAACCAGATAACGTCAGCAGATTGTTTTAACTTCTCCCATCTAATCTCTCATAATGGAGATGAAAACATAATACAGTTTCTCATTCTAATAAACACTCATTTTTCTGAAAGCCGAAACAATTCATTTTATTGTCTTCCTGGCAAAAGGGCGACGTTCCAGGATTATATCGACATGGTCTAATCCTCAGCAAATGCTTCAGATTATTACAGAATGTCCAGTGCATTAAAACCAATGTGTATTCAAACGCACGTAAGAAGATTTAGCTCCTGATGTCGTTTTGTTTGCGCGCCGTTGTAGCGTAGCGGTTATGTTAGCAGAGGTTACTGAGGTAACATACATGCAAACAATAGAGATTAATCCTTCAAACTGGGGCAGTTGCCATCAAGTATGTACTTTATTTTTACCTCATGTACTTGGTACTTGAATCCTTTTGAACGAGAAAGTGTGTGTTGAGGAATTGCTTAGTTGTTGACCTGCTTACCTCAAAGTTATCAGCAAACGCGACGTACGCAAACCACAGCATATGTGAGGTTTTAAATAATACAGTATTAGAGAAGCCAATGCCTTGGTGTAGTAGAACTACTTTTAGCTCTGAACTTGTTAAAGGTTAGTCGTTGCTGAAGTGTGCGACTGCCCCACTGTGGCTCGTAGCGGAGGGGTTCGTTTTGTTCGTTTTGGCTCCGGTGTGAATTAACCACGGCCCAGTTGCTTAACTCCTGAATCTCTTCCGAAATGAGTGTAGTGAAACCCCACCTACCTTTACAAAGGATAGAGTGCTTTCTGTGAAGGATGCCCTTGTGAAAAAGAAGTGTGCTTAATTGTACTGAATGTGCACTAGTGGTGTACTTAAAAAAAAAAACTGTACTTGAAGATATAATGTTAATGAAATAAAGGCCACTTTGGTGATTTAAGAAATCACACTTTCATGGCTGTTCCTTTACACCTTTACATCTTTAGAAAGTGTACTTTGTAATAATGTCAAATGTTTAAAAGTACATTTTTAATTATGTTTTAGTAATATTTTGTCGTGCTTTATACACTTATTTTGATTTGTTGACTAACACATTAAAGCACATTCTAAAATACTTGATTATAATTCTAGCTGTAGTGTGTTATCCGATAAGTTATTATATTTTGAATGTACTAATTTGCAACTTTATCATTGAAAAGTTGGAATTACAAATATATTTAAATATAAAATATTTAAATGAGGGCTGTTTAATGAGTAATCGTGATTGTGAAATAAAAGATTGTGTTTACATAATATGTGTGTAGTGTACTATGTATATTTATTTTTATATCCATAAACATACATATACATGTATTTATTTAATAAATATTAACATGTATATATTTATATATAATTTAAATTATTAATATATATTTGATTTTTATAATTTATATTTTTCTTAAATATATACATGTATATGTATGCGTTTATAAATACAAATGAATATGAACAGTATACACATATATTATATGAACACAACTTTTATCCTGGATGCGATTAATCATTAAACAGCTCTAGATGCAATATAAGTTTCAGTATAAATTACATGGTATATTTGGTGTAAATACCACACATGATACATTTTAGTTTACCATAAATGCTTGTCAGTACATTCAGCAAGTAGTTATGAAATTACATATGAAGATGAACTTTAGTCCTTCTTAAGCAGGTCAAAAAAGCACTCTAGAGCTAATTGCATTTTTTATAAATGTATACTATAATATACTATTGAGTGCCTGAAAACATTACAGTTCACACTTATTTGCTCAGTATATTCTTTTGAAGTATTATTTCCATAAGTACTTTTTTTTTTTCCTCCCTCAAAGGTAGTATGCTTTCTCTGACAGAGTACTTGAATGAAAGCTAAAATCGTGTGTTTTGTTTAGTTTTTTGAAATGCATAAAATGCTACAGTTTGTAATGCAATATGTCTATGAATGTATCTGCTTTTACTGAGTAGTACTGTATTTCTAACAGTGTGTCCTGATGTGTGTGGATGTTGACAGACATGGTGTCAAATTTGTGCAGTAATTGCCACTCGCATCTTGAGCTGCAGAAGGTCGAGCGGTTGTGGCGATACGGTCAGAGGGCAGTAACGCGGCCAGCGGAGAGTCAAACCGGTCTCTATTGTGACACATATTCCCTGTAGGCCAGTTCAGAAAGTAGTTATGTAGTCTTTCTCACTGTCAACTCTGTCTTTTTGTTAGCATTGCTCATTGTTTATGTGTTCCGTATGAATTTTGGGCTTGATCTGTCTGAATTTTGGGCACACAAATCCGAGTATCCATGTGATTCTGTACCTTGTTCTCTAATTCAAGGAAGTGCGAGGTGTGGTTACACTTTATTTTAAGGTGTCCTTGTTACAGCGTAATTACACAATAATAACTGGGTAATAATAATTAACTACATGTACTTACTAGGTTAGGGTTAGGATCAGAGTTTGGTGCAATTAATTACGCATAATTTATAGTTATTACTACAGTAACTACATGTAACGTGTAACAAGGACACTAAAATAAGGTGTTATTTAATTAAACTGTCTAGAGCAATTAATGACAACACATTTACACTGTTTTAGCCTATTTAAGCCTTTAATATAATATATATATATAAAAAAACATATTCTTGGCCGATATGATTTGATTGAGGATGAAGATTTAGCTTGGGCATAATCCAGACTTCCCGAATCGGTTGCACCGGAAAAGGAAACAGATTTAGCCGTAATCAGATGTAAACACAATTTTTGTCCCGAGTCTACTTCATTACACTCCCCTCTTTGTGTGCGCTGGTGATAAGAATTTTTTTGGTGAACGCTGGTATAACACCGCTAGCATTTATGAAGTTAATGAAGGTCGTCACCAGCGGCAACCAGAGACCTGTGTGACGGCAGCGTTTCAATTCACAGACACTTCCCTGATTAAGCGTGAAATATTCTGTGGTTTAGGACACGGCGTCCTCCACAGTGCGTTTGGCTGGGGAGGGGAAAGAAAAAAAAGATATTAACACTGAACGGTTTCGGCTACCTCCAGAGGGACTGTCGATAAAATGACCGAAAGAAAGAAATAGCACAACTTTACAAATTAGCATAATTAGTAATTATCTCTTAATAGGCCCTCTTGGCTTTTGAGACTTGCCTCTTGAATTTCTGCTTAAAGTTCATGGAGTGAGAATAAAAATACAAATTTTATGCGGAAATGTCTCAATACCACACATGAGCTGTTGAGATAACCGTCTAATTGAGGTGAGACTGTGTCAGAAACATTCATGGGACAGGAAGAACAATCTAGAGCTTCATTATTAAAAAATCAGGTCCCACTTTATATTAAGTGGCCTTAACTACTATGTACTTGCATCAAAAAATAAGTACAGTATACTTTTTGTGTTCATATTGTATAGCAAAACTGCGATTGAGGTGGATACAGGTAAGGTTAGGGACAGGTTTGGTGGTATGGATAGATTTAAGGGTGGGTTAAGATGCAAGAAAAGGGTCAAAAGTGTAATTATAAATGTAATGTAACAGAAATTAATTACAGATGTAATTACTTGCAGGTATTTTAAAATATCAAATGATTAATTTCAATGTAAGTACATAGTAGTTAAAGACACCTAATATAAAGTTGGACCAAAAAATCATTATACAACAATTGATGTTGATGTTATGTGGCCAACACATTCACTTATTCATATGTAACTTAATAAGATTACAATTTAAATGAAATTAGGTTCATATTATTTCATGATAACATATAAATGTACTTTTTGATACTGGTGTCCATTACAGTGAAAAGCTATTTTAACCATTCAGGCTGTGATATTACATCCAAACCACCATTTGTGATGACCTTTGACCCTTAAACATAATTTTGTGTAACTTCTCTTTTTATATACAGTACCATTCAAAAGTTTGTGGTCAGTGAGAGTTAAAAATAAATAAATAAATAAGTTAATTAATAAATGCTTTTATTTAACAAGAATGCATTAGATTGATCAAAAGTGAAAAGTTTGCATTGTTACAAAAAACATATTACAAATGAATGCTGTTGTTTTGAACTTTCTATTAATCAAAGAATGGATGAAAATAAATAAAATGTCATGGTTTCTACAAAAAAAAAACTCTTTTCAACATTGATAATAATAAGAAATGGAGTAATAGATGCTGAAAATTCGCCTTTGCCATCACAAGAATAAATTATATTTTAAATGTATGAAAATAGAAAACTGTTTCAATTTGTAATATTATTTCACAATTTTATGTATTTTAGATGAAATAAATACAGCCTTGGTTGAGCATAACCTTTCAAAAGCATTAAAATATTACAGCGACACGTGATAAAATGTATCTTTTCTATGTTAATCAGAGATTTTGTCTTAACTAGCTGTGACGGCGACACTCAATGATTCAATTTTAGAAACAGTTTATATTTGTTTGTGATGTTGCGGCTGGAACAACAACATAAAGTATGATAATGATAATCTCAGGTACGGTTTATGTGCTTTATTTGATGTTAAAAGCATCTAATGTGAGTTTGAATATCATTTTATGTGTCTTTTATAGCCGTACTGAAAGCGGCAATGGACAATCCACCTCAGATCTTCAAAATAAATTAAAGAAAACAAGAACGTTCAAACTGTCATCTTGAACAGAGTGTATTCTATGAAAAGAATGTATTTTCAATAAGGTTAAAATGGTGTAATATTCATGAATTTGATGATGTACTTAGCCTATCCATTTCTTTCCGAGTGCCGGGAGTTTGCAGAGAGAGCCCGCCCACGCTCTCTTCTGATTGGCTGTGATTTTTGATTGACTTTATCGCATCTCACAGTCGCATCGTGTCTGGTGTGGACAAATTGTTTGTCGCTTGAATCTTACAGCATCGCATCTGGTTAGGACATGGTAACGCTTTCAGAATGCATGAATTTGGAAATTAGGGAAAGATTCTGTACTCGTTTAGAAGTAAAAAGAGACATCCTTTCCTTTGATTGAATAATTCATGCATCAGGTGGTTTATTATTGTTATTTCATCACTTGCTCAGTTTATTAATCATACTCTCGTCCTTCATATTAAAGTGAAACATACTGATAATCAAAGTACACAAACATGTTACTGGCATGCGCTGCTCTGCCGGCCCATTCGTGATTGTGCTGCGAGCAGTTATCAGATGATCAGAGTAATAATATTACAGGCTATGAAAGCTGACAGCACAAGCACATCTCCATAAATACCTCCTGCCTGGAAAACGAGCACCGCGCTGCTATGTGGGCCACAAATCAATTAACAATGCCCACGAGCGAGAACTACTGACACGAAGACTTCTAATACTGTGAAATCAGTAGCTTTGCAATAATAATATTAATTCTAATGCTGAAACTTTTTGTTATGTTTATTATAATTGTTCTTATGAATGCACATGATTTAAAAAAAAAATTGTTTATATTGTTTGGCCACAGGACCCTGATTTTACATTGCACATGAAGTGGCGACCCTACACAATACTAAAATTGTTTATCGTACAAAAATGTCCTTTTTTTTATATGCTGAATATCAACACGTCATAGTGAAAATGCTTTCTAAATGTGACTTTTGATGGTTTAATGCTTTAATTCACCACACAAAACGCATTGTGTTCTGCATCAACCATGCTGCAAATGAACCCCTATTTAATGCAGTGTAGGCTGTATTTTCTTTTGCTTTTTGTAGTTTTGTTCATGTTTCTGAGGACGGGAGCATGTCATTCTGGCATCTGTCTTATTTGGATAGCTGCTACCCAGTGACAGATGATTTTGCTCTGAAATATTGTAGATTTTTGGTTTGATGCACAGCTTTTGATGTCAGCAACAGAAGATATTGGAAGCATTTTCTTGTCCCTAGTAAACATTTTAATATTTTCCAACAAACTACTGCATGTATCATTATATGGCTAGTAGCACTTTATTATTTGCATTTAGCATTGTTTGTTTCCTGCGCTTCACTATTAACAGAACTGATTTCTGGGTCACTCACGACCCACCATTTGAGAAACGCTGGTTCAGAATATCCAATATTAAAGGGATAGTTCACACAAATTGTTGGCTGGAAGCAATGGTTTATAGTTAAGAGTTTAAAGGGGTCCTATTATACCCTTTTACGAAGTCTTGATTTTGATTTTAGGGTGTACTAGAAGAGTTCCAAGAGCTGATTGTTCCAAAAAAGCATTATTTTTCACATTATTGCAGCACCTTTCTTCTCAGTCTGTTTCAAACGCTGTGGGGTGCGTTTCCCAAAAGCATCGTTAGCCAACTAACATCGCAAGTTCCGTCGTTACTTACATAGTTCAACTATTTGGTGTTTCCCGAAACCATAGTTCAAACGAACATTCGCAAACTGCATCGCAAACTTGTGTGGTTGGAACGACAGCTCTCGCGCTGTGGTTAGATGCATAGTTTCCTGTTTTTATGACGTGGACTTAATAAATTGTTATCTTGAGCAAAATAAGCAAGCTGACATTAAGTACAATGTATATCTTTTATTTCGAAATATATACAAATGTCATTTATATATTTTAGTTTGTCAAGAGATTTTCTGCATCCTCTGTAGTGTAGCTCAACCAGGCTACGCCCCCTTTTTTGCATATTCCGTGGGCGGGATTATTTAAATGAATGACTTCACAAGATCCGGAAGAAGCGCGTTGTAGTTCCAAAGAGCCATTTGTTGTAGTTCTTAAAAAAAACGTTTTCTGTTAAAGGTGGTACAGAGGATGTTTTGTTTTATACATTTTTACAATATTACTTGAAACTGTCTTTACTAACTGATAAAAGACTATTTATTAGGTGCACTGAAAGGCCTACATCATCTGTGCACGAGGTAGGGCCTTAAAAACATCAGCCAATCGTTTAAGCGATCATCGCGTAAACGATTGGCCCTCTGGCTTGTCAATCACTGCCATGACGTTCCTTGTGAGAGGCGCGTGGCTGCGCGCTCCAGTAACTTTCCACACTCCACAGGCGCCGCATGCAATGTTTTTGTCAGGAGACAGGAGTAACAACTGCAGATTATGAGTTACCTGCGGTGAGTCCGACATAATGAATCCACTAAGTGTGTGCGCGGCTTTAAGTCGCGCACACACTTAACGATTGTAAGGCCGATTATGAATGTAAATTGATACTTATGACTGATCGCGCTCAAACGCGTCCAGTCAGAGCCAGTTGCGTTCAGTCTGCGATTACAGTCGGTGTTCAAATTCCATGTGAAAGTATATAAATCTGCTTCAGGAGCAGGAAACAATCGCTGTATGTTGAGCACAGTCAGAATGTTTTAGCTAGTCGTTAAATGTGTGCCCGGCTTAATAACACAGCGAATGCCGGTGGTAAACACTCGTGTTCCAATACTCGTGCACGAGTTTTGGGAGGCGTTCACTCGAAATGAGCTGTGAAGGAGGGGGGTTGTTCTTACGCATGCGCTCATTTAAAAAAAACTCAGTCGACGAAAAGATCATCTGTACCACCTTTAAAGTGAATATCTCCCTTTGGAGTGGACTTTGTAGCCTTGCAGATCTTTTTTATGCTCAAACAGCATCATTAGACATAAAAATATGAAAATATTAGTATTACACCTTACACACACCTATCGTTTCACTTCAGAAGACACCAATTCATGCACTGGGGTCATGTGGATTACCACTACTAACGCGGTGTGTGGTTTTTCCAATCTTTAACCGGCATTATGTAAACTCGCAGAGATGGATAATTTTCATAAAAAAATCTTCATTGGTGTTTATCTGAAGAAATAAAGTCATGTACATTGGGAAGGCATGTAAATAATGAGATGATTTTTATTTTTGCGTGAACTATCCCTTTAAGCTTGTCAGGATATGCTTTTAATGTGTTGGAATGATTTTACAGATTTAGATGATCTATTCAGTCAACTATTCCAGTAGAATGACATATTTATGTTCAAAATATAGATCAGTGTGGATTTAGATTATAATAATTGTCAGCTTTATTTTTCTGAACCTCACATGAGAGCAGTAATCCATGAATCTCAGTAACAACATTCCCCATAAAATGCTTATTAAGCACTTAAGCACAGTGACCGCATCCCTGCTTGTGCATATGTCTGTTTTGGTTGTGGTATTATTTAGATATGATTATTGCGAACAGGCCTGAGTGAATGCAATATGAGAGATTTGCTTTGTCTTTGATAGCAGCAATGAAAATATATGACGCTATTTCATATTCATCATTCCACTCGCCGCCACCTTTAAATAACGTTTCCCTTCCTCATAGCCTCCAGTAAAGCTGCCTTCATCCATCGATTTCAGCGTGCTTTAGAGGCCACTCGCCGAGACCGGGCTTATCTAGCAAATCCTTTAAAAGGTGTTTAAAAAACCTTGGTGTGCGTTAGCTTTGTCTAATCTAATTCTTCTCTCTTGCACTCGCTCTGTCTATTTTTTTTTCTTCCATTTTATTTTTTATTTTTGTGATATTCCTCCTTCCTCACATTACTGTGTGTTAGGCCTATTAGTTTCCAGGCAGGTCCGATTTGAACAGCTTTCTGGTTGTATTTGTATTCAAACACTGTGTGTTCGAATTACTCATCTATTTCGTGTGATAGCCCAGAGTGTATTTGGTTTTCACACAGAGTGAGACACTCTGACACTCTCTCGGGGTGAGATTTGCTCTCTCGTTGTTTGCGTACCGGCTGCCAGGAGTTAGGAAAGACGGCTTTTATGTACTAGAGAGCAACACTTTCTTTTGTTGTGTGCTTTCCATGGTTGAATTACCTGGTTTTCTCCAAAGCTGTGTCTGGTCAGCCGATGGTGGTTGATAGATACGCTGAACCCCAGGCGACATGTGATATCAGGCTTATAGGACCGAGAGGATGTGTTGCCATAGAGAGAGAGATTGTGCCTGTGCTGGTGTTTTTAGGTACTGTAGATTTTTTTTTTTTTTTTTTTTTTTTTTTTTGTNGTAATATCCAAGCATTCACAAAATGAATGAAATTTCTCTCAAAAAAAGAAAGTGCAGTAACTTTCTGATAAAAGAAGTGAAAATAAGCAATGCCTTCTGTAAAAAGTAAAAAAAAAATAAAAACCAGTACATTTTCTCAATTATCACCTTCTCAGGTAAATGTCTTTTTTTAACCAGGATTTGGGGTGGCACTAGCAGGTTTTAGCTAATTCATTTTTAATTTGCATATACAAATGAAAAACAAGGAAGCTTGAAAATGTGCTGGATTCTGTGTTTTTTAAATTCTAAGTCAATGGGTCTTATTTACTGACCTTGCATGCGTACGAATTTGAAATCTGCATACAAACATTTTCACAAACAAATCATTATTCACAAAATCATGAAGTTTCATACTACATTTTTTTTGTAAGTTTAGAAAAAAATGTAACAACTGAAACTTATGGAGCCCCTCACATGACATACAAGGGGAAAAAAAGTTAATTGTGCGCACGATTTACTATTTCGTTCCCTCGATTTGCTGAATCATGCGCATGATTTACTGATTCGTTCACCCGAATGACTAAATCATGCGCACGATTTACTATTTTGTTTCCTCGATTTGCTAAATCGTGCACAAGATTTACTATTTTGTTTCCTCGATTTGCTAAATCGTGCGCAAGATTTACTATTTTGTTCTCTTGATGTGTTAAATCGTGCGCAAGATTTGCTGAATCATGCGCATGATTTACTGATTCGTTCACCCGAATGACTAAATCATGCGCACGATTTTCTATTTTGTTTCCTCGATTTGCTAAATCGTGCGCACAATTTACTATTTTGTTCTCTTGATGTGTTAAATCGTGCGCAAGATTTACTGATTCATGCGCATGATTTGCTATTTTGTTCCTTCGATTTGCCAAATTGTGCACACGATTTAATATTTTGTTCCCTAGATTTACTAAATCGTGCCACGATTTACTATTTCATTCTTTTGATTTACTGATTCTTTCCCTCGATTTGCTAAATCGTGCGCAAGATTTACTGATTCATGTGCACGATTTACTATTTTGTTCCCTCGATTTACTAAATCATGCGCATGATTTACTATTTCATTCTCTCGATTTACTGATTCGTTCCCTTGACTTATAAATTGTGTGCAAGATTTAGAAATCGAGGGGACAGATTACTAAATCATGCACATGATTTTGCCTACTTTTTTTTTTTCTGCATGTCATGTGTGGGGCTCCGTAGAAACATGTATGCAAAATAAGTGGCCTTAAAAATTAAGACATTTTATACATAGATATTTCATTTTTTAAATATATTTCATCATTACATAATGTGAGAAGTTCTCATGTGCTTATAAATATGAATAATCTATGCAATTATTAGTAAATGAGAGCCATTATTTTGTCTCTTTAAAACCCATTTTCTCAAGGACATTTCCTAATGGGTGTTTTTTCATGTTTAGCTAACTTTTTTTCCCCCCCAATTTTGTCCATGCACACACACGCACACACAAAGTAGGCCTATCATCTCTGACCACCTCTCAAGGAAATTCAATGGCTGTCCAATCATCAAAAGATGAGTTCTCTATCAAGTGCAGGTGAAAAGAATACTTCATAACACTGGTTTTGTGTGTACATGTGTGTATGCAAGAGAGAGACCGATGAAAGCAGTGATGGTGTTTGCTGTTGAGTCTATAAATAAGGCCGGTAATCCTTCTCTCTGCCCACAGCTGAAAGAGGGTCATTGTCCTATTCTCGCTAAAGTGATGGAGGTTCATTTTAATTTGAATGGACCGTCAGAATAAGAAGAGTCTTGAATGTGTCGCCCACATGCGCGCACATATCAGCGCATGACGATACACATGTGCACGCACACATACAGGCTCTGTAGAGATGCCTTGCTGTATACTGTCTGCATAGGCAGCATCTTAACTTTATTGGAATCTTATAAGTGACATTTTTGGAAGTCTTGGCCTCTGTTTTGCTTCTCGACAAATTTCAATAGTATTAGCATGTTGCTAAGCTAAAAACGGTACGCATAATAATTGTGTGCTTTGAAATAGCTTAGCAACATGCTAAAAACAACATGCTAACATGCTAAAAAATAAAAAACAGAGTTCACATTGTCATGGAAAATATCTATTATAGAATTTTAAAATTGGCTGGAAATGGAAATGGAAATTATTTTTTAAAAACTGTTTTCCAGTAGTTCGTTTATTAGTGGATTCATGAAAGTTCATTAGTCAAACTGTGTGTGAATCCTGCAGACAGACAAATTTTCGTTTGCATAAAGATTGTTGGAATTAATGTGATGGTAAGAAAATCCCTATTTACTAAAATTATGATCAGATGCATGATAAATAGTGTTTTTCTTTCAGAATTAATCACAACAAATGAAAATGCTAAATTGGCAACATTTAAAATAATTCAAGCCTGTTTCAATGCATTCTGGGATTGCTTTTATGTATGAAACGTGCAATGCTGCCTTAGATTTTGAATCTTACAACAGTGGTTGTTCTTAAAAATACGCTACTGTTTTTCTTTAAGACTCACATTTTTTAAAAGGAGACCCAATACAGTGCCAACATAATTTATTGTACAAAAGTAAACATAAATATCCTATGACAACATACATATGATGCTTTTAAATGTATCCTACTTAGATTTTGGAACAGAGTTTTTCTCAATCATACACACACAATGAGATACAAACACTCTCTCTTTCTCTATAAAACTCACCAAACACACACACTCCTGCAAAATCGAGACAGGGCAGTGTGATGAACTCTCGGCAGTGGAAGCTATTATCTTGTTGTCACCTGTTCCTGCAATTCTTCCTGCCTGCCACTCTCAGCTTGAGTTTAAAAACTATTGAGAGGCCAGGAGAGAGAAAGAGCGAGAGAGACTGCTGTGTGGAGCACTTTGTACAGCAAGGTAGCACTTAACTTTCTGCTCTGTAATATGTACTTAACTGAGTAAATTTTGAGTCAAAGTCAAGAATGGAATAAAGAGCAAGTTCTGAACAGCAATGTGTGTATGTTAGCTGGCGGGTGTTTGTAAATGGTGTATTGTCTAGTAATGGGCAATAGTAAATCAAATGGTGGCCAGCAATGATGATGTGACTTTACTACCATGATTCTGTATTGAATTTGACGCCCTGGTATGTTGCCCGCACTGGATTTGAGAAGCGCGTCACATGTAATGCATGGCTCGCCATTGAGAGTGTACGGACCAAGCAGCCGCAGCGCACAAAAGGACCCCAGCGGGGCTGTCCACCCGTCGGCCTGCATCCATACACCTATCTGGGCTTAGCTGAGGATGAATGGCCACAGAGTATCAGAGGGTGAGCGAGACAGCGAGAGAAATGGGAGACGGGGCTTGCTGCCAGATGGGGCTTATAATGTTGCTAATCTGTGTCTGCTTGTTTGTGCGAGTGTCTCGGAGAAGAACTTCTGACAGGAACACAATTCACTCCTGTGGCTGGATCACACTGATAGCGATTCAAGCTTCATTTTGCGGCTTCTTATCAAGAGCCCGAATCTGGGTGATTAGCGGCTACATAAATATTCGCTTCCCCTTTTTTGCTTGCTTAGTGGTTTTGCTTATTTTTCCCAAATTGAACTTTATGGCATGTTTTATAAAAAATAAAAAAAAGAGGACATTCTTTGTTTGGTTAATTTGCAAATGGCAGAGCTAGTGGTTAGCATACAAATGCAAGGTGCATCACAATTCACATAATTATGCACTATTCTCTGCCATTTTGTAGTAAAAACAGTGTGAGTTGTGTGTCACCAGAATGTGTCTGTGAAGTTTCAGCTCAAAATACCAAATTTGCCTCTATTTGGGTGTGAGCAAAAACACGCCGTTTGTGTGTGTGTCCCTTTAAATGCAAATGAGAGGGCGGAGCTTTAACAGCTCATGCTTCGGTTTCTCAACAACAACAAAGCTGGAGAATCTCACGCAGCCAAAATGAGGATTGTCAGTAACGGTGTTCAGCCTTACATTGTTTAAACCGGAGTCGACACTGATGGAGAGACTTTTAGAATGCAGCTGGACATTTCTGAACGTTTAGTGGATAAATCTTATGTAGTTGCTGTGGAGTTGATTCAACTCATCGACTAGCATGTGCCGTCATGTTAATCTCCCTTTGCATTGAACTTTGAGCGTTGTAACTTTGCAGATGTTGTTTATGCTCAGACAGCAACATTACACACTAACTAAAGTAAAAAAAAAAGGAGAAATCATAATCAAGGACCCCTTTATTTAACCCAAAAATAAAATGCGGAATGTTGGACACTTTATGCACTCAACTGTCGCAGCTTTCCTTATGTAGCGGAGGAGGAGGGGCTAAATAACCTTACAACCGTCATGTGTATACATTTTATATGTTTGAATCCTGTTTCTTGCCTTGTCCTCATCATTTTCTGTCATCTTTGTCCACACAGTATGTCCTAACCAGGCCTAAATGCCTTAAGTGAGAAGCAATAACATTGTTTTCAACAAAAACACTTCATAGAAAAAACCTTCAGAATCTGAATTTTTAAGCATAATATGTTCTGATTGGCTTTAAATAGCTGTATATTAAACTAAAAATGATTTGATTTAATTCATAGCCTTTATTTTTTATTTTATATATTCCCAGGTGAAAAAAAAGTACATTTCTATAATTTACTTAAAGTGCTCTATTTTCGTGCGCTAATTTTGTACTTAATATACTAAAAATTCTTCTTTAGTACTTCTTAAGATAATCTTAAGAACATCTAAGTGTACTCAACTGTGCTATTTTGAGACGCCATGAAATATGAACTTAAATGTGCTTTTATACAATCTCTGTATTTAAAAAATGTATTTAGATACTACTTATAGTACATTTGAACCCATATAGTGTACTACAAGTGGTAACTAAATTGTATATTAAAAGCACATTTAAGTTCATATTTCATGGTGTCTCAAAATAGCACAGTACACTTAGATGTTCATAAGGTTATCTTAATATACTAAAAATTCTTCTTTAGTACTTCTTAAGTACAAAATTAGTGTACGGAAATAGAGCACATTAAGTACATTACAGAAATGTACTTTTTTTTTCACCTGGGATTTTTTCAATGATAGCAATTACATTTTAATCTAATTAATGGCCTTAAATGCTGATTAATAATCCAATTAATTGCAATTAATTGAGTACATCAGTAAAAAAACCTAAAATGAATATAATTTAAAGACATTAAGTACTTGTGGCAGATACAATTTTGTGAGGCTCATTTCCTGGTTGTATCAGGTGAGATACACTGACTGCAGGTGGTATTTGAAGTTTGAACTGTTCAGATAGTAGGAAAATCCCTTTTTACGGAATTTACGTACAGAAAGGGGGACATGATAAATTGCATTAATTTATTTAACACACACATACACACAAAAAGGCAAAAATGTCACAATATTGTGGAAGTAGCACAACTGAATGACTGAACATTATAAATGTCAAATTGTGAGATTTTTAAGAAACTGATAGTTTTGATGTGCTGTATTGCTGTGTGTTTCGGAGGTGGGCAGAGTGAAGGTGTTAGGTTGATCCCCTACAAAAGATGGATTCTGCTCTGGTGTGTGGGTCATGATCTATTACACACGCAGGGCTAATCGCTCTCACTATAATTCCACTCTCTTGCTTCTCTCTCTCCCTTCTTGCCTCTTTGCTGCTCTCTTCCTCTGACACCGTAATACCACACAGGCCCGAAGGTCAGGATTACTGAGAAATTGTGGGAAATGAGAAATCTTGGTTTGAGGGTACTTACTGAGAATATGAAATGTGCAAATTTACAATAATTTATAAACAAGTCTGTCTTTTTGATTGTTTTATCCCTCCTTTTGTCTCAAGAATCTGAACCCACCCTGTGATCCTTGGTTCAAATTTTAAGTTATAGAACTTTGGGGCAGATGAAGTCAGTATGGATACACTTTATACAACAATTTGTTTTAGTGCTACAGGTTGTTAGGGAAGTTCTGATTTTGTTGCCATGTAGTTTTATTTAGAAGAAAATAACTTTTAAAACCTGGAAGTGCCTTTATCCCTATTGCACTTTCTATCAGTTGTTGTATTTTAAATGTTTTATTGTCAGATTGATTAATAGCTTTAAACAGTTTTTTTTATTATATATATAGTGTGCTCAAAAGGCCAAAGGTGAAAGGACATAACTACAAATACTTCTTTCCAAAACTGCAATAGGACAAGTCTCTCAGAATTAGCTTCTGAGGTTGTCAATTTTAGCCACCCAATCATGGGGTCCTCCGATGCGGATCATTTGGAGATCACCAATCAGTCCTCAGCGGACCATCGTGTGGTCTGAATTCAGAGCAATCTTCAGGAAACTATCAGGGGACCTGTGGACTGGCCAATTGTTAAAGGGCTGAAATGCAATATCATTAGGTTTGGGACTCCAGAGCCGAGGAGCCAATGGAATAGATTTATTGTCTAATTTTCACTCATTAGAGTTCCATAATGAACACCCTGTTCACCACACAGAAGAATTTCACTCCATGATTGAAGACATCCTGTCTGGCCCGGCTTGTCTATACCTACAAATTCCTCTAGCTCTCACTCCATGGGCCAGCGAAAGATTGCAATTTGATCCTTTATTGGCAATCCACAGGGGCTAGCGGCCAGCCGTCGAAATGCCCATTATTGCCTCCTAAGCAGGTGTTGCGATGTATTGCACCTTTATCACAATGCAGATTTGTGGCAAGTTGGGCAATCCATTTTTCAATTTGGTCTCCTGCCTGAGATAAATGAACAGATGTCCATTGATTTTCTTCCCACTGCAGTCACACGCCTTGTTTACACCTGACAGCCACGACTTTATAGCTGAGTGATTATTTGAAGTAACACGCATTATAATTAGCCATTTTTAATTAGTCTGACAATTGGCAGGCCATTTACCGAGTCTCTAATTGTACACGTCCCTAGCATCTCTTCTTTCGTTAACCTCCAGTGAAGTGAGTCAGCTGAATTGCTCTGCAATGCTCAAGCTAAATCAATGCGACCCTCCACCCTTGCCAAGGGCCTCTCACCACTTATCACACGGCTCTTTAGAGGGAGCGCCTTTTTTTTATTTATTTTTTTTACACACTCACACACACTCTTTTATCGACTTGCCCTGAGCGCCAACACTTTAGTGGAAAAAACATCCATTTCAACTTAATTTGATAGTAGTTATAGTTGCCGCACATTAATACAATTGTTGCTCATAAGGCCTACATGTCTTTCCACGATTAAACATATCACTTCGAGCTAAAGTGCAACAACTCTTTCTTCCAGGACTCAATGCAGACTGGATCGCGTTTCAACATTTGAAATCCCCCATAGTAGTGTTCTGTTCGGCAGTTATTTTTGTCTCCTTCTGAAACAACATGCAAAGTCCCCGAGCACTTGTCATCTCTTTGTGTCTCCGATTCTATTTGACAAGATCACAAAGCCCAGAGCGTCTTCACAGGATTCTGTTCACCAGCTGGTTATTTAGCTATAAATATACACATATAAAACAAGACTTGCTTGGTACCATCTTGTACTAATGAATGGAGTCAAGTGGCGCACAGCAGCTATGCCCTCAAATGCACGCTGTCACCAGCGATTTAATTGAGCCTCTGAAAATGGTCCTATTGTCTTAGTGTCAGCATCCCATCAGCCCTCAGTAATGTGCAGCTCTTACTGTCGGTGGAGCTCTGGCAGCTATGACATAGGGCATACAAGCTCTGGTAGGGGGCTAGGAAGGGTGGAGAACCTTCATCAAAACTCTTCAGGTGGCATAGGAGGAGAAATTGCAAAAGAGTGAGCCACGAAATGGGACATGCAGTGAGGCTTTATCAGGAGAGCCAGGAAAGTGGAGCAGTAACATTCGGTTGGGGTCGGTGATGAGAGAGCACAAATGTAAGCGAGGATGAGAAAATGATGGATGGGGAACCAGGGACACTTGTCGCAGGGAGGTGGGCGGCACGCTATGATAGAGGGACAGCTGTGACGTACTCCATACAAGGGTCAGTGGGCCTGGTCTTCCCGAGCCAATCCACTAAAGACCAGCGGTCTACATTGGAAAGGACAGGCTCCGCAGGTGCAGAAGAAAGATGGATTCCTAGAGCACAGATAGAAGGCCAGCGAGATGAGCACAGATAGAAGGCCAGCGAGATGAGCTGGAGAGTTGCTTGGGTTAAGTGCAATGCACTTGTTTGTGTCAAGAGTCTACAGAAAGGCAGCGCTCTTAGGCACAAGGCGGAGAGAATGAGAAGGCTTAGAGCAGCGAGGAGACACGGGAGAGTAGATCTCAAGCTCCATTGAGCACAATTACAAGGAAATGACAGGAGGATTGGGACAACAAAGAGGGCCGAGAGGTGCTGTTATTTGACAGAGTGATCCAGAGGGTGGAAGTTAGAAGGTTAAGGCCTTTCTGTTTGTTGCCTCTCTCCTTTTGTTCTTCTTGTGGCCGCAGCCAGTTAGACAGTGGTGGAGACAGGAGCCCGGGAGTGATGGGATTAAGTTTGGCTCGTTTGAGGCAAATTGGCAGTTTCAGGGAGCCAGAGGAGAAAAGGAGGGGAGCTGGCGTGCAGGGAATGTCAGTGATTATTATGGGGTGGGCACAAGTTGCTGCTGCCTTGCTGTGAAGGGGCTGTGAAGCGCGGCTCTGCCTCTGCTCAGCTTGAAGATGACAAGCACACAGTCTCTGCAGTCTGGTAGTGCGCTCATCACAAAGCCTCCCCTGCTTCTCTGGCATCACGCCTTCTAACTGTCCCTCACAATGCTCCGAATGTGTGTCAGAACAAAGACACCAATGAACTCTCAGATCTTCATCTCTCTAACCTAGCATCTCTCTTTAAAAGATTGACCTACTGTTGACTCGCCTTCATTCTTAAGTTCAAGATGGATGAGCAATCCAAATTGATGTGTAATTGGGCCCCAATACAATTCCAAAAAACCTCAAAGCAAATGCTTCATTATTAATTCAACACTACAGTTTAGAGGCATTTCAGCAACTCTCCCGAGGTGGGAATTCCCTGACCATGAAAGCGAAGTCATCTGGAAGAGAAGAGCATTTGATATCTGGAAAACTGATGTTCTCTGATATGTTGGCCCCTCGTTTCTGATGCTTTCTATCAGTCTAAAACCTGATTCTAAGAAGTACATGTTGGAAAAAAGGGTCATTAAAAGAAAAACATTTGTGCTGGGCCTGTAGTGAGGGAGAAAAAGCGTTTGGCAGAATTGGTGACAACGGAAAGTGGGACAGTTGCACAGCTGTGGTGCATTATCGAGGGACGCTTACATTGGTGCCACTGTATCTCATTGTCACAGAGAGTAGAAAAAAGTCACGACAGGGAGACCTTGTTGCAGGTTGTCTGTTTTTGCCTGATGAGTGTTTCTGTGATTTGGGAGCTAGGGATGGAGAGAAAGGCAGTGGGGAGAAGGAGGAGACACAAAAGGAGAAATCTTGATAATTTATTGGTAAATTACAATCAAGTTGGGACTGGAGCTTTAAGATTAAAAAAAGGATGTAAACACACCATAATAGTATCGTAAAAGTAGTCCACACACCTCCAGAAGACTTTTATCTGCAGAAGGAATAGCATTAACTTTATGTTGTTATTCTCTGATAATCTTCACCTCCAGTAATGTTAAACATGAACTTGCCAAAGCGGATTTCAAGATTTCCAGTTCATATTGACTTTTGGTCTGTTTATCACACAACGCTTGGTCTTATGATTCAGATGACTTCTCATATATTTGCTGTTTTTATGATACTGTTATGGTGTCCTTTTTGTGTCTCCATTTATTGTAATTGTGAGGAAAAAGAGTGAACAGTGCAGCCCTAACAATTTCATCTTATGTGTTAAGCCCAAAGTATACTTCACTTTTAACATGTACAATACATGAGGGTCAGCGTACAGTGCACATGACGCAAAATTCGTCATCAGAAGAGTATGTGCGTGCTGTTTGTGCACTGCCAGATTTTTGTAGCTGTATGTACTTTGTACGCGCAGGTCGCATATGCACATTTATTTTTTTATTTTTTTTGCAGTAATTAGTTTATCCACAAGGTGGCAGCCGTGCTCTGCAGGCGTCAATTCACAAGGTAGTTGAAGAAAACCTGCATAAACATAACAGAACGGAACGCATGCAAGCTACAGCGACCGTGAAGGACTATGTAGACAACAGACTGTTCGAAGAGGTTAGAAAGTACCCTCATTTGTTGCATAAAAGAATACAAATATATTTACATGGTTGTAATTCGTGGTCGATTGCTCAAAACTGTGCATATGTCAAATGCCTGTGTACCCATACGAGTCAATTGAAGTGTAATTTGCAAGGCGAAAAAAAACTAATTATACCCAGGTCTTTACACAGTAATGCGAGTTTGGAACAATATGAGGGTAAGTAAATAATGACATAAATTAAATTTTTTGCGTGAACTATCCTTTTAACCCCAGCTTCCTTCAAGGAAATTGTCCATATGATACTTTATACAGGCTTATCTTGATTGTAGAGATAGTCTACAAGCATCTTTACTGGACTGAGGTGGGTAATGCTGTCTATAGTATTAGTTGATGTGTTTTAGTGTAATAGTCGGTTAAGCTCAGTTGAAGATTATTGTCAGGACCTGTGCTAACTTATTGCTTATAAAAGCATTGTTTTACACAACACTATTATTCACTTCTGATACGTTCACGTTTATTGCTAGGTGATGAACTGAAAGCTGTATATTTTCCTGTTTCAGAAATGTAACTGCAGATTGGGGGTGAATAGCTCATCCCATTGACCTTTAATATTCTGTAGTATAATTCACCCCAAAAGACTTTTTGTTTAGTAATTACTGCTTCCAGAGATAATAAAATGCCTCTACACCTTTCCACCATCTTCTGTTCAAATAGATCAAGTGAGTTTATAGCCTTGGTTTGGTGTTTATCCCTTCTTTCATGTCATATAAATTAAAGCCGTGTTACTGAGGTTGATTCTCGCAGGCAGTTGGCACTAGAGAGCCATGAAGTGAATGATGGTGTCAGTGAATTGCATTGACTCTGTGCCTGAATATATGGGACAGCTAAGGTGATGACAGATAAACGGGGCCCGGGAGAGAGCGCAGAGAGCCACTCCAGATTCCCATCTCCACGTATTTCACTCTAAATTATTGTTCTCCTCTACCACAGAGGGCCCTCTTGTCTACTTGAAAACCTTGCTGTCAGGTTACTACAGATGCATGTTATGCTTGCACAAACTTGTATGCCCAAAATGCCATAGGCATGTTTGGAATGGCCTACTACCTACTGTTTTTAAAAATAAGTAAGTAGTGTGTAATTTACATGGTCAGCACATTTTTCTGTGTACATGGAATACCCAGATGATTTACTATATTTGCTCAAATTTACAGTATACAATTTGAGAACACTGCATGGAATACTGTATCCCACAATCCAATACTCTAGACTTAATGTTCCATTTTCAGTGTGACAATTTATCTGGAATCAGTTGCAATTTTTCTCTCTTGTCTCCTTTGCTTTTGTGTCCCAAATGTGGGAAGTCCAATCAAGAGTACTGTTTGAAATATTTCAGTGCATACAGTTTCACATTAAAACATACATTAATATGCATATTACTCCATTTATCCCCTAAAAAGATTTCACAAAAACACTTTACCAATTTATGTGAGCAGTGCTGTCTTGGCATTGGCAGGTTTTGTTGGTATTTTTGAGGAATGCATTTGATTGACTCAGTTTGTTTAAGCCCAAAATGTTTCCTAATGGAGTCATCAGGCCCCACTCATTGGCTAATAGTTTAATTGAGTCCATCTGGAGGTGGCTGTGATGGGGAGGCCACCGCCGTCTGAAGGCGCATGGAAGGTAATTTGTCATCCCGTATGCAGTGACTGGCGTGCTGTTGAGGGAAAACGTAGGGAAGCTTTTTGGCAGATGTCCAGCCCCCCCAACCCCTATCAGAAATGTATTATGAATGGAAGATTTCAGGTTCACCTGGGAATTTAAAGGGGTCCAGATGCCCTCCGTGTTGAATCATTCACTATGTTTGATGCCTAGTGATAAACAGAAATAACCAAACTTCCAGAAAGCATGTAAAAATGTGTATTATATGGAATAACACATTTTCTCACACTCTATTATACACTTTTATGGAAGCTTGTTTCCGCCCCCCAAAAAAAAGAAAAAAGAAAAGGTAATTGCAACTTTTTATCTCACAATTCTGACCTTTTTTTTCTCAGAATCTCAAGATATAAACTCAAAATTGCACCTTATAAAGTCAGAATTGTGAGATATAAATTTGCAATTCTTTTTCCCTCACAATTGCACATTATAACACACAATTCCAAGTTTTTATCTCGCAATTCTGACTTTATAACTCGCAATTCTGACATTACATATCGCATTTCTGAGAAAAAAAGTTAGAATTGTGAGATATAAATTTGCAATTCTTTTCCCCTCACAATTGCACATTATAACACGCAATTCCAAGTTTTTATCTCGCAATTCTGACTTTATATCACGCAATTCCAAGTTTTTATCTCGCAATTCTGACTTTATAACTCACATTTCTGACTTTATAACTCGCAATTCTGACATTATATCTCGCATTTCTGAGAAAAAAAGTCAGAATTGTGAGATATAAACTCACAATTGCGAAAAATAGTTGCAATTACCTTTTTTTTTTTTTTTTNTTTTTTTTTTCATGGCAGAAACAAGCTTCCATACACTTTCTACGCACCTATATTGCATAAAAAGAGCAAACTTTTGAGGAGCCTTTAACAGAAAAAACTGAGAAAACTGTTGTATATTTATTTGTGTGTCTATTGCTGTAAATGCTATATCTAATATTTTTAATAAATAATCATGATGACAATGTTAATAGTAATTCCACAGTTTATGCTGGGTTAAATTCAAACATTTTACCTACTGATAATATTAATTTTAATATTTACACATCGAGAGATATTTTTTTCAGTATGTTGTTTGTGTTAAATGCTTGTGTCCACTAATTTGTATGGCTTCATTTGTTCATATTTGGTTGAGACTGTTTTGCGTTTTTTTTTTTATTGTACATGCAAGCTATTTGATTTCATTAAAATGCAGTTTTCAAAGTTTAAAATAAAAGATTCTTTTAATGATTAAATGATTAAATTAGACAGCATATGACCATTTTAATTTAAGCATTAATAGAATCATTTTTGACACTTGTGAATTACATCTTTGCATAGTCTCACTTATGGTTGCAAAATATGTGAAAAACAATTCTATTTGATCGTTTTACCATGAAACCCTTCAATACTGCACTTTTATCAGGCTTCATATGCTACACATATTATAAACAGACTTCAAATTGACCCTTGCTGTTTTAACATGCCATTTTAAAATCTCATTATGCCATTAAAACACCTGTGTGGCATTGCCTAACATGAGCCTTTCACTTGTACACAAAATCTCACCTATGTGACAAGCTCTCCGTATGTTGCACCACCCAAACAAAACAGATTCTTCTGGCCTGCCATTTTCAGGGGTGAATCCACAGCCACGTCTGAGGTTAAAAAGCATGTTTAGCATTGCACATAAATAGGAATCCAGCCAGGGAACCTGCATCCATGGGATAATACAGTCACTACATTCAGTCGTTTCCTCAAAGCTTTAGTTGCTGACACAGAGGCGATGAAATATCCCTCTACCAGAACATGCCTTTGAACTGTCAGTGTATTCCCTTCTCTTGTCAACTAGTGTCACTTTACCTCCCTGATATTTTAATATTTATTTATTTTTCAGTAAAACCCATTTGACGGCTTTGCTTTCGCATTATGTTGGTGCGGTAAAACATGATCTGTATAAAAGGTGTAGAATCTCATTTGATAGATGAATGGAGCCACTTTCCATTATAGCAACGCTGTGGCCACTCAAATGACCTTTAAATGCTAGCTGTATGCTAACTAGCCCAAGGTCGGCCATGCGTTGTGACTGTACTATAACAGCATGACAATGCCCACGGGTCTGAACCACATCCACAGATTTAGTGTGAGTGTGAACTAGTTGTGTTCCCGGGTTTGGACGCTCAGAGACCAGCAAGGTTGAATGCACAGTGGCCACGGCCGTAAAATAGAAGTCAATGTTTCCATTAGCTTGTAACAAAGTTGGAGTCACTGGGCCAAACTTTTTCCATTTCTGCAGCAGATACCTGTGAAATGATGTCTGAGGTCGACAAATTGTGCTCCCATTAAAACAATAAAGGACATTTAGTGACACAGTAATATGTGAAATGCTAATTCAATGTGCAGCACTGCCGCTTCATAATGTGACCTAGAACTAACTATGAGTTTTCATGTTTCCGATCTGGAGGAACACTGCCAGGTATTATTATGATCACAAAATAACATCAGATAACATGAATATGAAGAGTAAGGTCAGTTGTGGGCCATATGTGTTGTATACATACATACATACATACATGCGCGCGCACACACACACACACACACACATGTTTGTTTTTGTGAATTGTGGGGACATTCCATAGGCGTAATGGTTTTTATACTGTACAGACCGTATTTTCTCTCCCCTTACACTACCCCTACACCTAAACCTAACCATCACAGGAAACTGTGCACACTTTTACTTTCTCACAAAAACTCATTCTGTATGATTTATAAGCCTTTTGAAAAGTGGGGACATAGGGAATGTCCTCATAAGTCACCTCTTTTTGTAATACCTATGTCATTCCCATGTCATTATACACATTTGTGTCCTGATATGTCACAAAAACGCACACACGCACACACACACACACACATACATACACACACACACAGTAAATATGTATGAATGTGTGTATATATATATATATATATACATACATACACACACACACACAGGTTTGTTTTGCTATCTTAGTGGGGACTCTCCATAGGCGTAATGGTTTTTATACTGTACAAACTGTATATTCTATCCCCCTACACTACCCCTATCCCTAAACCTAACCATCACAGCAAACATTCTGCATTTTTACATTTTCAAAAAAACATCATTTAGTATGTTTATTAATCCATTTCCCTCGTGGGGACCGCTGGCTGGTCCCCACAATGTAGGTGAACTCAGGTTTTTATTACATCGTGGGGCCACTAACCCTAACCCACACGATGTAATATAAACAAGAACACACACACACACACACACACACACACACACACACAGCATTTCAAAAGTTTGAGGTCAGTAAGGTTTTTCTTTGGAAGAAATTAATATACAATGTTCCAAAAATTCTGTTCTATTGAACATTCTATTCATCAAAGAATGTTTCTTGAGCAGCAAATCAGCATATTAGAATGATTTCTGAAGGATCATGTGACACTGAAGACTGAAGAGTAATGAGTAATGTAATGATGCTAAAAAATTCAGCTTTTAATCACAGGAATAAATGGCTTTTTTTTATACATATATATATATAACAATAGACAATAGTTATTTAAATATGTATTAATATTCCACAATATTACTGTTTTTACTGTATTTTTAATCAAATAAATTCAGCTTTGGTGAGCATAAAAGTGTTATTTCATAAAAGTGTTATTTCATAAACATTACAAAATCTTACCATCCCCAAATGTTTGAAAGGAAATTTGTGTGTGGGTGTTTTTATTTTATTTTATTTTATTTTATTTTTATTTATTTTTTATTTTATTTTTTTATTTGCTTTTTTTTATTGCATTTTTTTTTTATTTAAATTTTTTGTTTTGTTTTGTTTTATTTTTTCCTTTTGCAAAATTTGACATTGACAACAAGTAAACATGTTGGGAATAAATGTAATGAATACGGTTTCATGTAGACCTAAATATGCTCTAAGCTTAATATGTTGAACGTGCATTTGGAAGAATGAGCAAAAGTCCAGTCCAGTGCAGACAGACATCCCTGTTTACCTTACCTCGGCAAGCATGCATGCCATCTGAACACAGATGTGCTCTGATTAAGAGGATGCAGAGGTTGACAGAACTGCATTAGTGTGATGTATGTGCTGTTAGCTAGTGAGCAGCTAATTCCAAATTTAGCACCTGATTCGCACATGTAGTCACACCTGAGTGTGAGTGAAGATTTAGTGTTTGTGTCACTGATTTTGATGGCTTTTAGAAGTCATTTTTCGGAGTTCTGATTTATTTGTTTGGTATCCACTAATGAATTATGTTTCTAGGTCAGAAACAAACTAAAAAGCTAAATTACTGTCATTTGTACGAGACCCGGCGGTTTTTGAGAGTCTGCATGGTGGAAGCACGGCCGTTTCTCAGGAGGCCCGTCACAGAAACACCTGACACACAATTGTGAAGGGAGAGATTTATCTTCATTTTACTGACGATGCACTCACCATGCATTAACTCCTGGAGCAGCGGTGAGAAGAATATGATATCAATTACTACTGATATCTGATAAAAGCTTGCATAACACTCTATTTGGATAACCGACAACACAATAGCATCCCTTGAATGCACTTGTGCTTTATTGTTTAGAGGGTTTCTGGCTAGAAGCAAGTAGATATCAATGTGTTGTACATACTCCATTGAATATTGATCTGAAAAGAACAACAACTTAGTAATAACTGTTCAATTTTAAATAGTAGCGGTTCTCTGCATGACATATACAGAAGGTTCTGTCTATAAGCCTAGTGAGCTGTCAACCTAGACAGCACTGTAAGCATGCTCCCGCGGTGAAGGCTATTCTAAAATGATGTTTCCTTTATAAGATGCCCTAGGATTTGGCCTAAATCACACATTCAGTGGACAAAGCAAATCCAGAATGCATTGCAATGAACACTGTAAAATAAATAAATATATCTTTGTAATCTTTATTCAAAATGTTTTAACATTCTCTGTCTCTGACATCAGAGGACAAGAAAAAAACCTTTCAGTGAATGCTGTTATCTGAACACTATCTTCTTCATATGCACTACTGGAAATTATTTATTGACAACAATTCCATTTATTAAAAAACAACTTTTTCAAAAGCCAAAGTCCGTCTGTCCATCCATCCATCCGTTCGTCCATCCGTCCATCCATCCGTCCATCCATCCGATTTATATAGCAAATGAGAATTACAAAAATATTTTGAGGCAGTTTTTTTTTTTCCTCTGTAAATCAACAGTAAAATACTGGCAGAAGAGATGCCAGCAAAATACTGTAATTCTATGGTGTTAATACTGTGAAATTAGTTTACACCCATTTACTGTAAAAATACATGCAAATTATTTCAATTTGCAATACACTTTAAAAAATGGTGGGGTAAAATAACCCAAGTTGGGTCGTTTTGGCAGCACAGCTATCACTCTAAAAAAAAATGCTGGGTTGTTTCAATCCATGTTTGGGTCAAGTATAAACAAACCCAACCGTGGGGTTTAAAATTTAATTAAAAATTTAAACCAACATTTGGGTTTGTCCATATCTGAGTCAAAGCATTTCATAGAGTGTTGGGTCAAAAAGGGAACTTGAAAATAGGTTTGAAATTTAAAATTGCACCAGGAATTACTACAGTAAAAACACAGGCAACAGTAATAGGCTAATAAAAAGGTGAACATTTATTATAAGCAAGAACACCCAAAATTAACAAAAATATAAGCAAGAGTAAAAGCAACATGAACATCTATGTGCAGAAAAGAATACAAACTCAAACCCTGTTATAGCTTATACAGTTAAACGAAATTGCATTTCAAAAATTGAATAATCAATAATGATTAAGAACAATTTTGGGTAACACTATCTTAAGGTGACGTAGTTACATGCAGGGGTTAAATTGGGATTTGTTATGTGGGGGGGCTCTGTGGTTTCAGGCTTTTGAGGAGTGCACATGTGAATGCAAAGCCTACAAGATCTTATCAATTGATAAACTGTAAAAAATAAGTCGACAGAGCCCTCTGCTATGAACACTAAAATGCAGATCAAAATCATTCTAAATGCTGGCAGCGTGCAAAGCTACATCTGATAGCAATAAAATCTTTCTCTAGGCCTAAAGGAGAGCATATCAATACAAAATACAGGGTTTGACATTAAGCCTTGTTATGTGCTTGTCCTTTGGACAAGTAAATTGGTCACTTGTCTGAGCAAAAAAGTTGCTTTTCTGGAAAAAAATTAAAAAAATGTTTTGGTGTCAATATAATTTATTCTGAAGCTATATTCTCAACAGTGTTCCATCAGCTTTTGCATATTTATATCTGCATATTTGTGATATTTACCCCAAGGGCATTTTTTGCCCTAATCTTATTACATGCTTCATCTTTCATTTCAATTTTTTTTTTCATTTGATCAATGAATTCATTAAGAAAAATAAAGCAGGACTCTTACGAATCAAATTAAATAATTTACACTGAAAAATTACAACTGCATTAAATAATGTTATGATATTCTTTAAATATTTTTTGAATATACAAATAAGAAATGTTGGCAAAATTTAAACATGAGTGACTGTCCTAGTCATTCATTCAAACGATTCGTTCAAACGGCTGATTCATTCAAGAATGAGGCAGGTGTTTTGGAATGGGCCATTGAATCTTTGACTCAACCGATTCGTTCAAAACGCTGAATCATTCAGTAATAAAACACAGCTGAGTGTCGCTCTGAGAGATGCGCTATGGTTCTGCTGTGATCTTTGTTTGGAACTATTTTTGCTGCTGAATTAGAACAAAAACAGTCAGTAATGCGTCTAAAATGTGTATTGAATTTACTTAATTTATTATTGAATGTATAAAAGTAGTGTCACATTTTCAATCGTGATTCTAATAACGCGGAAAACAGCACTCTTGGTCGTGTGATGTTACGTAACTCTATCATATGTTATAAATATAAAAAACCTCCACATTTTGAATTTTTACAGCAGCATGTTTTCTTTGTGCTGCACTCATTTGTATCGATTTCTCCTCGAGAGGCTGCGCGAGCCTCAACAGCGCAACCTTGTTACTGTCAGCACATTATACATTATCCATTATCAATCGCCACTTACACTAAACATAATAGAATCATGCTTGCGTTTTGTGTTTTAGTGATTCCCTAGCTATGTTTGTTGAATTTAACAAAAATATAATGTATAAAAGTACATGTTTGTTGATGTTTTAATCAGGACAAGTAAAACTCTTTCTCTTGCCCCTTCAAAAAATTAAGCGTTAATGTCGAGCCCTGATAAGCCCCGGACGGCTCCGGCCCAATTTAACCCCTGGTTACACGTTACTACTTGTATGTACTATAGTAATAAGTAACTAACCCAAAACCAAACCCTAACCATAACTCAATAGTACGTTTTTGTAGTTAATATTACTCGGTACCTATTTGAGTAATTACAATGTTACGTCACCTTAAAATAAAGTGTAACCCAAATTTGACCAGTTATTTCGTTTATTTTTATTCTCCCACCAACAACCACTATACGGTCAAATCCACCAGGCTGAGTGCCACCAAATAATACACTGAAAGTTGGGAATAAATTAAATATAACAGTGAATCGACAGAATTTTACACTCTGCGTTTAATGCGTTTATAATCACTCACTTATAAGCACTCTCAAGTGCCATTCCGACTTGTTCATCTCCAGCTCATCAGTCATCGTTTGAGTGATTTGGATGTGAGAGAAAACACTCAGACAAAATCCACCAGTTTTAAAAGAACGCTGCAGTCAGTTTCAAAGTTCTCTCTCGAGGGATTCATAGTGTCATAAGTGCCGTAAACACAGACAAGTTAGTTTCAGACACCACTTTTTCAGTATCAGTTCCCGCTCCCACAGTCACCGGTCCAGTTTTAAAAGAACAATCTCCTTGCTGAAGTTAGTTTCAAAATTCTCTCTCCTCTCCACTTTAAGTAGTTTTCTTCTATTTTCCACATATATTCCTGTCACGAGCGCCACAAGCAAGGGTAGGCAAAGACTTTCTGGTACTGAAACTCTTATATTCACCTTGAAACTAGCCCACAATGCATTGTGTACTACAGTACAAAACTGTAATAAATACAGTAGATTAGTGTTGAAAATGGGCTGTAAATTAACAGCATATTGCCCAGAATGCATTGTTTTCTACAGCACATTACTGTTTTAATGGAAAACAGTATGTTACTGTCAGAATTTGGCCATTTTTTGCTAACTTCAGACTCATGAATGTATATATTAGTTTGATCAGATGAAGGTATCTCAGGAGACAGGAAGTGAAGGTAACATTGGATTTGCCTTCCTACCTTGGAATTCATCCTCTGAAAGCAGCATTTCTGAGCTTTCGGACGCAGCCTGAAATCAACTAAGACTCTTTTGGAATTAAGTTGCTTGAATTTCAAATCAATCACTTTCATTATGGTAAAGATGCTGCCTCAGAATGTAGCTTTACCTATAGGTGGTAGACAGTGAGACGGCAGGTTTTGAGACAAAACCTTACACTCTAAAAAATGCTGGGTTAAAAACAACCCAAGTTGGGTTGAAAATGGATAAACCTAGCGATTGGGTTGTTTTAACCCAGCGGCTGGGTTAAATGTTTGCCCAACCTGCTGGGTAGTTTTATTTAACCCAAATATTGTTTAAAAATTACTGTATTTCTTGCTTAAAATGAACCCAAAATATGTTGGAAATTAACATTTATTAATATATTTTATAAACAAACATTTATTAATATTTTTTTTGAATAATATTTAAACAATAAACATTCATTAAATTGCTTATTAATAAATGGTCATCTTTTTGATTATTATTGTTGCCTCTAGTAATTATGAGTCTGATTTTTAATTTCCAACCTATTTTGGGTTCATTTTAAGCCAGACATATAGTAATTTGTAAACAATTGTTGGGTTAAATAAAACTACCCAGCAGGTTGGGCAAACATTTAACCCAACTGCTGGGTCAAAACAACCCAATCGCTGGGTTTGTCCATTTTCAACACAACTTGGGTTGTTTTTAACCCAGCATTTTTTAGAGTGTAGACTGGTTCCCTTACATTATAACCAGGTGTTTTCATCTACTCTTCCCAAAGCTAGTGTTTATCCTAATGAATGCTGTTTAGGCAGTCAGACCGCCTCTGAGGCCCTGAGGTCGAATCAGGTCAGCGGTGTCTTGTGAAGGCCCCTCTCTCCCTCCCTCTCTGCTGTCCTCTATGCCTTTCCAGGTCACCGTCGCACAGTGTGATCATGGCAGTGTCAGCAAGCCGCCCGCCCATTACAGACACCAGAATGAAGCTCTGACATTGACACTGTTGCTCTTCCTGAAGGGGCTGGTTTGGCAAGAGATGGCTGTGTGTGTATGCGTGAGTATTAAATCACATTTCAGGCCAACAAAATTTCAAGACTGTTATAATGCTGCACCTGTTTGGCAAGCCTGGCTGTGCAGGCTGATGGGATTGACTGTTAACGTGTGTGTGGAAGTATTATAGGATGTTCATGTGTTAATCCTAATGTACACAAACTGATAAACTAGTTGCATAGATTTATTTGCTATGTTTCTGCTGTCTGAGACCAATATAGAGGATCACAAGAAAATTATGAAAATCTTTTATTACTCACTCGTTTGGTTCCCAGCCTGTATGACTTCTTGCGTAACACAAAATAAGATAATAATTTAGAAAAATGTCTGTGTTGGTGATGTGACATTCTCATCGATGCAAAAGCCCTCAACAGATTTCTTGCATAGTCCGAATTGGCCATGTAATAATTTTTAAAAATTTTTTTCCCTCAGTGTTATGTTCATACTATGAAAATGATCTGATGTTTGTGTAACCCCTCCTGTTCGAACTGCATGCTCTAAGCGGGACTCGAACCTGGGTCCGCCGGCATGGGAGTCGGGTGCTCTAACAAGGAGGCTAAAGACCGCAGTCCCTAGAGCACCTCTAGAGATCAGAGGAGTGAGGTTTACACGCACAGCTCTTACCGGCCTACATCCGTTAGATTCGCTCTAAACAATGAGATACTTCTCGATACTTTAGAACGTGGACATTGAGGATGTAAGAATGTGACTTGGATTGATGCAGTAAAATGCAAAGTCAACGCTGTCAGTCAGGACCAAAGTTCTTACATAAAAAAAGTTGATGTCGCATAGTCTGCCTTGACTTTTGTTTGAAATCTTATTAGGGTTATATTGTAGAATCTGACAAGAAACAGTTATACTGGATTGAAAAAATATATTGTATGCTACACTAAACATGCTTTTCCTTTTGAATACCTGTTAGTATTGCCCATAGAGTCTTGTTTTTTTCCACTGAGAATAAGGAACAGTACAGATGTGAGTGGTCCAGTTTTGGTAATTCACGCCTCCCTGTTGTGCCTTCTCCCAGCCCGGTTTGATTCTCGAGCATGTGGGGCTTGTCGACACGTGGCTGGGAGGATTTGCTTGCTGAGGCTGGAAGTCATGCTAGATTAATTAAGAAGGAGCCTGCTGACTTTCAAGTGGCACTGGCGAAATTAACCTCACATCTCAGCCCCAAATTCAGTGTTATTCCAGCTCTGATTACGACTCTTATTGCTTCGGCTCAAATGAGCCTTACAAGCCAGCACACAGTTGGAGGCGGCCAATTCCTCAAATCAGAGCGCTGGAGATGAGGGGACCTTTTTCAAAACCCCATCAGATTAGAGAGGGTAATCATAACACAACAAAGACATGTCGATATTTGCAGTCATTTGTGGAACTGCTGAAGGAGGCAGGTGTTGCGTTGAATCACTGATTTCTTATTCAAAATGTTCAACTAAATATTGTTTTTATTGAGTTTCACATGATTAAAAATCATAAAATTGTTTCTTCTGCTTTTAAGAGTTTCACCATATTGAATTAAAGGTATGCATTTGATAGATTTCTCACTTCATAGACATGAAACTAACATTTCCTGCCAGGTATTGAGTCTTGGGATAATTGAAAGTTGCTAATGAAACTCTAAAAATAAAAATCTCATTTCACTTATAAGGAGCAAGAATCTTTGCTGTGTAACATGTCTTAGATCGGTTGTGCTATGACCATGAAACATGCAATGAAATTGATACCACAAGGTGTGATATTACTTTTCTAAGTAATTGAACTTACAATTTTGATGGAGGTTGATATAAAAAAAAAATCACATATACTTGCAATGAAGGACTCAAGCTATTTCTAAGGACCAGAATATCATGGACACTCTTAAATGGATAGTTCACCCAAAAATGAAAATGATCCCATGATTTATCCACCCTCCAGCCATCCTAGGTGTATATGATTATCTTCTTTCAGACAAACACAATCAAAGGTATATTTAAAAATATCCTAGCTCTTCCAAGCTTTGTAATGGTTGTGAAGGGGGGCCTGTTTTGAAGCCCAAAAAATTGCATCCATCCATCATCATTATAATCCATATGGCTCCAGGGGGTTAATAAAGGCCTTCTGAAGAGAAGCGATGGTTTTTTGTAAGAAAAATATCCATATTTAAAACTTTATTAAGTATAATAACTAGCTTTTGGCAGATGGCCATACGCATCAACTTGCTGCTGAAGATTAACCTCTGACCTGATGCATGACGCGATGATGAACGCGGAAGCGCAGTGGATAGAGCAAAAGAAAACACCGGTCACAAATTAGAAGTCTAAAACAAGAAATTTTAAAGTGGAATTTGAAATTGGCGTCTAAGCTTTCACTACTCCTACATCCTACGTCATACATCGCATCAGGGGGTTATTCATTTGGCGCAAGTCAACTTGCGCAGTATGCGTATGGTCGTCTGGCGGAAGCAAGTTATTTTACTTTATAAAGTTTTATTTATGTATATTTTTCTTACAAGAATCCATCGCTTCGCTTCAGAAGGCCTTTATTAACCCCCTAGAGCCGTATGGATTATATTTATTTATGATGGATTTTTTTGGACAAAAATCAGCCCCCCCCATTCACTACTATTATAAAGCTACACTCTAAAAAATGCTGGGTTAAAAACAACCCAAGTTGGGTTGAAAATGGACAAACCCAGCGATTGGGTTGTTTTGACCCAGCAGTTGGGTTAAATGTTTGCCCAACCTGCTGGGTAGTTTTATTTAACCCAACAATTGTTTACAAATTACTATATGTCTGGCTTAAAATGAACCCAAAATAGGTTGGAAATTAAAAATCAGACTCATAATTACTAGAGGCAACAATAATAATCAAAAAGATGAGCATTTATTAATAAGCAATTTAATAAATGTTTATTGTTTAAATATTATTCAAAAAAGTATTAATAAATGTTTGTTTATTAAACATATTAATAAATGTTAATTTCCAACATATTTTGGGTTCATTTTAAGCAAGAAATACAGTAATTTTTAAACAATATTTGGGCTAAATAAAACTACCCAGCAGGTTGGGCAAACATTTAACCCAGCCGCTGGGTTAAAACAACCCAATCGCTGGGTTTGTCCATTTTCAACCCAACTTGGGTTGTTTTTAACCCAGCATTTTTTAGAGTGTAGGTAGAGCCAAGATATTTATAAATATGTCTCCAACTGTGTTCATCTAAGAGAAGACAGAGATATACACCTAGGATGGCTTGAGGGTTAGTAAATCAGGGGATCATTTTCATTTTTGGGTGAACTATCCCTTTAATTGTGACTTGGGCCATTAAGCAACCACCCAAAACCCCCTAGTAACCGCATAGCAATGCCCTGGCATCGTGGTGGCACTGGGCAAGCATTCACTCAAATGTACAGATCTTTTCTTACAATTTTGTTCATGAAACTTTTGGGAAAGGAAGTGTACAGACTTTCGCTTTGTTTTTAGATTCTTCTGTTCATGGATGTCACCCTGCATAATAGTCAGGCAGCACCTCCCTTTGGGACAATGGTTCCTTGTCAGGATCAGACAAGTAGATTTGGAACAGGAGTCAGCAGTAGACAGTTACTGCCTCTGCATCCGTAGTGTTAGCTGTCCAATGATATTGCTCAACCCCTGAATTGTAAAAGTTTCTGTAAAATTTATGACCAGGTCTAGACAGTTTTTCACATTTGCCATGTATTCGAGTAAAAAAGATTTTGTTCAAATTTTAGATTAATTCAAATTCAAATTACATTTTAGAACCTTTGACTGGTTCAAGACCCAGTGCATCATTGGACTTTTAATACCCTGAACATAACCAATTGTCATTTTGTATTAGAGCTCCCTTAACATATATTACTTGACGTATACACTCTAAAAACTGCTGGGTTAAATATGGACAAAACCAGGGATTGGGTTGTTTTCACCCAGCCATTTTTTTCAACCAATTTTGGATTTATTTTTTTAGCCAGCAATATAGTAATATAGTAAAAGGCGTGTTTTTGCTCACCCCCAAATAGGGGCAAATTTGTGGGGTATTTTAAGCTGAAACTTGACCAGACCAGAGACTTATATTACATCATGTGAAAGAGGGCATAATAGGTGCCTTTTAACCCAACCTGCTGGGTTTGTCCATATTTTACCCAGCTTGGGTTTTTTTAACCCAGCATTTTTTAGAGTGTATACTCAAACGCACACACATACACGCATATTTCCCTTGTGTCCCTCACACAGCCCTCCAGGTCTTTATGTTGTTGTTTTCCTAGCACTAGCCCAATGCCTCTCCTGCAAGCACCCTCTGACCTTCAGTACCAGCGTCCAACCTCCATCACTGTCTCATGTCAAGTCCACCCACCCCAGGCTTGCCNACACACACACACACACACACACACACACACACACACACACACACATCGTTGGTGCACCTATCATTATGAGGACATTCCGTAGGCATAATGGTTTTTATACTGTACAAAGTATACACTAACCCTACCCCTAAACCTACCCATCACAGAAAAGTTTCTGCATTTTTACAGTGTCCTCATAATCATATAAACAAACACACACACACACACACGTTTGTTTTTGTGAATTGTGGGGACATTCCATAGGCGTAATGGTTTTTATACTGTACAAACTGTATTTTCTCTCCCCCTACACTACCCCTACCCCTAAACCTAACCATCACAGGAAACTGTGCACACTTTTACTTTCTCACAAAAACTCATTCTGTATGATTTATAAGCCTTTTGAAAAGTGGGGACATGGGTAATGTCCTCATAAGTCACCTCTTTTTGTAATACCTATGTCATACCCATGTCATTATACACATTTGTGTCCTCATAAATCACAAAAACAAACACACACACACACACACACACACACATATTTCAAACAAAATAAGGCCAAAATGAAATTCGTTTTGTGTCCATTTTGAGAGTTCGAAACAGCTTGCCAAAGCAAAATCTCAGGAAAAGTTCACTTCAGCCACAAAACACCTTCGTACTACCATTGGTCAGTGACGATAACATAATGGGAGGTGTCCGCTGAGGCTCCGCCTTCTTTCACGCTGAACTCTTCTCTGACTCGCTTCATCTGTTGAGTCCGTCGAGGTAAGGTCTCCAGGGGTGAAAACATGTACACACTGGATAGAAAATGAAGTTGTGCTTCTGATGAAATGAGGCACTGACACTGTTTTTCATGTTTGATACCGTAAAGCTGCTTGCTTTTAGGCAATCTATTGAATAAAATAGCATATACATAAATGTGACGTGCTAATTTTTGCAGAGCTCGTGTAACATACCCATGTTGTTATGATAAGATGCTTTTCTTATGCTTTCTATAAAAGATGCTTGCTGTTTTCTCATTTTTGTTGTTTATTTTGTTACTGAGAGAAAAGCGCGCAGCACATATTTACATATTCATCTAAAGCAGTGTGAGTGCCATCAGATGTTCGATAACAGTATATCGCTGCTCACGTATTTCAAACTTCTTTTTACCCCTGAACGAAGAATGAAAAAGAACTTCACCATGAGTATATTGGGGCCTTTATGTTTTCACAGGATTGTAAATGCAACGCAAATATTTACTTTTACTTTTATTCATTTTCAGCATTTAGTAATTTATTTGTTACCCACACACAAACACACTTTAAGTGGGTAATAAAAAAAAAAAAAAGGGTAACACTTTAGTATAGGGAACACATATTCAGTATTAACTATGACTTTTCCCTCAATAAACTCCTAATTTACTGCTTATTATTAGTTAGTAAGGTAGTGGTTAAGTTTAGGTATTGGGTATGATTAAGAATGTAGAATAAGGTCATGTAGAATAAGGCATTAATATGTGCTTAATAAGTACTAATAAACAGCCAATGTTCTAGTAATATGCATGCTAATAAGCAACAAGTTATAAGTGTTACCAAAAAATGTTATTGATATGTTAAATTGTTTTTTTATACATTCATATCGTGACCGTTACAGTGTGCGTAAGTCCACCTTTGGTGTTGTGTAAGATTGGTAAGCAAGTTTTTTTTGTGGTCATTTTAATTCCCCGTCGTTGTGCAGGATCTTGTATATGACCGTGTAAACAGCTCAGTAACCCTTTTATTTAAAGGCTTGATTTGCGTCCTGTAGACTGGTCCATTGCATTACAATTGCAAGCAGTATTGATGATGTAAAAAAAGTGCAGTCAAATGTCCCGGTGTGTATGCTGTTTAAACGAGTGTTCTTACCAATCCAGTTGTTGTGCTTCATGAAGTTTTGAAGTTTTAAATGGAGTGACTCCCCAAAAACAAAAAACAAACAAACAAACAAAAATACACCACAACATAAACCGTCTTCCCCCACCCCTGGATCAGGCCAGTGGGGTCATTGGACCAAAGCCTCAAGCATTGGAACCCATGACTTCCAAAGAAAGAACACCAGGGCCCTTGATGCATAAAGTTCGAGGCAGGCCAGGCTACTATTTTTAGTTGTCTAATGTTATCCTACCAAAACAACTTTCCTTATCTTGTTGCTTGACAAAGGTTCTGCCACTAGGGATGGCGATTACAGCCTTGAGGGACAATGATCCCTGGTTTTCTTAATGTTTTGATGATCTTGGGGAACTTGAGATTGGCTAGAACAATTTTCCAACCCTGAAACAGTACACCAACTGTACACACTGTACACAAACACACCTGATTCAATTCATCAACTCATTACTAGAGAGTCCAAGACCTGTAATGGATGAGTCAGATAAGGGAGACATCCAGAATGTGTACTGTTAATGTGCCTTCAGGAACAAGGTAAAAAAGCTATTCTAAAATATTGTGTGAGGCTCAAATGCGTACACTGCTACACAGAAACTCAGCCTACTTTTTCTGCTGTTCATCTCTGTTAATCAAACATGCTTGTGTTTGTACCAAATACTAATAAGCCTGTGTTTTTCTCCAAGCCATTACAGGAACCATGACATGATACATCTTTCTAAAATAAGCTTTTTCTGTTGGTTACGGAAATAGACATCTTTTCGGAAGTTTCAACAAGTCAGAAAGTTCTGCCATTGTCTGAATGTTCTCTTATCTGGTGGATTTGACAGGTTGAGGACATACCTGTAGACCTAAGCCCTAGTTATTACCCAGAACACTTCTCTTTCTGTCCATCGGCCACATACTTTCACATATACACATCCTGTATTGAGGTTTTGTTCCTCTTGTATAAGACATTCTGTCACTCATACCAATGTTTCAAGGCTTATGGAGACATATCTCTGACAGACATTTGTTGCTGAATTATGGCTTCCGAAAACATCACCGGGAGCAACACAATAATAATTACGATGGTGGGAAGGGAAGATGGTACAACGGGTATGAAACAATAAGTCTGCCGAATGTCTCCTTGATGTAATTAATCAAAGGCATTACCCAGTGTGCACTGCTTCCATTCACACTTATCTCTTCTACTGCTGATGAGGTCCCCTCTTGCTCTAGTACCACAAAGGGTTCGGGGCATTGTTCTGGAGTGATGGGTGAGGCACATGCCTGATTTGACCATGACAATTTATATACCGATATATCAACCTGGCTGACATTTGAGCATTTTCAGATTATCAACATTGGCCCAAAAAGGGTCATAAGGACAGCCGTGTTTCATGTGACACCAACATTCTACCTAACCAAGTCTTCCAAGATAGAGGGGATAGTAAAGCTACAAGTATTGCTTTGATGGGGGCAATGGGGTTAAAGATATAAACGGCCCTGTGGGATGAGCTCTGTTGTTAATTAGTTCCTTATGCCCTCCTCCTCTACTACTATTGGCTACTTAACCTGTAGAATTCAGGCAGGGTTTGCGATTCACAATTTATCAATGCAATCATTGTTTTGTGAGCCACCTCATTCATTGTGGCCCAGTACTGGTCACAGTATATATATTTATTTACCTCATTGTATAGTTTTTGATAGTTGTAGTGAATGCATTGTAGAGCAGTCCTACCCATCTCTTGTGATTATTGAGGACACTGCGTCTGAATTCGCATAGATTGGAATGGCACGGTTCTGTCAGGAACGAGATCACAACATATCGGAGATGTAGTATAATAGGAAGTTAAAGAATGTCTTTGTGCTTCAGCTAGTGTGAATTCATTTTGCTTTTGTCTGGTGCCGGCCACTGCAGCCATTGTTACGCTCTTCAGTGATGGAATTGGATTTTTTTTCCCCCATTCCTTCTCTCTGCGTGCTGGTAGGGAACCTCATATGTTGTGATGGGAAACTTAATTAGGAAAGACATTCACAAAAGCCCCCAGATGAACTTACCCTTTTCTATTGTGTTTTTTTATTTTCTATGTTATGATGTTAAAGGAGAAAATGACATCTGCTTGCTCACATTGAGCATTGTTCTCGATTTAACCTGTGTCCTTTGGCACAACACAATCAAACTCTCACCTGAGGAGTTTTGCCATGGTTTAAAAGGCCTTGAAAACTTTTCTCCGGTGGTTGTTCTTCCTGTTGCTCTGCTATGCCATCAGTCTTAATGTTAGATCTCATAGCAGGCTAATAACTTGTTCAGGGTCTAGTTCTCCGACCCAAAAAAACAGCCCACTCACAAATTGTTCACGCAGCAAATTCATTATCCTCTGATGTTTGCTGACAATGAATTTTAAATGGCTGCCTCTGCATGCCTTACTGCACATAAAAGACACACATTTAGCAGTGTGTGAGTTTGCTCTGAAATGGCAATGTGGCCTTTACCTTCCAGGCTTATGCACTCTCGATCGCACTTACAAATTTAACATGAGTTATTATGGCATTAGGCCAGGTACCAAAATATAGAAAGGTCATATTTTTAATACCTTTTTCCTACACATGGTAATCAATTTTAGTCTAGGCCCGCTAAAGCTATGAAAATGTATATGTATCCCTGACATGGTCAAACTACACAGTTCCTTTTCAGTAACTTTATGTAATTAGTCGTGACCTCCATTTATCGCAGCTCTGAAACTTCACAATCTCAGTGGAGACACAGGCACATGAGGTCAAACTCTAGAGCCCAGCCACAACCATCCATCTCCTCATTGTTGTAAATTAAAATGGAAGTCGTGGTCCGTGTAGTTTGCCGACCGGCACACAAACAAACACTTACTTGCCTACTCCAAGAACTCGGGCAACTCCTCTCAGAGCGACATGAACATGAGCGTAATCCTTCTTCTTGGAGCCGAGGTAGCGTTAAACTAACTGGAATGAGTGCGGTGCGCTGGCTAAATGGAGGGAAACAGCCATTCACAATGTCCCCATAAACTGCCTGTCTTGTAAACTGGAGGATTAAAGCGCATGAAATCCCCTTCCTCATATCCACTGAGACAAAGCAGAGCCAGCCAAACCACTCAACTCTTGCCCTCAGCGACTGGATCACTCCCCCTTGCCCCAGGGTTCCGCCCTTGGATGGCCACTGCAGCGTCATAAATCTCCACAAAGCCACCCTGGCATGCATTATACAGTATGGACCTACTTAGAGATTTTCATTTTTCATGAGGAATGTTTGTGAAGCTTTACATGCGACTGGCCCCAGGCATTCGCAGGCATCACAACAAACAGAGAACACTGTGGCAATTCATACCCATAATGCCAGTGTGTGCGAGCACTTTAGCATTCCCCTCACTGACTCTAGTCGAGGCGTTTAATTCCCCAAGGACCCACAATCATATCTACAAATCGAAATCAGCATACGATAATACACTTTTAATAGCAATGTACAGACAATATAATATGACATAACAGTGCATAATTTGAAACCACATTACTGTAGAGAGCCCTGTAAATGTGGAACGTGAGGTGTTGTAGCCTGTAGGGGTTAGCGCGGCGCTAGCAGTCGTAACCAGCCTAATAGCGGAAAGTGAACTCATTAGAGGGCCGTCACCACAAGAGAGAGTCTATTACGGGGATGAGTGGAGTGGTGAAGTGCGGCTTCATTTCTATTCAGCACATGACCCGACACATGGGGGGAAGTACTTTCCAAGGAGCACGGTCAAGCATGACTGGCGGAAGCGATTTCCTCCCTCACCACTCCCTGAATTTATCAGCCACGAGATTTTTTTTTTTCCTCTTACCTTTTTGCCTCTCGGTCTCTTTCTTTCTCTTCTCCACTTGGTTTTTGCGAGTTGTAATATTTTTCTTGTGTCTTTGAGATGACTTTGTATTTTTAATGTTTTGTTCTCTTTGATGTTGTGGGAAGATAATAAATGCATTCATTTTTTTTCTTTTATATTCATTACGAGACTTGCTGATCAGGGGTGCTTTTCTCAGACGCATCAGAAGCTAAAGTGGATCATAGAGACCGTCGGTGCCAACCACCCAGAAACCCATGGTAATTGCATGGGCAATAATTCTGTTTAAAATGTAAAAATCTAAA
Organism: Anabarilius grahami; assembly: GCA_003731715.1. Classification (NCBI taxonomy): domain Eukaryota; kingdom Metazoa; phylum Chordata; class Actinopteri; order Cypriniformes; family Xenocyprididae; genus Anabarilius; species Anabarilius grahami. Next base: position 3,357,937 of record RJVU01068486.1, read on the forward strand.
GAAATCTCCCAAATCAATGTCGGATTCACTGGTAGTGTAATTTAGGGTGGTCGTTAAGCTTTCTTGATCTGCCTCTGAGAAAACAGTCATCAACAACATCCCAACACATTTATTTTTAAAAGTTAAAAAGTGAACCATTCATTTAATGCCTTCATTAAGCTTTGATCCCTGTATCTCCTTGAATGCGAAACAATCCTTGACAACCTTATTATGATTAACATATAGAGTGCAGCCCTCGAGAACACAGTCCCTCTCTAATGCCACACAAAGCTTTAATCCGCCAGCAGTTCCCCAGTCAGAGCCCATTAAACTACTGTACTGAGCACCATGGGTAACTTCATCATAGTGGCAGCTGTACTAACCCCATTAAAGAAAGCTTTCTAATTAGCCCACACTGCAATGGGTGCTGTCTTCAGGCATGTACTTACTAAGGGTGTGTGACGAACCTCAGTGTGATAGTCTTGGATGGGGTTTGTCCTCGGTAATGAGTCCACAACATTAGGCTGGATGCATTATGCAGAACTATAAATGTGCTGGGGTACATTTGGGAATAAACACAACTATTTAATTTGAAGAATGATTTCAGAGAGTTTAATTTGACAATGTAAACAAATGCATTTTATAAGACTAAATCAGCATAAAATGAAGATGGTCCTTTCTACTGAATTTGGCATGGTTCACAGAAAAGCTACTTTTGATTGATTGACATTCTGACAATAAAATGGCCACAGATCACTTTGTAATGGATATTGCAGACAAAATTGCACAAGCTGGCTGAAAATTGGCAGTTCTAGTCTAATTGGCTGGCACTGTGCAACATCTAAGAGTTAAGGTGCAGAGGTTTCTACCAATCCGCATGTTTGAGTCACTAAGTAGCAAGTAAATTAGATATCCATGAAGCAGTACTGTATGTTCTACTTTGAGTTATTTCTGTGAAATATTTCTTATTATTTTTTGGAAGGACAGACATTTGTAAATGTTTTATTTTTGTGTGCATTCTATACAGTTGTTCAATAATTGTGGAATCAACCATTTCCGATATACCTACCCTTAAATATCATAATTAACATTTACATTTACATTTATGCATTTGGCAGACGCTTTTATCCAAAGCGACTTACATTGCATTATACTATACATTTGTATCTTGAGTATGTGCAATCCCTGGGATCGAACCCATGACCTTGGCATTGCTAGTGCCATGCTCTAATCACTGAGCTACAGGAAAGTTAAACTTTGCTTGATCCCTTCAAATGATTGTCAAATCATCTCTTCATGTCTAAGTGGGTGATTCTTGACCAGAATAGGCTGTGGTGTGGACCAGACTGATTGTCATAAGTCTGGCTACACAAGATGAAAAGATAACTCTTTAAGATATTATTGTTAATACTGAAAACTACACACATGATTAATTAGAATTTGCACAAAAATTAAGGATAAGTGAGATTGATATTCTTTATATCAGGGGACCCTTACGGAAAGAAAATATTTTCATATATTTATGATCAATAAGGTTTAAATATATATTACAAAATATATGGAGTAACATATTGCGTTAATACACTGCCTGGCTGTTTGGATTTAAATAGGCGAATACTTAAGAATCTATGACTGGATCATTATTGCTATGATAATTTTGTTTCTAGCATGTTATATGTTTGGGAACAGTTCTTTTAACCTTAATTGATGGAGTGTGTAGCTTAAACAACCATGTAGGAAGACTTATCATGGCCAGATTCCAGGATGACAAAGCCTAGATTCATCAGGCTCAAATTGTGAAAGAATGGTTGGAAGGGAGTATGAAGAATCATTTTCACACATGAATTGGTACCTCTGAGTCCAGACCTTAAATTCATTGAAAGTCTTTGGGATGTGGGTACTTTACAGAGTGCTTGACTTTTGAATTGTCAATACAAGATCTTGACCAAAAATTGATGCACCTTGATGGAAATCACATCACAACATTTATTTCCATCAAGAGGTAAATCCATTTTTGGTCAAGATCTTGCATTGACAATGCAAGAGTCGAGCACTTTGTACTTAGTTGAGTTTACAAGGAAAGTTGTGTTGCTATTACTTTTGGGTGCATGTTGAAAACATATAAAGGCTAATTGGTCAAACACAAATTAGTTTTCAAAATGCTCAAAATTCTGATGCTAATAGTTGCCTCAATTATTTTTGAATAAAACCAAGGCAACATTTTACGGTGTGTGGAAACTGATTGCCTTAAATATCCCACACGTTTTAATTGGACCCATACTCAAAATTTTAAAGTGAATACAAAGACATACAAAAGAGTGTTGGGACAACATAGACCATTTCATTTGAAGTCACTATTATGGTGATCATTGTTTGCTTTAGTTGGGCTCTTCACCCTTGATTTTTTTTTATAATTTTTTTTATGTTAGTTTTTCTCTGGCTGTGGGAAGCCAAGAAAAATTTTGCTAATGACATGTTAGTTTTTTACTGATGATGGCATCATCATGTAGCCTAAATCACAGATCTCATACCAAGGTTCATCACTGATCAAAAGTGATATTAGGTCATCGAATACTTTTAAATATTTCTCTACCAACCCTGTGATACTGTGTAATGATGTGGCATTTATTTATTTATTTATTTATTATGGGCACAAAACTCCAACATCAAGAATCAGCATATTAATCTCAACAATAGTGACATGCTTCATGCAATGCAATGCATTCTGGGAGCCATGGTTGAGTTTTATTCTATGATGGCTCCCAGAATACATTACAGCATGTCACCATTGTTCATTGTTCATTTATATGCTTATTCTTGATGTGTTTCTAAATGATGCTGTACTTCAAAATGTTTTGTACACACACACACACACACACACACAAAATATAAATAAATAATTGTGGCCAAAACATTGATTACTCTCTTGCCACAGTATCACAGGGTTGGTAGAGTAATATGTAAAAGTATTTTGTGACCTAACACACTTTTGATGTGATCTGTGAATTAGGCAACATGATGATGTCATTATCAGTAAATAACCAACATGTCATATCCCAAATTTTCCTTGGCTTCCCTTACAATAGGAAATTAGCTTTACACACAACATCCAGCGGCTTGGCAGTGACTGCTGAGCCGTTACAGTGTCCACTGCCCTCTCCGCTCGTTTCTCTGATAAGCTCGACAGATTTTCACCATGACTGCATGTGAAGTGGCAGGTGGGGAAGCATCAGTCATCAGGAATTCACAGGCTGTTATCTGAGCTGTGGAAAGTTAGTGCTCACACCATCACACACATAATGGGGGTCCTGAGACGGGCTGCACCACTTTTCGTTTATCTCTCCCTTTCTGTCTCTTCTGTCCACCTTGTCCTTGAATTTTGCTGCTAGTACAATATTGGATGATAGTTAACAGGTCAAGAACCTAGTCTTTAAATTAAAAAGTTGAAGGTTTATTCCTAAACGGGGTTAACCTACAATATGAAAATTCTTTGCAAGTGTCGCTACTACTATTGTTAACTTTATGATTACATATTTAAATAACCTCCCAGTCTATGCATTAAGCCTATGTGTTTATTATGCGTCTAAATGACTAGACTTTTTGGCCAGTAATCAACCACCTAGAACATCCTAGAAATTGTATAGCTAAAACATCTCAGAACAACAATCATATAGAAATGCCCTGGTAACCACCCACAATATCCTGTGGTCAACAGGCATATTGCTTGGCAGCCACTTAAATATTATTTAGAACATTGCATATTCTAGCCAATTTTATTCACAGAACAGTAAAGAGTGAATAGCATGCGAACAGGAAACAACAAAAGTTAGACTCCATGTCACTCATTTGAGCACAGCTTAACGTGCAAGCATTTGGCTTTGAGAGAAACTGGCAGTTATTGAAATCTTAATTTTGCAACCATCATTGTGCTGGTAGCCGTCCAGGTTGTTCCAGACGGACTATCCCAACATTAATACACTTAAGATATCTGTTAAATGCTAAATACAAAAGCATTTTCCACCTGAATTTTCATTCCAAGCACTTTATTCCATCTTTGAGCACTTCTCACATTAGCTGGGTCATTCTGACATGCACAATACAGCTGGTAACAAATCATGCTAGTAGCAGTTGTGAATGCTGTCTCTCTCTCAGCTCTCAGGGGAGTGTATTGGAGCATCTCAACTGCACACTCACCCCATCTCCACCTTTCTATCCACAGCTGTCCTGCAATGCTACACTGACGATGATATGAAATCAACAAGCCTGGACAGCTAGTGTGTGTGTGTGTGTGTGTACAGCGTTACCTTATTGTTGAACAGAGACAAGGCTTGAGTTTCAGTTTTTAAAATCAATGTGATTAATATTTGGAATAATTTTTAACATGCTTATTGATATCAAATCTGTGTGTTCAGGTTTTATATAATCGTGCAAGCTTCGCCTTGGGAAGGAGAGGTTTTTCGGAAGGAAGTTAAACAAGATATGCGTAACTGACTGCGCTGAGCACTAGCTCGGTTAGCCATGTGTTTGTGAGCTCCTTAATCTCCGCACAGCATAATCAAAGGCTTTTTATCACCATAGAACAAATTAGACAAGACTGTGAATTATGTTTGATAGCCATGCCTTCACCTCTGAAAGTCCTTGGATTTTCACACCTTCATAACATGCTTTCAAACTTTAAGCTAGGAACAAAACTCCCCCATCCTCGTTTCCTGCTCCCACACATCTCATGCCATGTTCTTTAATTAACTGCTACATAAAACTGTTAGCAACTTGCAACTCTGTACCTCTGGTGGACTCTTGACCTTCCTTGTTGCATGCATGAGTGATTATACGGTTCTTCAAATTGACAATAGTAAGAGTATGCTAGACCTCTAAACCCACAACTTGAACTCCAGGGCATGTAGTAAAGCCTCGGAGTCAGATAGGGGGTCAGAGAAAGAGTGACTCTTACCTGTCATAACTCAAAGTCATCATGCTGAAATATTCATCTGATTCGTAATGCTTTAATGGACTTTACCATCTCCACTACCTTCTGTCACTCCTCAGGGAATAGCTTGTTTTAACATGTCCGCTGGGAACCTAAGAACGTGTCAAGAAGTGATCCCCCTTCACCTCTGAACTTCCTTCCCTAATGGATCTATCCATTGCTATGCATTGGTTTCCAGCAGAACCATGAGAAGACACTTCTCATCGAGGTCAGCACTCAAGACTTCAGAGAAGCCTGTCAGGGGCGGTGAGGCGTTTGTAGCCCTGTCTTTGAGTGACATGCGGGGCTAGCCAGGTGCAAAGAACATTGTCTGTCTGACTAGAACTATCCAGATTCACCAGATGAGACCCTGTGTTGGATCTAGTCCTGTTGACAGGCCTCTCCCAAGGAGGGCCCGTATTATAGACCTTTGGACATTACTGATGGTGTCACTGAGAGTCTGCTCAGTGACCCCATTTTCCTCATGCTTTGTTTTGGTCCACCTTTCCATTGGAAATGTAAAGATGTGCTGATTGAATGTGAGCTTTGGGTGCTTCTGCTGAGTGGCATCTTGACCCTATAGATGAAGGGTTGAGATGTCTTTCTTAGGCAACAGGCAACACACTCTTTAAAAAATCAAGGATCATTAGAACTGAAAAGGGTTTAGCAGCTGAACATTTTATTCTACAGATCTTAAATAAAACCGTCTGTATAAGAGGTTTAAAATATTAGATGTTTTATTCTGAACAAATAGTCACTGCCATGGTGGTGGGATGTTGTGGGTGGTTGCCAGGGCTTTGCTCTGATATCAAGAGGTACCAGCTGGTTGATTGGTGTTTTCTACTGGCTCAAGCAGGGCCGTCGTGAGAGTGGGACAACCAGGAACATTGTCCCAGGCCCTGTGATGATAAAAGCCTCACTAATGTCCTCTAGTGTTTCTCAACCATGTTTCTGAAGGCACACAAATCAAATACATTTTTGAACTTTTCCTAATAAAACACACCTGATTCAACTCAATGTGTTAGTGGAAACTCCAAGACCTGATTGATCTATTTAGATTGATCAAACAAGGGAGACATCCAAAGAGTGTACTATATTGATGTGCCTCCAGGAAGAGGGGATGGAAACATTGCTTTATGGTATTGCCTACTTATTGGACAAAGGGGATGTCCCAAATGTTGTTCTAGGCACAATGAAGTTAAGCTATGACCCTGGGTCCAAGTCAAAAGTGTTGAGGATATTCTGGTCACTAGATATGGCTCAGGTCCCAGTTGCAGCAAGCTAAGCAATCTCTTTAATCGGAGCTGCCGAAAAGGTCTCAAGGCCTGGGCTTGAGGGGGGCCTGGTTTTGTACCGGACCATAGAATTGCTTACTGCAGTCCTGGATGTAATTACTGTATCAACAAATCATCACTAAACGTTTTCTTAACTTAAGGAGTTTGTTGCAACTGGCTGCAGGTCCATTCTTCAGTGTAAGTCTATAGGATTTTTCACTCCTTTATTGTCTGCTGGGCAAAAATCATAAGCCTGATCGCTTAGAAAAGCAGTAGATCTTTTCTGCCCAATAAGCTGAAATATTGAGATATCATTCATGAACCAAAGTTTAATACTTATGGTTGGGGATTTGTTTAAATCATTAACCCCTAGTGTGAGTAACAGGAATAGTGATGCTTGCCTTATAGCAAACTCCAGGTGGTCATAGTCATGAGCAATCTTTTGTTTGACAGTAAAACAATGGTCCAGCTTCTTACAGGTGACAGATTCTGAGATTCAGCCAGTGTTTGAGCACTTCATTCTCATTCTAATGAGAGAGCCATGACATTTCCACATGTAACCTTTAATGTTAATGAACAGGAGCAGGAGTTTCACTGGGTTTAGGTTCAGTAGATGTCACAGTAAAGCCTCTCTCTTTCTCAGACACATGCAGTCCCACTGTGTGAGAATGACAGCTGAAAATCTTTCAGGAAGCTTGTGCAGCTGCAGGTCATAATTACCGATTAAGGCTTTGCATTGGAAGACAAATGCTCTGTATAATCAGGGAGCAGATCTGCTTTTGAAGCCGTCAACAATAGATTGTAATTAACAAGGTAATTGGCCAGAGATGCCTATAAGATTTTGTGAGCCCTTCGTTATTTGAGATTTTGGTCCTGTCTCTTGCATTCCTTGGTTTTCTCTGCTGATGGTTCAACAAATCTTTGCCATCATTGTTCAGATGATTTTTAAACAACATTTTCAAAAGATGAAGGTTGTTCTAAGAATAAAAAGTCAAGGGTGACCATATAGAATGTTTGATATTTTTTAGCATCATAAGGCTCAAGAGAGACCAACCACCCTAAAAACTGAAGCCAGTAATGCAAGTTAGGAACTTACTGTTTTACTACTACTTAATTATTTTAATGATCCTGTACAGCACATTAGTGTAACTTCCCATCCGTGGTGTTTTCCAGTCTATAGTAAATGTATGAAGTATAGTATTACCTAGATTTTTAGCTTGGAGCCTGAGAATTTATTATTTGTATGCTGCTCAGTTTGAGGAGTGAGCTGTGGAAAGCTTATATGATATGTACTTTTTTTTAGTTGAAAAGGGGTATTTGACAACTACATGGAAACTATAGGGCTTACACAGTAGGGGTGTGACGAGATCTCGTGCCACAAGATTAAAATGTGACAAGATTTCTTATTGAGGTGAAAAGCTGTCTCGCGATATTGCCATGACGGTGTGTGAGGGTGAAATTAACCCTCTGGAGTCTGAGGCTGATTTGGGGTCCTGGTGTAGTTTTGGCATGCCCTGACATTTGTGCTTTTTTCAATAGTTTATAAATATATTAATGACAAAAGTGTCATTACACTGTATTCAGCAGAAATTAGGCTGTGTACAAGTGTGTACATGTTTGTATTTTTGAGAGAATTATGTATATGCGTGGTTTTTGAAAAAAAAAGTCACTGAAATAAGGCTTCAAAATACACTCTAAATATTTTTTCACAAGACTTTTGGGAACTGTATATCTTAGTCTAGAGTTTTTGCTTCAAAATGATGTGGAAAGTATCCTGCCTACTCGGACACACAAAACTTTGAAATCATATTATTGCACATCATGTGAAGAACTTTGTATAGGCTTATTATATTTTTAATTACAGTACTGGATTTGACACATTACTATTTTTAATGTTTTTGAAAGAAGTCTCATGTTCATCAAGCCTGCATTTATTTGATCAAAAATATAGAAAAAACAGCAATACTGTGAAATATTATTACAATTTAAAATAATGGTTTTCTATGCTATACACTTTTAAATGTATTTCTTTGATGCAAAGCTTTCATCATTCATTGCAAACAAAATATTTACTGATGTGGCACTATATTCTATTTTACAGTAAACCCTTCATAATCTTTCCAAAACAGGCCAAAAGAAATATTGTCTAAACATTCATATTGCTATGACATATTTGTCTTATTTGTTATATTATAGAGCCTTTAAATGTTAATGTGCAGTTTAATATGTTGCTAACACATTTTATTGCAGTATTTATTACATATTTCAGTCGATTTCACTCATCTCAGAATAGCAATAGTTTTTGGGAAAAGCCAATAATCATTCACACAGAGACACAAATCATGCAGGATTCATATTTAAACAGTGTTTGCTGCTTAATATTGACAGACACGAGTCTATATCACGATTAGAATAAATAATTTAGGGATAAAAAAAAACTTACCATGGCATGACATACAATCGTCGGCTTGATCAAGTTGATCCTCAAAATGGAATTGAATCCAGTCATGCTCTTCCATTTAGGTAAATCCTTTTAGAATTATTCCTCACCGCATCTCAAAACAATGAAAAGTACATGAATCTGACTAAGCTTGATGCATTTTTCCGAGCTGATGCTGGCGTTCACTCTCTGCATGTATCGCCTCAGAATTTGCGTCTGAATAGCGCTCGCGCTCCGTGGGCGTCGCCGCATTAGTGTATAGTATAATGTATAGTATAATGCAATGTAAGTCGCTTTGGATAAAAGCGTCTGCCAAATGCATAAATGTAAATGTAAATGTAGTGGATAATGAGCTGAGTCGCGAATGACTGACATCTCTCTCTTTTCAAACAGATTACATAAACAGAGAATATTTGTTTTCGATTTAACTTACATGATTTAAAACATGACATTTCAACGTTTCTTTAGACATATGTCTCATTTTTGTGTGATTAGTATTCACTAAGTTACAGTTCATTTTCTGAGGAGTATCAGATTGGACTTCATTCAGAGAGAGATGAAAGGTCGTGCATCATGTTAGTTTTCTTTATTTTGCAAAAAGCACATTAAGTTTTTACTGTGAATATGGAATGTCTTCTTTTATTTGTGTACAGTTTCAATTGATATATTACTTCTGTCTCTGACAAAAAATGACAGAGTATTTTTGCTGCTATGTGAAAAAAATGCGCCGGCACGTTTCCCGACTTCTGAGTGTTGAGATAGAATATGCCACCGCTAAGTTTACTTTACATCTCCACTGTCGTTTTGCTTTTTATAGAAATAAAAACCATTTAATTATGTTGGATAACGGTCACTAACTGTCATCCAACACAGTCGTATGTAGTTCAGCAGGAATCAGTTCACTGGTCATGTGTCGAGATGACTGACAAGGCCATAGCAGAGGATTTGTTGGACAACAGAGCCTATGAGCATCTGACAAATGTCTTATCTTGTATAATGAGCAATCAGCACTGCCACTCCCTATTCACAGAGTACGCACGTTTGCGAAAGAGAAAGTAAAACGCACATTCAAACGCAATTTCAATACCCTGCTTTCGAAAGCGGCTCCCTGATGCATGCAAATATCTCCCAATATGAAAGCTATATCTTAGGCTGGGCTGTGTAGTTGTAACCATCTCTTAGCTCTGTATCATGCTTGAGGAAAAATGTAGTCTCTATTTGGACTTTGAATATTGAGAGAGTACTTTGATTATGGTTGCACTTATTGTTGGCACTTAGTCTTAAGAGAAAACTGTTATTCATTTTTATTTATACTGTTTTTATTTCTATGATCAATTTGTGAAAAGGAGTTCAGTTAGGAGATCAAAAGTTGTAGAAGCTCATTAATCATGTATAGTTCTAAGGTCTGAAGAGACTCAGTTGAGTTTGTGGCAAAACCTTTTACAGTGCTTCAATATTGTTGTCTTTTACTGCACATGATAATTAATACTCAGAAAGTAGAAATGAAATGACATTCATTACAAGATGATTAGATGATTTTAAAAAAAAAGTCAAAGTAGTCTAAATAAGTCATGCCTTATTTTCAAGGCCATATGATAAAATCATTATTTGGTTTCTTTCTGCCGCAGCTCTCAAATCTCAGTCAAAAGTTGCATTTCACAATGTGGTCCACAATGTTAGACAACTGTCAATTGTAAGTCAAATCAATTTGTAAAGGTGTGTATAAAGTAGAACATACTGTATGTAAAGGTGCAAATGCAAGATTTCCAGTGATTTTAACAGCTTAAATGTTGGGTTGTTTCTAACACAAAGCTATGACTAGTGAAGTCATATGGACTACATGTATGGTACTTCATGGTCCTTTTTTAGTTTTAGTAATACAGATATAATGTTTCCTTGAGGTATGAGGAGAATTTCAGAAATTGCGTGAAGCAGCATATCCTATTAAGCTAATGCTGTTCAGCAGAGAAGTATTCGCTTGTGTTGATTTGACCCAGAGTGGATCCACTCAATTTATTCTTAACTTCCATTTATCTGCCTGAATTTAGCTATTATATTATCCTCACAGCACAATCACTCCATTTATATCTTTATTATCTACATTCAAGCTACTATAGAGCAATAATGAGTATTTTAGTTCTTTCCAGATTGAGTTTCTCAAATATCTGGATATAAAGATTTTGTCTTACTCTCATTTTCAATTACAGTTGTTCAGATTAAAGTGTCACCATGGCACTTGTTTCCTTGACAACATAGCTGTTTACAAAAGCTCAGCCTGAGAAGAACAACACAAAAAAAAAATCTTAATTTTCTCTTTTATTCTTAGTTAATTCACAGTGTTACGTCTTTTTTATGGGCTTTAAAACAAGACATGTTAATTGTGTTTGAGGCTTTATCCGAATTCGGATAAAAGAGAATCTGCAAGCTGATATCAATTCAATCAAGTATTTATTTTCATGATCGGTTGACTAACATATTAATAGAGACAGAGAAAACAACCCACAAACAAAAAATGAAAGTCCTGCCATCAAACGCAGAAGACATTTTGAATAAAATTCCTGTCTTTCATTTCCCCAATATTTATAATTTATGACTCATTGGAATGAGTTTAAATTGTTGTGTTTCTTTAAGATATTTTATCCGTACTAGCATAGCCATACACTGTAAAAAATTTTCCTGTAAAATAACGGTAATCTACTGGCAGCTGTGGTTGCCAGCATGATACTGTAAAAATACAGAGCACTACCGTTTTTGAAATTAACAGCCAAATACCGTTTTTTCAGCTACGGTAGATAACTGTAATTTAACAGTTAAATTACAGTAGTCTACTGTAGCTGAAAAAAACGGTATTTGGCTGTTAATTTCAAAAACGGTAGTGCTCTGTATTTTTACAGTATCATGNGACGTTTTGAATAAAATTCCTGTCTTTCATTTCCCCAATATTTATAATTTATGGCTCATTGGAATGAGTTTAAATTGTTGTGTTTCTTTAAGATATTTTATCCGTACTAGCATAGCCATAGTTAGTATATTGATCTACGAAACAAAACCTAAAAAGAACTTGCTTTTGGGAATTGATTGAGCAAGCAAGAGTGTAAATAATATATAAAGTTTTCAGATTTTAATCTCAGAATTCTGTCATGTTGTCAAGCAAGAAGAAATGGAGGAAGTTCTGCATTTCTGACAAGCTATATAGTTTTTTTTTTCTCCATGTAATTGATTTGCACCACCATTTGTTTTGATTTTTCAAGCAAGGCAAAAGCCGAGATGATAGATGAACTTCTGTGAAACCCTCCAACCACAATTCTCCATCTCTCGCTGCTCTCTCTAGTCCTCCTCAGAAATGTTTTCAGAGCTCTTTGATGTCTGCCTGTGTGCTTCATTATTAAAGTGTTAATTGGAATATCTTGTCTTATGATGGCAAAGATTTGAACAGGGACTGTTATTTTAATTACCCTGCATGTAAACTACATTGCAGATAAAAGCAACATTAGACTAAGTATACCTAGACAAACACTGCAGGGGGTTATAACTGCAAACTGGCTATGTTTGTGTACACACACAAAAACACTTTCAGTCAGCAACCCATTCTGAAGCACAAATATCCGTCGTATTCCATATGGATATTTTTTTTTTCACATTTGGCATCCGCTCTGATCTAAAATTTGATCTAAACTATGATCATATGGTTGAGTCATGCTACAAGTTATGCTACAGCTCAGTTGATCAAACTTAACATGCTGTATGCAATAAATACACTGATTAGATGCTTGTTAAACAAATGTACATTAGCTTTGAGGCTAATATGCCTGTTGGATGACTAGATATGCAACTGCCTTAAAGGAATGGTTCACCCAAAAATGAAAATTCTGTCATTAATTACTCACCATCATGTTGTTCCAAACCCGTAAGACTTTTGTTCATCTTCAGAACACAAATTAAGATCTTTTTAATGAAATCTGAGAGCTTTCTGTCCCTCCATTGACAGCCTATGCAACTACCACTTTCAAGCCTCAGAAAGGTAGTAAAGACATCATTAAAGTAATCCATGTGACCCAAGTGGTTAAGCTCAATTTTATGAAGCGATGCAATTGTTTTGTTTGTGCAAAAAAAACAAAAAAAACCATAATTTACCAATTCTATCTCCAGCGTGCATTTATGAGAGCACCATGACGCATGCATGTTGTGTTGATGTGAGAGCAGACGTTGTTGCGTGAATGCGCGTTGGAGATTAATATTTGTAAATAAAGTGGTAATTTATGTTTTTTGCGTGAACAAAGCTCTCGCATCGCTTCGTAAAATGGAGGTTAAACCACTGGAGTCACATTAATTACTTTAACGATGTCTTTACTACATTTCTGGGGCTTGAAAGTGGTAGTTGCGTAGGCTGTCAATGGAGGGTCAGAAAGCTCTCAGATTTCATAAAAAATATCTTAATTTGTGTTCCGAAGATTAATGAAGGTCTTACGGGTTTGGATCGACATAAGGGTGAGTAATTAATGACAGAATTTTCATTTTTGGGTGAATTAACCCTTTAAAAGTCCTAGTGTTTTTGTGAATACCATGTGGAAGTTACTGCATTCCTGACTTTACATGTTTACAACAAGACTTGAACTATTGCATACACTGAACTTTGCACAGACCAGGTCGGTAAGCAATTTTATCACACTAACGGCACCCACACACTACAAGATAATCGGGCTGATTTTGGGCCCAATGCTCCCCTCCTATTTAAAATCCAGATTATCTTGATGGTTCTATAGATTATTTTATCAGTTTTTCCTGTGGTGTGAGGTTTGTTAAGAGTGATTGAATCTGCTCGGAAGAACGGTGGGGCCGCACCAATCTCAAAATGTAAATATCCATCATGTTGTCGCACACACTCTGTAGATTGTCACGTGGGATGAAATGATGCCCAATCAGAAAGCGAATTGCGGGGGATGGAAACATAACAATCTCCATGACTTCATCCAAACCTTTTTCCTTTTTTTTCCCCCCACAAACTTTCTGTAAAAAGCGGTTCAAACACTGTTATTGCCATTTTGTCTGGCCTGTCGTCTGCCATGTTTGTTTACTCTAAAGTCACGTTTGACCGCAAGAGATTTTGCAAGATTTCCAGTGTTCACAGTCAAGACTCTGGTTGTTTGTGAATGGAAACTGTTAGTGTGTGTTGTGCTATCCTGGTCCCATCGCAGCACTCCACACACTAGAGGAAAAAAACTTTTAAAGGGATAGTTCACCCAAAAATGAAAATTCTGTCATCATTTACTCATCCTCAAGTTGCTCCAAACCTGTATGAATTTCTTTGTTCTGCTGTACACAAAGGAAGATATTTGGAAGAATGTTTGTTACCAAGCAGATCTCACCCCCCATTGACTACCATAGTATTTTTTTTCTACTATGGTTGTCAATAAGGGGCGAGATCTGCTTGGTTACAAACATTATATTTATATATATATATAAAGTGTGGGCCAGTCTTAATCCCAGGTTTACTTACTCAGTTATGACATTTTAACTTTTATCCCAGTGAAATAACTTGTACATACACTTTTATTATAAGTGCAAAACACATTTTTTGCTTGTTTTTACAAGCTGAGGTATGAGTTGAAATGATTGTCTATGGCAATCGACAGCCAGTCACAGATGCTGTCAATAGAGCTTAACTTCTATTGAACTAGATGCATCCTTTTATACTTCATTGACAGACTTAAGAATAAGGTAAACCCACTTTAAATATAGCACATTGGAAAAAGCACTTGCATATTCAGCTTTAAAGGCTATGTGGATGACTTGAATGGGATAAAAGTAGGTTAATACCCAGTAATTAGTGGCTCCAAAGTGCTTTGCACTGTCAGATATTTCAGATCAGTCAATAGTGTAACAAACTGTTACCCATGCATTTCGCCTGCATTACTTTTGTGATTTCTGTTTTACTTACTGCATTGTTCACTGCAAGCAGTCTACTTTCACTGAGGCTCATCCGGTTGGTACGCACCTCCATTTCTCTTTTTTCACATTCATATCTTTTTCATGAGAGCTTTATTAGGAGCTTTTAGAGGGTAGAGGTGCTTTGGTTTAATTATCAGACCGATGCCAGCTGCACTCGTGCGGTGTTGTCTGGCATAAAAGACTGCTCAGCAGAGCTGGCCATGAATCAATGGATAATAAAAATGTTTGCTAAGTCTGTCTCTGACATAGAGGCCGTGTTAACGCGGGTAGCCTTAGGGGTTTCTTCTTTAGCAGAATGTCAAAAACATAAATACACTCTGGAAAGGAGAGAGAATTCCCTCTTATACCAAAGAACTGTGAGATCAAGCTAGAAGAATGTTAAAAAAAACACACTGGTTATGCTCATGCATAAACATGCTGATGTAACAACCTTTTAACATTTTACTTTGTGTTATTCAGTGTTTTCTTGTTTACAAAAATAAACAATAAAGGAGGCGTTGTGTTAAATAGGACAAGTTCCTGGATCTACATCCTTTGTTGTTTCTAGAGAGACATTCCTACTCTTTTCAGACTTGAGTCCCTTTTAAAGCTGAAGTGCTTAATTTATGTGCAACTAGTATCACTGAACAGAATTGTGAATTTTTTTTTTTTTCAATTAAATATATAATCCTGTCCCAAAAACAGAAGAAACAATTTTAACATCCTAACGTTTACGCACTACAACTAAAAGATCCAGTAAGTGGGCTAAAATTGCATTCACACTGTTGCTTGCCTTGAAAGTGGAGTCAGATCTCATCTTGGCACTCCTAGTTCACTTCATTTTCACATTTGTGTAATTCTAAACTAAAATGGATTAAATGAGATCTGACTCGTGTTTTTAGGAGAGGGACTGGATTCATTCAGTTTTTTTTTTTTGTCCAATACATTTTTTTAAATTTATTTTCAGCCTGATAAAATAGTCTGAATATAAACACTTATCATAGTGATTCAAGATAAGACAAAAACACGGTTTGGAAGATGGATTCATGATGTATAGCTCATTACATAAATGTTGTACATTTTAAACAACAAATAAAAAAAGTTAGAGTGTACCTTTAAGTACACACTTACTTTATTCAAGATCCTATTTGTTGCACATTATACTCTGTGTAAACAGAATCTTCCACTGTTTACATGTTTTTCCACTTAGTGTAAATAGCCGCTGCCGAATTTTAAAGCATTACTGTGCTCATAATCATGATAAATTTAAGGTTATCTTAGTTTACAAGTATTTTAGTTTAAAAGGAATGCCTTTTGTAAATTACATTAACCTACATTAAAGATGACATGAAGTAAGAGCAGTTAGCACACTGCATGTTGAGCTCATGCAGACAATGGGTTCAATCTCATTCATTCTACTGTCAAAATTAATTCATTCTACTGTTCTGTACAGAAATTGTACAAAACCAAACAAAGCAGGAACATGAAGGTAGTACAGATAGGAAATACCTACCAGGGGCAGCTGGTATTAATGTCCTCAGGGTTTTACAAGGACATGCTGTTTGGACACATTGGTCAAGATTCTCTTCTGAATTTATGCTTAATTTAGCGACATGAATCCTAAACATGCTGCCGACTCGCATACAGAAGCTGTGTTCATACACATCAAGTAATTTTTTATTCTTTTTTTTATGAAACATTGAGCTTGACAAGGCAATTGTGTACCAAAGTGTGGACATCATACTGATAAAGACCGGAAGCTAAAAAAAAGTTTGTTACCATATACATTATGATGTCAGAAATACCAAACTGTGAGTGACTTCATAAAGTATTTTAGTGTGTGTATATATCTCATGAAAATATTATTTAATTATGTTTCAAATACTTTTTTTCTTTTTTTAAATTCTATATAACCCATTGCATGTAATGGTGATGATTAGTGACATGAAAACAGGATAATATTACAATGAAAAGAAAACACGATGTAAAAAAATGTCTAAAAATCCATTTCTTTTGCATTAAACTCTACACAGAGTCTGAAATATGTAAAATAAGTTGTGGCTCTTCTGATTTGTGTTAATTATATAACTAATAAAAAATGGGGACACAACTGAGACTGTTTGTTCAGAATGAACTACATACTGCACCATTTGTACTATACATAACTGCTGTCACAGTCTAAAAAATGCTAGGTTGTTTCAACCGATGTTTGGGTCAAATATGGACACACCCAAAAATTGCTTTAAATTTTTAAATAAAATTTTAAACCCAACGGTTGGGTTTATCCATATTTGACCCAAACATGGGGTAAACAACCCAGCATTTTTTTTAGAGTTCAGTCAGGCATTAGTATTACTCCAGTAGTGAGTCTCTGGGCTTAAGAGTCCTTCGAGAGCTAAATTAACCATTTCTTTTATGATCCCTTAGATGCATTTCTCTCCCATATTGGCTGTTTTATTGTGAATGGTAGAGCCTCAATCATCCACAGAGAAAGATTTACCAACTAACAGCTGTGCTTCAAAGTGTCATTCAGTAGGGCCAGGCAGGTGGCCACCCATATGAATACAATAAATGAATCTAGTTGCTTAACAAATAAGGAGCCCAGCTAATAGCATGCTGCCAGAGGCTTATGTCGCCACTTTATAGAAACTTGTTTAATTTGTCTTTTTGCTCAGGAGCAGAAACAGAGGACAAAGCCATGAAAGTGCTCAGCTTGGCAACTTGAATTCCATCTTTGTTTTCTTTTTTTTTTTTCTTCTTCTTTTTTTTTTTTGTACCTTCCCACAACGGAAAGATAAAAGTCTGTAGTGTCAGCAATATCACATTGCTCGACTTCCTAGCATGTGCCATGAAGAACTCGGTGAAATAATGCAAAACTGGCAGTAGACAGTGTTGGTTATCAGTGTATGAAGGTGAACTGAGAAATCAACTTTTCCTTGAGCTTTTGATAGGTCATCGTACCATAAGAATACCCTGTAAGTTTCAGAACTGAAAAAACGAACGACTATGAGGTGAAACTCTGCCTCCGCAGAGGAAATCAACGTCTACTTCATCATTGCAAAGTTAGCCCCACCCACTGTCGTGTTAGTGAGATGACGTGGAGAGAAGAGCGATACAGGACTAAAAATAACATTACCTTTTAAAGGATCATAATGCTAGGAATATGGTTATTTATTTTCAACAATGTGAATGTCTCAGTTGAGCTTTATTTATTTGTATTTGGTAAATTTCACTGTGGATTCTTTGGTAAAGCAATCACATTTTCAAGGCAGGCTTTTCAAACAGACTTTTATGATATGGATTCGACAGTAATGCGACAACATGTCAGTAACTGTGTTAATTCTAATGCCTGATCTGATATTTAATGTTTCATGTACAGTCAGATGTACTTTGTCAGTAAATCAAACCAGTGACTAAAGGTCTACTTCACGTTGTTTCTCTTCAAGTTGCTTCAAAGAACGCTCCCTTTACAATCGCTGGAGCTGTCAATCAAACAGTGCGAGTTTATTAGTGACTGAGTTCTGGACTCGCGCCAAAACTCCCATTTTATTCCATGAATCTCTTAGTTACATCTTGTTTGCACTGTTAGTTATGATGAAAGCATTCGTTAGTGTGCAGAAATTGAGTTGTAATGATGAGATCACTGCTTTCATGAGCTCAACAACATTTCTGTGATTGGCTACAATGTTCATCACTGCAAGCCTTTTATTTCTAAATTATGACAATTCTTTATGTAAAAAGCATACTAACATTATAAGTGCACGCCATGAAACATAAAATAATAAAACAACACAGTTCATGACCCCTTTAATAAACAATTAACCTTTCACACTGGTTGAATTATTGATAAGTGCATAGGACATGGGCTATTGCCAAAACTCAATATAGAAACAAATAATAATAATAATAATAAATTCCACACACTATCCCAACTTGCAAAAATGATCACAATTTATTTAACAATGTTTCGGTCCCATGACCTTATTGAAAATGCAAAAGACAAAAACAAGTTGTAATGTATTTTATGCAAAATTATTTAATATATTATTCCGCCTTTGCGTTTGTCTTCTTCGTCTTCTTCTTCAAAAATACATGCTTAATGAAGTGTGGACATGCTTGTTTTTTTTTCATGAAGTTTGATGAACAGCATTTATTTGAAATAAAAATATTTTGTAACATTATAAATGTCATTACATTTTTTTTAATCAATTTAATGCGCTCTTGCTGAATATTTACTTTTACAAAATCTTACTGACCCCAGACTTTTAAATGTTAGTGTAAAGGTTATATTCTGAAGTAATACAATATCTTTATGAAAAGAGCAGAGTGAAAATTAAAGAAAACAAAAATCACCTTTGTCATATAGTACTGTAGCTCTAAAATCATATTTATGCAGGACATTTCACTTCATTGACGTCAAACATGGCTCAAAGACTCTTGACATGCTATTTTTCAATATATAAAGGGTAAATACGATTTTAGAACTGGAGTAGACGGGAATTTTTCTTTTTAATTCTAAGAGTCAGAAATGGTTGAGTCACAACAAATTGCAACATTTTACTACAATAAACCTTGATTAACATAGTACAAAATAAAATGCTACATTTGCATAGAATATGTCCCCTTAAAAATTTAGATTAGGCTATTAGATTTGAGCTCAGCTTTTGATTTCGTTAATCACAAGATTCTCTTATCTCGGCTGGAACGGTCAATTGGTATCACAGGCACGGTACTCAAATGGTTCCAGTCTTTCCTTTCCAATAGAAGTTTTTCAATTAGTTTAGGTGCTCATTCATCCTCAGTGACTCACCTCACCTGTGGCGTACCCCAGGGATCGATTCTGGCACCTCTTCCCCTAGGATCAATTACGAGTAGATTTGGTGTGTCCTACCACTGCTATGCGGATGACACCCAACTCTACATCCCTATAAAACATAAAGATTACTCTGCGCACAAGAGATTTAG
The DNA here is from genome assembly GCA_003731715.1 of Anabarilius grahami. Classification (NCBI taxonomy): domain Eukaryota; kingdom Metazoa; phylum Chordata; class Actinopteri; order Cypriniformes; family Xenocyprididae; genus Anabarilius; species Anabarilius grahami. The sequence continues at coordinate 3,377,489 of RJVU01068486.1, forward strand.
AGGCATGTCTTCATGAACTTAAACTGTGGCTCACAAATAATTTTATGTTACTGAATGACAATAAAACCCAAATTATCCAATTTGGTCCAAATGAGCTATCTAACAGAAATTCTATCGATCTGGTACCCTCACACCATACCTTACCACCAATGTAAAAAATGTAGGATTTTATCTCGACAGTAATCTTAAACTAGACAAACAAATCAATAGCATAGTTAGCGCCAGCTTTTACCACCTATGCCGGTTGGCCAAAGTCAAGCCGCTTTTAAGTAAGGACAGCTTTGAAACAGTTATTCACGCTTTTATTTCCACATGACTCGACTACTATAACTCATATGTCGGGCTACCTCTCTCCTCAATCTCCGGTCTCCAAATTGTCCAAAACTGCTCACGGGCAGCCACAAATGTGATCATATCACCCCAATTCTACGCTCTCTACACTGTCTCTCTGCAATCAAGCACCCAAATACCTCTCTGTCTTAATTTTCACTCACAACACATCTAGATCAACATCTCTTGTCTGTCCCACGATCTTGCCTACAACGCAAGGGCGATTGAGCTTTTGCAGTGGTTGGCCCGAAGCTGTGAAACAACCTACCACTACATGTTTAAACAGCTCCTACATTAGCGGAATTTAAATCCATTAAATCCATGCTTCTGTAACTTATTTTTTCTTTTGACTTTCATGTACAGCACTTTGGCCAACCAAGTTGATTTTAAAATGTGCTTTATAAATAAAATTTTATTTGATTTAATTTGAAAAAACTAAACTAAAAGATGAAACGGCTACAACAGTTGTCAAGTCAAAACAGTGTTTCTGTTTGTCTATGCTGTTACTATTATGTCTGCTGGTTCTTTTAATCTTGTCAGATCTCAACATGTTTATAATCACTGTTACGATCTAAAGATATCCAGCTCCGTCCAATGAGCTTTTTGTCTCCTCAAAAAAAGCAATTTATTAGTATTCAAATCACTTGACGATAGTCAGAACATCTATTGATTTGAATTATACTCCCACTGGGAACCCATTGTACAACTGAGGCCTGATGTTCAAGGCAGGCTTTCCCTTTAGCATCAGTGTAGAGACAATCTAATGTTTACTGACACCAGTGCTCGAGTGGTAATGATCGCCTCTGGTTCTTTCCACCGTGTTTGTCTCAATGATGGCCGCCAGTGAACTCCAATCAATAACGCAGCCTGAGAAGCCCTTCATGTCATGTTTCCTTCCTAGTCTCGCCTGAGTAGTTCACTGGCACCTCAAGAGCGGTTTTCCTCTCTGCCAGCTCTGGTCAGCCTCACTTTCTTGCTGAAAACACTGCTTAAACTACCCTAAGGTGGTTTTCTGGTCTTAGTTGTGCAGGTCTGAGAGTTTTAGAGAGGTTTGGGGCAAACAAAGACCACACTGACCAGGGTAGCATTTCCCAAAAGCATCGTAAGCCTAAGTTGATCATAGCTCCATTGGTGGCAATGGTTCTATGATCAACTTAGGCTTACGATGCTTTTGGGAAACGCAGGCTGAGAGACAAGTAAAACTTAAAAGACTAGTACCTCAGGCTGATTTAAGCTATTTTTTATAGAGTATTACCCATTTGTCCAATCGTCATGTATGTCTCCCAAACATACACATTTCAAAGTATTTCAGTGTAAAATGAAGAAAGCGGGTAAATGATTGAAGTTATAAGTACTTATCTATTAAAACACACACACCACAGGCCCAGAAGCCCACCCACACCACACATCCTCAAGGGCTGTTTGTGCTTGCAGAAGAATATTATTCCACTATTTAATCATTTTAACTCAACAGTCATATTCTTTTCGTTTCTTGATTACTCAGAGTGCGAGAAAAGTGATTTGCATAAACCACTGCACCATTTTGTTACTGTCATTCTCATTAAACATAATTACATCTGAAGATGTGATGATCGTGTCAGAGATAATGATAATAAAAAGAGGAAAATGTGCTCTAAAGGAACGATTTAAATGCAACATTTTTATTTCATTTTCATGGGTGATTTGGAAATGTTAAATCTGACCATTATTGGAACGTAACTGAAAATTAAAGGCACATATACTTAACGTTAAACACTGTTCAAATGGATCAGATATTTTATACATTGTATGAAAAGTAGCATGCATAATTGGCAGGCTGTATGACTGATGTGTTCACAGTGTGGCATTCAGTGATTAGCGGAGGGTGAGACATTCATTATGAATTTCTTTCAGGGGTAAAACAGGGCATTTCTAGGACATTCGGTAGGCTGTCTGAAAATCCCCCCTCTCCTCATTAAGCCCTCCCTCTTCCATTTTCTGTTAATGAGGTTTATTAAATTACAAATGTTCTTCACACGTTTTAACAAAAGATTAAATTGGCAGAGCTCTATGGGGAATATGTTTTTATAATACAAGTGCAATTAGCAAAAGTAAGGCAGCAGTCTGAAGAACCCAAGCAAGTCATGTGGCTTAGCAGAGTGTAATTCAACACAATGAGTTAGCTGACAGAGATACAGCTAATTTCGAAAGACAGCATGCTGAAAATGTATTATGTAGTGGATGAAACCTAAATCCAGTTAAAAAAAAAAGACCCTGTGACCTGATTGGTACCGTCAAATTTTGAATCTGAACTCGACCTGAGGCCAAAACCAAAAGCTAGCTAAGCTACGATTCAAAGATGAAGGAGGGTGTGTAAAGAAGCATATATGAAAATCTAACCCACAGCCCATCTGAAACCCAACCGTTTGTTCCGTTAACCCTTGTGCAACCTTATGGATATTTTTGTCCATTTCAGTTTTGTTTTTTGTTATAAGTGTGCCACATGAATTTTGGCTCAGGTGTTTATTTTTATTGGAATTTTAATATGTTACCCTCATTTCCTTCAAAAAATCAATTTTACCCTCCGTACAAAAAATACTCACACTCAGGACCTTAAGGACAAAAATGTCCACATTGAAACCCATTAAAACTGCAATTTTTTAACCCAGGGCCATTTGACTATAAAATGATACAATATTTGCAAATAGGCATTCATTCTATCGGCAAGGCTTCAAATTTTACATTTTTACCATTTTTTACTAGATTGTGCTATATTTTCAAATATGGCATATAAAAGAAATACTTGCTTTATTTTTTTTTTTTGCTTATGCATATTATAGTCTATTATAGAGTCAATTGGAAAAATAATGCAGCTATAATTGTGTGGGTATGTTGGTAAGGATGTCAGAGTGTAGTTTGCATGTGTTTACTGAAAATGTAATGTGTGTAATTAGTTTGAAAGAAATTATATTGTACTGGCAATCAAAAATCCCACTCCATGTATGAGTCACACCCTTGGCAGGGTCATAGGGCCATGTGAAAACCATGAAAAAGGTCAAAGAAGGTAAATGAGCTTTTCTTTTTCACCCAAACACACATCTTAACCCTTGATTGCACTTTTTCACTTGTTATTGTTTTTGTACGGAGATAAAAGGTGCGCTTGAATTTGAAGTAGAAGTTCAGAAGCCCCTAAACACATTGTTTTAGTTTTCACCACAAGAAAATGCTGATTGTTTAGTCTGGTAGATTTTATACAAAGTTTTAGTTCACACAGGTGTCCTCACAGCCAAACCTATAAATGTGTGGTGCTTGAGGGGTTGATCATTTCATTGTTTGCAAGATGAAGAGACGTTACTCAGCAGAGGAGCTAGTGTTGCCCACTGACAGTGAGCACACAGGTGCATTAGAAGCAGAGGATGTAAAGAAATCGATTTATAAAGTGTTAAAATTCTGAAAATGAATGAATGTTTGGTAATTATGAATAGAAGAGATGCTGATAAAAAAAAAAAACAGTCAGTGAAAGTGGAAAAAATATGAATATATAATATTTCTATGACAGTTTTTTGGCATGGACATTTTTGTCCATTATGGACCTAAGTGTTAGTTTTTGTAAAAAATCTGACACTACATAAATATAAATGCCTCAAAATTAATGTTGTTGTTCTTCTGCTTAGCTTTTAGTTAAACTACAATTTTAAATTTTTTCATAAAAAAACACCTATGGCATTATGTAAACAAACCAGCATTTAAAGGGTTACAGTTCTTAAAATTAATGAATGTTGGTATAAAACAGATGCTGGTTAAAAAATTGACATTAGTGAAAGTGGAAAAAATATTAATAAATCATATTTTTATGACAGTTTTTGGACATGGACATTTTTGTCCATTTTGCACCTATGTGTAACTTTTTTTTTGAATGCACAAGGGTTAAGCTTGGATCGGCTAGTATGATGGTATAAGAAAAATTCTAAAGTGATATGGATCGTATTGGCTGAAAGACTGAATCAAGGTAATGGAGAATTGGTTGGTGAATTTTAACAGCCAGGCAATATTCAATAACGCTAACTAACAAAAGCTCCAGGAAGTGACATAACAGGCTAATTGCTTAATGTTTTAAATGCTAATGCAACGATTTACTCATATTTCAGTTGTTATTGTTTTATATCTGTTTAAAGAGGTGTTATTTATGAAATTGTTATTCAAAAACTTATGCCACCCACAGACTGTGACTTTTAAAGTCATCAGATTTCTGTTCTTTTCTCATTACACAAATGTCTGTCATTTCCAGCCCAAACACATTTCACACTGCAGGACGTGGATCATAGACAGGTCTAGATATTTAAACCTCTAAATATCTGTTGAATATCTGCAACACAGACATCCCACTTCTCCCGGAAGGTCCGGGAGTCTACCGTATATTTATAGCGGCTCCCCGATTCCCGCAAATTATATGCAATATACCAGAAATCAAGTAAGTGAGAAAGAAAGCATGTTTCCACGTGGAATTAAGATGCGTTTTCGGTGAACCGATCACAAGTGGTCAGCCAAGACGCATTACTGTTACACCTGGTAGCAGAAATTAGATTTTGCAGAGTGGGATGTCTGGCAACACATTGGTGCTTCTCTCAAATCAAATCTTTGAAACGTGAAAAAAATTCACATTTCAGGCAACTTTTGTCAGTGATCTTCATTAACTGTCAGTGAGTGGAAAATCAGAACTAAAATCATGGAGTGTGTGGACGCCAATATATGATGTTTGAAACAACAGTGTCAATGTATTCCATTTTGCAACTACATACAAGCATCATTTCTCAGATTTTGACATGCAGTAAGGATTGATTGATGACTAGATGAAGTAATGGACAATGGATGAATGGGAAATGAAATGGAAACTGCGTAGGTACATTCAGAACATATCAGTGCTCGTGATATCATGAATGATATTGTAAATTATTTACCCTATTAAGACTGCTTCACATGATTTGCGTCCATGCTTCAATGCACCTCTAAAGCAAGCGTCCACATGAAAGCATTGCCGATAGCATCATGGAGGGGTGCTTTTATGAGATCGCAAGGTTAGCAAGATAATAGTGTACACGGTAAACAGTTTAGTAAAGGCACCTTGATTTTTTTTTTTTTTTACTAATTATTTGTCTACCAGATGACAAAACCCAGGCCATTGTTTTACAGTCGAAAAAGAAACCGAAGAGACAGAACAAGTACAATAACAAACTACTGGAAACACAACAATAGAGGTCCATACTGATGAGCACTTGCGTAAAGGGATTAAGAAGTACATGTAACTCTAGTTACACGTTACTCTAGTGCAAAGACATTTTCACCACTCATAACTTCTGGAGAGAAATAGCACAGACACTGGAGATTAAACTTTCTAGTCTGCATGTGTTGAGCTCCAATGTTTGCTCACAATATCAAATGGAGTACATTTATGAAAGGTTATGCATTTGTCTGTACAATACTCCTAATGGGGACCTATTATGCCCCTTTTACAAGATGTAATATAAGTCTCTGGTGTCCCCGGAATGTGTCTGTGAAGTTTCAGCTCAAAATACCGCACAGATAATTTATTATAGCTTGTCAAATTTGCCCCTATTTGGCTGTGAGCAAAAACACGCTGTTTATGTGTGTATCCCTTTAAATGCAAATGAGCTGCTGCTTCCGGCCCCCTTTCCGGAAGAGGGTGGAGCTTTAACAGCTTGAGCTTCGGTTGCTCAACAACAACAAAGCTGGAGAATCTCACGCAGCCAAAACGACGATAGTCAGTAACTTTGTTCAGCCTTACATTGTTCAAACCGGAGTCGGACACTGATGGAGAGTTCCTGGGGTCAGGGTTTATGTATTGTGTATAAATTTTGGGGTTTGTGATGTCACCAACCCAGGAAGAAGCTCGTTGTAGCTCCTTGTAGTCCTTAAAAAGTGATTTCTGTAAAAGAAAATATCTCCCTTTACATTGAACTTTGAGTGTCGTAACATTGCAGATGTTGTTTATGCTCAAACAGCAACATTACACACTAACTAAAGTTAAAAAAGTGAAATCATAGTCAACCACCCCTTTAAGTGTTTGTGTCAAAACTGAAGTATACTTTGGCTTAAATTTAAGTCCAACTTTCATGCCAGGGTAATGTTGGTCTGCTGTCATTTCAGGTAAACCTGCCCCTACATGGCACATAAAAACAAAACTAACTGTAGTTTGTCACTTGAATCTGATGGTTCCTGTTTAAGTGGGTAGTTCCTGGCCTGAATAAGTTTCAGTGTGGACAGACCTTATAATGCTAGTCAAAAGGCTATGCAAGAATAGGTCACTGGCTACCAACCCAACTTTCAATATTTCAAGGTTGCACTGTAGCTTGATCTCTCAATCATATTCGTTGCATTGGAGAACATTGACGGGATTCATTTGAAAGGATCTCTAGTGTTAGTTTTCATTTGCCTCATTTCCACCAAAATTACCTGGAACAATTTGTCCCAGGAACTTTTTTCCCAGGA